>CM076720.1:4655388-4967888 GCA_038501795.1 Pseudopleuronectes americanus
TGTGTGAGGGGTTAACAGAGATAATCCTAATATCAAACAGTGGATTTGAGCAGCGATTGGGCGAGTGATCAGAAAGCCCACAACAGCCAATGAGAGCGAGCGGACCTGGATGCATCACCAGCCTGTTTCTTTCAATTGGAAACACATAAATAAGACTTCTGTATTCTGTACCAGGTGGACTGTAGAGCAGCTGGATGAAATTGTAGAATTGTGGCATCAGTATGGCTTCTTGTTAAATGTGACCTGGACAAGCAGCTGATGACGGCCACAGTCCACCTCCATGCTGGGAACTCACAGGACTCGGAAATCAGCTCTCACACACAGGAGGAGGGTCGGAAGTTGAGTTCCAGGAATCAAATACAATTAAAAAACTATTCTTAATATCATATTTAACAAGTAATTGTTCCAAAAGCTAAAAAAAAAGTGTTAAATTCAATTAATTCATGCAAATAATCATCAGCTGTCAGATTTTTGACTCCATGTGGCCCCTGGGATGTTTATGATTTTTTTTTCATGATCTAGCTCAAAATCAGTTTCATTATTTTGGTCATGAGTCTGTGGCCTGCTTATTTTTGGGGTTAGCGACTGAAAAGTTCAGTGAAACTCTTGCCTCGTGCGTGTTCTCATGATTGAAATATTTAAAAACAATATTGTTTGTGGTTATGTCTGTGGACTCATTCAAGATTTACAAGTCCTGTGTTCTGCAGCTGGCTGGAACCACTTCACCGCAGATACCCAGTCACATCCGGGTGCACACGAGGTAGCTCAAGCAGCTCAGGAGGAAACAAATGTCTCCCGAAGCATCTGTGCTAATAATACTCATGTTTTCTGATATTAACTCAGACAAATGGGAAGCAACCAGAGAGTCTGAGCCGGTAATACACGCTCTCAGGAAATGTCTCTTTTTTCTAAAGATGTAATGGAAAAGTAAACGGCTGAATATTTCATTTGCACACGAGGCACAAATATTGCCAGAGAAGCAGCTGCCATGATCAGCAGGCCTCAATTTGGAAACGGCCTCTGGACACAGCGATAAGTCGTGATGGCACAGATCAGCTGCAGCTCCGTCCTGCGCCTCATTTGTCCCTGTCACAACCAGATAGAGGCTGCTATCTGTTGGCAGCCGTCCCGCGGTGACACAGGGACGATGGGACAGGTTCTTTCCAAGCATCACCTGTGTGGTATGGGCACAGAGTGAAGCAGACCTGTCACTCTTTTAGCTTTTTTGCCAGTCCCCAACTCCCGGGATGGAGGACAATTAGGGAACAAAGCAGACAGGAGATGGAACCGCTCGAAGCGCGTGGAGACAGCAGGGAGGCACGGAGCGAATTAACTGGGCCGGAGCTTCTTATGTCGTTACCGAGGCTCGACAGGTGGACAGGCAGATAAACCACTTGAAAACATCCCCGTCTCTTTGGAGATCGGCTTAAGATGGAGCAGAATGTTTTATCTGCCGCTACCTTTAGCACCGTGTCTGGATCCATGGAGGTGGCCTCCTGAAGAGACGCCCTGCACGCCGCTTGTTTAAATGCACGTGGGATAAACAAGCCAACTTCTCCGAGCAGGAGTTATTTGCACGGCGAGGCGGGAAGACGGGGAGCCGCGAGGAGGAGGAGGAGGAGCGAGACACCTGTTGCAACAGAGGCGGCTGGTTGTCTGTGATGTGCTTTGATTCGTTTGGCTCAATTCCTCCATGTTCCTCCCGAGATTCCGCAGCTTTTCATCGTCTTTTTCAAAAGACTTTAGTTTTCTCGTTTGCCTTTTTGCCTTTTGCCCAAAAAGCCCATTTCAGGAACTTAACAGATAAAAAGTGTCATGTCACGATGACATCCGTGCTAAACACCTCCGTGCACAGCTTCTCAGCAGGGGGTTAACCTCTAGCGTGGGTTTCACAGCTCAAAGTAGACTCGTTTCTTTATCCGTCAAATTCAGCTGGAGGTTGGTGGGGGTATGAGCATGAAGTGGTGTGTTCAAACGGTTTGTGTGTCTGTGTGTGTGTGTGTGTGTGTGTGTGCAGCAGCCCAGGTTATCAGCTCCAGACACGACACGCCCCACCCCACACTCAGGAGTGGTGTTGTACCTTTTTCTGATATTATCCTGAGCTTCCTTCCACGGGATGTTCCATTACACTCCAAACGAGGAGTGAGAGAAGTCAGGGGCAGTCGCACAAACAAGTTTAGTTGGAGAATTTCATTATGTCTAGACTGAAGAGAGCGGTTTGCCCCCCCCCCACCCAACTAACTGCTGCCCGCGGCCTCAGATGGGATCTCTTTGTTTCCCCTAATTGGCGAATGGGAGGACGTGTGGTGCTCTCAGGGAACTTCTGCTTTTCCTCTTGAACTTCCAGCTCCTACTGTTGTCGGCTCAGTGGAGCTGCTGTTCCACGACTTAAAGATTAATCCCAGCAACAATATTTGCCAGTTTGCTTGCACTCGGCGGCTTGTGTCGTGTTTGTCGAATCCTTCCTCCTTTCTTATTAGCGCGGCAGTTTACTGGCTCAGCAGCCCCCTACCCGGTGTGTGTTTGTTTGTGCGGCGTTATTGCTCTGTTGTGCGTTTCAGAGGCAGAAACATCAGACCGTACCTCAGAAGTTTCTTTGCAGACCTTCATTCTGCCTGAATCTAAAGGTGTGAAACTTTCAGCAGGCGGGCTCCACATGCTCTAACAAGGAGACGGACGTGGACAATCACAAACACGCTCGCACTGCAAACACACAAACTGAAATGAAATGAAGGCTCAGTGAAGGAGGAGATTTTTCTTTCTGTCCTGAAGCTCGTCTTTGACTTAGGAAAGGCAACAGCTTCCTTCAGAGAAAGTATCTGAAACATCTATCTAAATGCAAATTTTGTATCCCGAGATTTCTCTGTCAACTAACTTCCACATTGATCACCTCCAACATCAGTACATGAGTTGCATACTTGACCAATTTTCACGCAATTTTCTTTTGTTTATTACATTTTTTGTTGCTAATTGAAGGTTTTCAAACACCGGGCGAACAAAATAAGATGTTTGATAATATCCTCACGTGCGCTTTGTAGTGTGTGACGTGCATCTTCCCACTGTTGTCTGAGGTTTATGGACCAAAAGGTGATCTAACTCAATTCTCAGTAGAGCGCATAACTCCACCGAGAACCCAGCAGTCCCCTTGAATTCAGTGAAGCTGCACCAAATCGCACTCATAGATATCAGTTCAATAATTATTCCTGGTTTTCTTTGTCATCTCCTGGGAAATCTGGGAACTGAGATAGTGTAAATGTGCTCAAGCCGCCTCTTTGTCCAGAGTCTCCAGAAAGTTAAAGGGCTTGCACGGCCCATAATTTGAGTTCCACCGAGTTTTGTAACAATCTGTTTTGAAGTTTTTACGAAATCCTGCTGAGAAACGAGGCTGAAAAAATCTCCTGTTCGAACTTTAAGATCAAACAAAGTCATTTACAACCCAGTTTGTTTCCCCCATGAAGGATTTTGCCGTAAATTAAATTTTTAAAATGATTATACCCTGATATAAACAACACTTAATTAAAAACTCCCAAACCTCCTTGTCACCCCCTGTGATTGAAGATCCTGCCAAAATGGCAAAATGTCAGAAGTTGTTTACCGGGGCCAGACGCACAAAGCCCGGGATTTACTCCATGTCTGAATGGAATATTACACGTTGCCAGAAGTGATACCTGCTGTGTGGAGGCGGCTCACACTGGATGACGAGCTGTCTGTGTACGGAAAGAGCTGAGAGCGACACACACAAACACACACACAAACAAACACTAACACACACACACACAGGAGAGGTGTTTACAGGAAGAGGAAAAAAAACTACAGCAGCAGACGTTGTGAATAGGTGTTTACAGAGCAGCCTCCTCTTCCTCCTCCTCCTCCTCCTCCTCGCTCCAAATCTATTCCCGGGACATCGTTCTGCTTTGTGTATCTCCGTGTTCCTCCCTGATGTGCACCACATTGTGCGTTGGACACAAGCTGACCCTGTTGTGATGGAGTGCAGGAGGGGCTGGACTGGATTAGCTCAGAAGTCATGATATTTGTTACACTTGTTATTATCCTGACCTCTGGGCGACTCTTCCCTCTGCTGATTCATCACCCGTGAAAAGAAAGTATTCATTCGGAATAACAAACCGCATCCAGGCTTTTTACCATCAGCAACACGTGTGTGGCCTCTTATATTTAGAAAATCAATTTCACAGCCAAGCCAAAAAGAAAAGGAAAAACAGGTGTTCCCCGGTTTGATTCACACGTTCAGACACTCGTGTTGTTTTCACACCGGAACAGATTCTGAGGAAAGATCCATCCTGGGGTCATTAAAAAGCACTCTGCCTCTCTCCTTCCATTTTCCCAATTTTATTTTTATGCTCTATTTTTCATGTTCTGTAAATATTCCACCGGTCGAAAGTGACAAGAGCTCTCACTGTGATGAATATTGTTTTTAAAACTCAGCTATTGTCCTGTGGTTCAGAATCAAGAAAAACCTGACGGGCAATTTCCTCATCAAACTCTTGCAGATGAAGCGATTAAGCATTTTGTTTTAACACCGACAGCTTCAGCTCTCTTCACCTCCGAGTAAATGCCTGATAGAAAATGAGCCTGATAAACTATTTTGGTTCTCACTCGTGAATTAAAATGTCACGCCGTTTAGATCTGTGAAAACCAAATGAGAGTTTTTTTCTTCCTTTACTGTCAAACTGTGAGAAATAATTTAAGTGGCTTGTTTTTTGGGGGGTAAGAAAAAAAATCTGAATTCTCGTGAAAGAGGTTTAAAGTTGTTAATCCCTCTCCAGTGAGCAAACATCAGTGCAGTCTGATAAACACTGTTCCAGTTAACAGGTCTGACGTTCACGCCCATTACTCCAGAATGTGTCTGAGGGCGTTCAGGGAAATAAACTGAATCATCGGAGTAAAAGCACAGACACACAAAAAAACAAAAAAAACACAAGAGGAGGAAACTTAAATAAGAGCCTTTTATCACACACCAAAAAACCCAATGAAATTACAGTCTGATGTTAACTGATAATGTAAAAAAATTAAGATTTCCCTTCAAGCCCCATTTCCTGAAAGGTGAGGAAGCAACGCTCCGGCTCGTGAAGAGGAACCTAGAACATGACCTATGGAAATCATAGGTCATAGTTCCTACAGCTTTGACCATTTCTAGTTTGTCCTATACGTGATAATAAACCTGTGAACTTTGTCCACGTCTCGGATTTCCTAGTGCCCCTGATATTTCCTTACAGAGACACAGAGTCTTGGTCACGTCAGCGCCTCAAACTTATTCCTCTCCGACTCTGTCATCCTGTGCTTTTAGCTAACATACTCCGCTCCTCAAGCGCTCGGCGTTATCACCCAGCGCAGCCCTGCACGAGGCTCAGTGACTCAGACGCTCCGCACAGAAAAAGGCTCGTAAGTGGATGCACACACATTCAAAAGATGATGTCTGCGACCGATTTTTAAATCCCCAGAGAAATTTGCATTGTCAAACCCTTTTTTTATGGGCCTGGCAATTTTCTGACACTTCAAAGTATATCAAAAAAAGCGAAATTGTTGAAGAATCACACAAAAAAAGGTTTTGATAAAGACGATTCTGTGCAATTTGAGACTCGTTTCCATATTCAAAAGCAATCCAAAAGTGTTAGGCAGCCCCTTTTTAGCGAGGGATTTAGCCAGCTGTCTAGAATAGAAAATGTGGTCTGACACAGGGATAATTGAATTGACCGCCTTCGCCGCCCACCGCCTTCGCCTTCGCCTCACACCTCCTCTGCGTCGGTGATTTCTTTGAGCTTCAGAGAGAAAAATAGTAAGATGGGAGGGTTATTGATCAATCCTCCTGGAGAGTGGAGCTTCACAGATCACCGAGTTTCCCAGGCAGCCCAACGGTTTCTGCACTAGAAGGGTTTGCTCTTCACACGCAGCCTCTGGTTATCTCTCACCGAGAGCAGAGGGCTGTCATTGTCCAGAATATAAATCACCTTTTATACATCCATCCCCCCCCACCCTCCCCCCCCCACTTGTGAATAAACAAAACAGCGAGATATCAGCTACCGGGCGTCTGCTCCTCGTTTTCCCGCAGCCTCATCAATCCTCCACAACCAGAACAAGCAAAAAAATGAAATATTAAGATTGAGATAAAGTTTGAAGTGGAAAAACGGAGCACTGCAGGCAGGGATCAGTCTCCCGTCGTCCGTACAGAGGTAGTTATCCTGCAGAGGAATATAACAAGGAAGGGGCCGAGACACAATCGTTAATTATTGATAACCGTGCAGGCAGATAGCGAGAGAGCATACGCTGTCGGTGCAGGTGAGATCAGCAAGTTGTGGTAAATAGATTATTCTGCAGGCCATGTTTTTCATTTTTTTGTTGTTGTTGTCCTGGCCTGGCCTCTTTTCCGCAGGAGCCGTCTAAGGTTGTTAATATTGACCTGCTAATGTGGAGATGAGGCCGATCTGGCTGCAGCTCAAGGAAAAGATTACGTGGCATCGTATCATTTAAATGAAAGAGGCTTTGGATCTGCGGGCCCACAGTTTGTTTACGAGGTCGCTCGGTTTGCTGACACAAAGACTTCCTGCAGCTGAGAATATGCAAATGTGTGCGTGGTCATGTTTTCCGAAGCAAACTCATCTCTTTTTTATTTGTTTTTTTTTCTCCTATTGACAAAGCATTTAGGATATCAAGAGTCCAGTTTAAATTTTTTATTAAAGGGACACGATGCAAGATTCACGCTCGGCCGGCTCCCCCTGCACGTGGAATGCATAATGTAGTGTCCTAAATACGAGATGCTGCTGTAGCCCCTCTCGGCAAGCTTAAAGGAGAAGTAACCAGTACATATTTAAGAACCATGTTTACCCATAGATTCAGATGATAAACATAGGGTCGTGTCAGTTCCACTTCACACTAGAAGAACAGCACAAGAGAAGACTCAGGACGCCAGGTTGTGATCTGTCCTGGATCATTTGGGCTCTTTTAGATCTCGTCAACTTGTAAACTGTGCACAGATATTAAATCTTGTTCGGTTTTATGGCGCTTTGGTTGTATCATATTGCATAGTAATAGCTGAGCGTATTTTTTGGTGTGTGACGTATATGCTGTAAAGCACAGAGTTCCATAGTTCCATCCAGGGAGCGCTGTTGCATTGACAGACATGCTGCTTTTCCCTGTTATCAGAACTAAACCATTACAACCTCCTTTTGAAGCAGTTATTATTTCAAGGTATAAAAACCCACCCTGTGATGCTATAACACTTTAAATCATAATGTAGATGGAAAATTTCTGTTCAAAAGAGAAAGGGGAAGAAAATTACAGTGCCCCCCCCCCACCCACCGTCCATTTCTCAGTCCCTTTTCAGCACTTTCTCGAATTAGCACTGTACAATGGATTCCAGCCTTAATATTTCAGAAGTGAGCAGCTTGGCGAGTCTCCCTTTGGGCAGAATATGGAAACCATACGCAGTGATGTGTCAAAGCGAGTTCCCGTAACAGCCCACTTACAGAGGGGCAGTGTGTGTGCATGGGTGCATGGGTGTGTGTGTGTGTGTGCGTGCATGCATGCATACGTGCGCATTTTTACGGTTTTCATCGTAACTACCCTTGATATGCGATCATGCAGAAGAGCTACTTTCCTTTTTTTTCCTTGTAGCCTATTTCCAGTGGCGATTCGCCCGACTTCAGCACGATGACCTCCTATAGTGAGTTCTCATTTAATTACAACCCAATTATCCCGACTGTACAGCTGTGATCAGGAAGCCAGAGAGAGGAGAGTCTTGACACGCTGACACGCATCGTGTTCTTATCTTCGTCCTCTGCAGAGTAATGTCTAACTACGGGGAGAGAGGACCTCTTGCCGCTGCTTGGGTCAAATGCACAGATTAGTCGCACTAGACTCCAGGGTGTTTGTGTGCTTTCATTTTAATCAGGTCTACCAAAACGCACAACAGGGGTGCCGGCCGCATGTTGATTTGTCAGCTCTAATTTTCATTTTCATCCTCCGTGGTTAGTCCGACCATTTAATTCTCCCTGTAGTGTCCCAGAGGAGCTGATTTGCTACTGATTAGAGTGGATTCTCATTATAACCAAAGACAACCAGAACAATAATAATGATGAGGAGAACTCTCACGAACAACCCGGGCGCCTCGACATCAAACCAATTATTTGTATTTTAAGATCATTTCATTTCTCGTTTCATCCTTTCCTGCTCTCTATCTTCGTTTTGCTTCTGCTTCACCAGCCCTGCATCGTCTTCAGCCTCAGTCCAGCCGGGTACAGACTCACATATCAGCTCTGCTACATCAGGAATACGAATCTTAACACCTCTCCGCCTCGGCAGGATAAAGACATATGAGAGGCCGTGCTCTGCGAAACAACCCAAAACCCAAAAGAGCCAAGTTAGATTGGTCTTGTTTTTGAAGTCCAGCTTGTCTGATAGCAGCAGGGAGAGGAGATGTGGTTGTTAGAGCAGGTGATTCCTCATCGGGCCACACGGTCTGCTCGGTGTTTGGACCGATTCAGAATCCCAACCTGCAGAATCCTAATGTGCACGCTGCCTCTTCAGCACACAAGTGGGAATGAACCAGGCGGCCGGCTCCTCCAGCTTCACTGGGCTGCAGTCAGTCCTCACATAATCCTGATAAGGCACGCGCCTCGGCATCTTTTATTCATTACCGCAGAGTTTCCTTCCCACAAAGAGACCTCCAAACACTGACCAGAAGCATTTCAAGCCTCTTGTTAATTAACTGCACGTCTGGCCACAGATGTTCGGCTGGTTCCAACGTGTGACCTTTCCTTTTTTAGTTTTTCCCTCTGTCCCTGGCGCGCTGTGCCGAGGCTGGAACGCTCCACAGGCCGACTCAATCAGGAGGAAAATTAAATGTGCACAACAATTCCAAATGGAGTGTTTCACTCCTGTAACGACTGTTTAAGTCGAGATGAAATGACGCTGCATGCAACTAATGTGACAGAGCGATAGACGCGATTGCATTTACTCGCCGCCGTGAATAACATTTTCTTTTATTGCCTTTTTTAAATTTTCATGACGAGTCTGTTTGTTCAAGACGTCTGTGGAAAGAATCCATTACCCGACGTCTCTGTGCGTTTATCAGCGTTCTCGTCATTCTCAAAAAACACTCCGGCTGAACACGTAACTAAATACGTAAACCTTAAAGGCCTCGTTTCACTTTAATGAAAACACTATTTACTGATTCCAGAGATGTGTCTGCCAGACTGTCTCCATGTGGCACATCTCGTGAACCCTGCGTCATGTCTTCTTCACACTTTGCATGTGTGTTGTTAACAGCCCCCGAGGAAGTGCAGCGTCGCATTTGGACACGTGACACCATCCATATTAACACATTCTGAATAAACAGACTCAGTGCTGTGGAGTAACAGTGACCGTTCACTGGGACGACCACCGGTTCTCCAGGTCAGGGTTCTACGGACTGAGTCTTTAGATGCCGAGGCTTCGATTATTGCAGGAAAAGCAAACGCACTACTGCAAACAGGCAGGATTAAAATGGTTACTGCACTAATGATCAAAAAAATTCATTATTAATTTGAGAGAGTGCATTGTAATCCAAATTCTGAATCTCATACAGAGAAGCAGTGGTCGTTGGCTCACCTGCCTGTTGGGAAGAAGGGAAGGTTTGAGAAGAGGAAGCTGAGGGAATGTGTAGGAAGACCCGTGCAAGGTTTCCATTTATCCCACGTGGTGCCTCCGAAGGAAGAGTCTATATTTTTATCGCGGCCTTCATCTTTCCTCGCTGAATCATAATTGCTCCTCCTCTTCTCTCAGCCGGTCCGTGTGTCAGCGCCGGAACACCGGCACCCGAGCGGCTTCGGGCGGGGAGATGCCATCTCAAATTGGATTTGGAAAAACCTTAAGAGAATATAGTGTTCAGGTGGTGACAGATGTACATATAGGGCTTCAATTAGCCAGGGCAAAGTTGTCTTCATTAATTACTCCACATTAAGATGATGCAGGAGGATTTGAGATGGGGCGGGGAATTATGCAAGAGAATTATGCAAGGGTCCCCGGTGTGGAACCCTTTTTCCTGTTGCACGCCCCGAAACGTCCCTCATACTGCACTTAGCAGGAGCTTTCACTAAATATGAGAAGTGTGTGTGTGCGCTCGTTCCTAAGCTGAATTTACAGCTGTCTGCTTCTTAATGTCAATCCATAAAACATCACTTAAGACCCGGAAGCTCAGTCCGGGTCATCACGCAGCTCCTCCGTCACGTTTCAAATCACACTCCGTGATTAGCCGCATCTTTTGTGCACTTTGAAATGAAGCCATCACAACGTGGTCATGTGTACCTGTGGTGCTCCTGCGGCAGGTTCAAGGAGAACAGCAGCTTCTTTATTTTCAGTCCTGATCTGAAATCAAAAGCAACGTTACATTTTCTTTTTCACTTTCCTCTGATTCGTCACTGCCCACTGTGAAGAGGCCATTTCTAATAGAAAAACAGTGAGGAAACATTATTCCAGCAGTCGAGCCGCTCTCTCTCTCTTTCTCGGCTTTGCTTCCTTATGAGTTTTAATTAAAATTACAGCATGGATCAACAACCACGTACACTCTAATGAAGACGAAGATGGGACGGGGGAGTAAACAGGCGAGACAGCTCTCATCAGAAAAATAACGACTTCCATAAAACAACGTCCATGCCTCCTAAATACGGACATCTCTCTCTCTCTCTCTCTCTCTCTCTCTCTCTCTCTCTCTCTCTCTCTCCCTCTCCCTCCCAACATTTTATTTGCGCCCTTTAATTTTTATTTTTTCATCAATACCACGTGAAGATCCCAGTGGCTGCTCTACCTCTGTGTTGCCAGGTTAATTACCTCTGGATAAGGATAAAGTATCTCCAAGTTAAATTGCGTCATAAATAATAGGAGATCTAAAAAAGTAAGAGGCACATCCAGAATAAAACAATTTTTTATATCTTCTGCGTATCATAATATATGATTTATTCCACGGCGGGTAAACAAATTATGGTTGGGAAATAAAAACCTGGCAGCTTGTTGCTCCTTGCTTATATAATGAACATGCCCTTGTGTACATATATCAAGTCACACATGCAGGCGTGCGTGATGTGTGTGATGTGAATAACACCTGCAGAATGTGAAAGTGTGGGGAACCATAGGCTGTAATGAAGTAGCACAGGATTAGGTAGCCGTGGATTTGCAGCGTCATGGAAGACGAGAGAGAGAGGCTTAGATAGTCGGGGGGCGAGCGAGGCATTAATGTCATCTAGCAAATATAGCTCAGGGTTGTAGCGAGACCCGGGCCACATGGGAGGGATACGGCAGTGTCAGGCCTCTGTGTGCCAGACCTGATGGATGAGGTGGAGCAACTCGTCAATCACGAGGCCCCCCAGCTTCCCCTAATAGATCCAGGCTCGCGTCGGGAGAAGCTGGGCCTCCATCACCACCACCACCATCAGCACCACCACCACCACCCGACATCCAGCGTGGAGCAAACAGTCAGTTAACCTGCAGCACAGACTGATCACAGGAGTCACACAGATAAAAACAACCACCGCTCTGACGCCGGATCAGTGATGTGACCGCCGAGCACACCTCCTGAAGGTCACGTGCATATATTAGAGCACCTGTCGCTTTTTCAAAAGGCTAATTTCTGACCAGGCTCCGAGGTGCATTGTTGTTCTGCTGCAGAATACGGGGGTCGACTCGACATCGCGGCAAAGGCCAGAGCAGTTAACCCCGTTCCCCAAAGGGTAATGAGAGTCTGCAGATCGGCTGTCATGTGCCCACTGGTCGGCCAGTGAGTGACACAAGACTCCGCGTGCACACAATGATGCTAATTCTGCTCTCGGGGCAAATATCAGGTCTCGCTTGGAGGGTCTAACTCGACAGAATTAATCCTCCACATTTATAGCACGCGATTAAATCCTCTCCCCCCGTCGCCCCGAGTGCTTCCTTCTCAGGCCAGGGGAATGCTTAGCGAAACCTATTTCTCACTTCCTTCCTGGGCGTTGTGTATTTTTTACCCCATTGAGGTGCAGCCAGAGACATTTTTAACTTCTGAGCAGCCGCAGTTTTTCAAAAGTTTGTCCTCGGCTTGATGTTGTTTACACTTTCTAGTGGCACTTGTATAAAAAAAACAAAAATGGCCTAAATTGACTGGCAATGACCAACAAGGCGGGACCCGGAGGAGCTCAGTACCTGGCAGCTCCGGCTCTCTCTCTCCCCCCCCGAGCGCCTCGACGGCGCCAGTAGTTAGTGTAAGCCACACACACACACACACACACACACACACACACACACACACAGAGATAGCAGACACAATGCTGCTCAGGTTCCTCAGTAATTGCACATGTTATATAGTCGTCCCTGTGTAATCCCTGGCCTGTGCCCTCAGCACTTGCACCACACGACTCCCATTGTGAAGCTTCTCTCTTTTGACAGAGTTTTTAGTTTTTCACACTTTCTCCTCATCCTCCCACGTTTCATTCAGGACGTGCTGTTGCAAATGAGATTTCAATATTTTTTTATCATATATTCTACAGAAAAGGAGAGGAGATAGGCTAGAGAGAGAGAGAGAGAGATTACATAAAAGCAGTAACATTCAAAAGAAATATGAAGAGTCCTCTCTATTCTCCCTCCGCTGTGTCTCTGCACAAACCGGCTTTAGGGCGAACAGTGCCTTTGCTCTCCGTGGACTGAGGAAGTCTTGGTGTTTTAATGGATCTGCGGAGTGCACGTGTCATAGGGTCACACGATGCACACGATGACAAATCCTCGCAGGATTCGTTGGAGGGATGAGCTCAGTCAGATCTGCTCTTTATTTCCTTCAAACGCATTTTCTCTTCGCTAAACTTTACTGTCTGTTGAGTTGTGGTTGAAACTCTGGTAGTTAATATTAAAGCCTCGCTCACTTTGAAAGAAGTCAATAAAAAACCATGTTTAAGTCAGGATGGATGTGGACCGACGTGTCCTTTTTGAATTATTGATGAACATCTGTCATTCTGCAGATGTTGATGAGTGGCGGTATGTCTTTAAATGTGTTATAAATCATATTAGTAAAGGCTTGATGAGACTTTAAAGAGAAAACAAAGACCTTAATAGAGTTTTCTCTGTGTCTTCTCCTTGTACGGCAGGGCTTGTTCATCCTGAGACAAAAATTATTCATTTTGGTTTTTCAGTTTTCCGTCTTTCAGGCGTTTCGCCCACTTCCTTCTGGTGAATCGTCTCGTGCATCTCCGCCCACTCGGTCTTTATCTGGAGAAACTCAGGAGAATGTTCAGATCGTCTCATTGAGTCATTTTGCGCTTTTCTCTCACACACAACCAACTGAGTTTTATGGCAGTTAAAAAAACACCACACATGTGCTGTTAGTGCTCGATGGCGGGTGGTCATGTTCGGGACAGTTAACATGGCCGTCCCTCATGCTAACGTGCCCACTGTCAGCTGTCAGCGCGATGCTAACGAGAAGAACAAGGGAAATAAGATTCACAAGCAGATGAAGGCAGCAGGTTCGCCAGCTGCCTCTTCCTCCGCTGCCACATTAACGTGATTTGATTGGCTGGAACCTCATTCGCTACATGAAAATTTAGGGCCCTGCTCAACTTCTCCCACAAAATCAAGTGAGGCAGTGCATGACGTCAAACCCATTAAAGATGAATAAGAAGCGTTTGGCTGAAGCCCCCGATGCATTTTTTGGTTTTGCTTTATTTTAATATCCTTAAACAAACTTCCAAAGCTTTGAATATTGATCCTATTTAATCAGGATCCTGTCTGAGGGCATGTTCCTCAGGGATGAGCAGAGATAGGGACGCGTGAATAACCACCATCGGATCATTTAACAGTTTCCTGTTTCCTTAACAGAGACGCCGTACAGTCTCCACTTCTCATTTGATATAATCGTCTCCATCTTAAAAGCCTCTTCTGTCCTGTGTTGACTTCAGGCCGGATTACGTGGGATTGGCCACATGAAGACCGCAGAGACAATCAGATCATTTGAAAGCCCGGCTCCGTTTTAAAAGCTGCTCTCTAGCGAGGCGACACATGGGATGCAGCTTAACCTTTCAAGGAGGATCGTAATGGAGAGAGCGCGGCAAAAAAATGAAGTGATTATTAACATTGCCCCGGACTAATTCTACGATTTGGGAGAAAGGAAAGCAGACTTGGGATTCCCGGGGGGGGAAACGAATGTGGAGCCACTCAAATTAATTGGGCATCATTTCTGCGTCGGGGTCAAGTCGGTCGTTTTCCTGGAGTCGTGCAGTCCTCCAGCTACTTTTTAATTTAAGTTCCGATGATGGGAGCAAGAGCAGCAGAAAATGAGCTTTCCTTTCCAATTTTGGAAAATTGGTTTTGTCAGAATATTATAATCTTGGCCCGGGAGAAAGGTTTTTTGCTCCTTAACTTCAGAACTGCTTTCAGACTGCGTGTAAGGACGTTAATGTCCAAGTCGGCTGCTCCAGACATTTTCTAGAACACAGGGTCCTAGTTAAATGTGCAGGACATGTGAGGGTAAGAATAGGGCAGAAACATTTTGTGCTGGTGGCACTTTGGACACAAAACCACTGGGAAACTTGAAGAATACTTATATCTCAGGATGAAATAGCTGAGCCGTATGAAGACACAACGATTTCAACTTGGAAAGGAAGATGAGATTCAAAGTGCTGTGAACAAAAGCACAGGCTCCTGCAGCTTCTACCCAGACGCCACACCATCACCTCTCCTGCTGCATTCTTCATATTTCACATACAAAATGTCCTGAAATCTATTTTGAGCACATTTTCGAAAGTTCATGTCTTAAAAACAGCTTAAATGATGAGACGTGTATTTTTCCGTTTCTATGGAGAATCCACACAGGCTCCGGTGTTCGGATGGCAATAATCACCCGGAGCTCCATTCATCACGCCAGGCTGTGTGTCTTCAAATATCTTGATCTGTGACATTTTGAAATATGTCCCCCCCCTAAAAAAACAAAGGGCAACAAAGTATGTGGGTAAAGATCAGTTGTCTTTCATTGTGGAAAGTTTGGTTGGATCTAAGTTTTACCAAGAAGCTCTTTAGAACCCAACATAAGGGACTCTGATAACTCAGATAGCTCTCTGGCCTCGACTTTCAAAGTAAATCCATCGCACTCCTCTCTCCTCTCCTCTTCCTCCTCCTCCTCCTCCTCCTCCTCCTCCTCCTCCTCCTCCTCACCCTTCATCCTGAACCCCGACCATCATCCACCTGTGAAACCTTCACAGCATGAAAGGCTTCCTCTTCTATCTCCCAGTCCACTGACACTTAACACAGGGTTTTCAAGGAAGTTTTTTTTTGAGGAGCTTGGTCGTGTTGCACCATTATTCCCCCCCCACCCCCCGGTCCAGGACACAATAACTCTGCGGACTCGTACTACTGACCAATCTGCTCCAGATCTCAATAAAAGCAATAAAAAGGTTACGACCAGTATTTTACCTTTTCTAAGTGCCCTATTCAACTCCTCCCGGATCAACAGCAAGTATTCATTAAAGGTTAACCCGTCGATATTTAGACTCAACCCCCTCGTCGTGAAGTCCGCTCAGTCGGCCGCTCTTAAATCCCGGGACAGATTTAATCTTTTGGCTGGCTGCCCCTGTAGAGGTCTTCATTTCCTCAATCCCTCCTATTTGTGCTCAGGTAACAGGGATTACTCCTCAGAGTCTGTTTGCTAAGCTGAGCAGCATGGATGACAGATGTAGCTTCATTCAATTAATCATCCCTGACATTTAGAGGGACGCACCTCTGCTCGACCTCCTCCTGCGTTGTGTGTGTAAACTGTCAACGCAACACACACACACACACATTACATTTCTTATAGGTCTGATGGTTAGTTTTATTTAGCTTATTTACCTTTTTATTCCACATTAAAGCTTGTATGTCTGTAGTTAATATGTAACAGACTTATTAACCTTGAGTTACAGACGGTTGCTGTGTTTTCATCCCGGGTTGATCAGCCTTTGCTCGGACTGAAGGAAATATAAAACCCTCGCCGCCTGTCTGGGAGCTTTATTGGTTACCTGCTGATATTTCCCTGTCTCTCCCTGCTTCCATTTTCATTTGCGAGTCGTGCATTCGATTTCTCCTCGGCACTTACTCACAAGTGAGGAGACGCCCGGGCTTAATGAACGTCTCTTTCAATTTTTATTACGAGGAGGCCCGTCAATCAGAGGATCCCCCTCGTGATGAACACTGTCGAGAAGGACCGAGAAGATATGTGTGGATGCTACACCTGTTATACTTTATTCCATCTCTGCTGAAACATCCATTTTTCCCGTCAAACGTGGTCTCCGCTCATCTCGTCTCATTTTTGCACATCAGGACAGAAAAGAGTCGAAGAGTATTTACGTTTATCAAAAAGTGCAGAAATCTCTCTTTCACACGTATTTGCATCTTTACGCTGACTGAGTTTCGCTCTGATTCCAAATCTGATGCTTTCATTTTTCACTTTGAACACAGCGTGCTCACTGTGCATGTCTGCGCGCTGAAGAAACGTTTCCCCAGTATTTTCCCCTTTTTGTGCATCGTTGTTCAGTTTTTTTATCCTCCCAAAATAGCCAATATACAAACTGTGCAGACGTCAACTGCAGTTAAAGCTGAATCGTATCAAATTCAGCGTTACTTCAATCCACAAAATGGGGTTTCCTTTGCTACAGCTCTCTGTCTTTTGCCACTGTGTTGAAGCAATTACCATCATCTTGTGATAGTCACTTGTATTTGTTCGTCTATGTTTTCATCTGCGTTTCAAGATAAACATGGCCTGTATGAAAGTCGGTGGAAAGAGTCAGAGAAGAACCTGTTAAATGATGCTGCAGGTCAATAGTGTTTTGGGACATTTTTGTGAATTTCTAAAAAAATAATCTGGAGACCTTGATGAAAAAAGGACAGATATTTGAGTAATATGTTGCAGCTTGATTCACTTTAAGAGGACTGTTAATAACTTTAAAAATATGATTTTGCAAACCCACTCCGTCTCTCTGCTGCCTTGGCGTGTGATACTTGCTTTTCCTGAGATATTGAAAAGATCACCTTTCTCTTAAACTCTGCGATCCCCCTCGTGTGCACCCGTAACGTCGAATCATCTTCTATTTTACTTCATCTCCTCAACCCATGGGGGGGGGGACATTGTTCTGGTTTGTGTCATGGAAAAGGGCCGGGCTCCATTACACCACCGGCTGATTTTAGATGACAGATCTCTCACTAGATCACAACGGGTCCTCGTGACCGAGCCCGAGCTCACATCCCCTGTACCAGTTAGCTTGCCAGTGCCTGAGTGCTCTCTATATATAAACCACCTCAATTAGTTCAGTGCCTGGTTGGACTTCAGCTGACCTCACTATATTATATGGGGCACACGGGGACTCGTGGTTTTTAATGACCCAGCACGTTGGGCTAATGGCAAGTGAGGTCGTTGGGGTAGGGACACTGGCAAAGGGCTTGTGTCCTTTCTTGGCGATACTCAGAACTGTAGCTCGACCACAGAGGATTCTTTCATCTTTGTTTAAATAAATTGTTCTAATGGACGTGTTTATAAAGATGGACTTTCGACTATTCAGAAATTAAGCCAAAATGTCCTGGATATGAACGCTGCAGATTTGGAGCCATGTTTGGAGTCGGCATTTGTCCCAATCAGGACTCAGTCTCTCCTTCAATCAAGACATTTTTATTATTCTTTGAACCATCAAATAATCTTGTGCTAATGTCAATCTGCCCCCGACACCTCCACCCTGAACGCTGATTACCTTCTGCAAGTCAACCCCTAGGCCTGTCGGGGTTCAGAGTCACATCACTTAGAACTCAAACACCTTTTTTATTTGTAAAGAGAAGATGACATCGTTCTCCCGACTCCTCCAAACTCACAGGCCGTGAGGAGGATCTCAACAAATGATGAATCCATCAGTTGTCACCTCCCGCTTGAAAAAAAACCCCACAGCCTGCAGCTTCTCATCCTCCCCCCCCCCGTGCGCTTTTCATTTAAATGACTGGGTGTCACTGCACGAGAAGAAACTCAGCCTGACAGGAAATTACACGGAAGGTTTTTGGCTTACTTGTGTCATTTTCCCTTCCGGGGACCTGACCCAGCTTAGCCCCCCCGACACCGACCTGGACCCGAGCGTGCTTGTCGGGTCTCTAAATCTGCCGGGGGGCCACCATGTTCCCACGGGGACACGGTTAACAAAAGCCAGCAGGGGGTGACATGAAACGCGCGCTGATAGTCTCACACACACACACACACACACAAATACACACACACAAACACATGTACACACCTCTATTCTCGGAAGCAGCTAAGACCGGACGGGACTTTTTGCACATTTTAGGTTCACACGCATGTACACAAGGATAAACAGAAATTGAATCTGAAGATTAACCGCCCTGGTTCTACATGTGAGGTCAGAGCTGAATCTGACCTCTCCTGTAATTCCCCGTCATGAACCCTCAACCCTGAGAGAGCAGGAGAATTGCATTGGTTATACTTCACACATAAAGCTTTTCTCCTGTCCTGCAGCCCCCTGAACTAACAAGGTTCAGTTTGTGCAACACTAACACAATGATAATCCAAAGAAAAGATAAATGCAACTTCTACTTTTGAACTTGGTTTAGTAGCTGTTGAACTCTTTCTCTCTCCTGCACAGGCAGCGGATGGGAAACTGATTGTGGGGATTTTTGTGTCCCACCGTGTAAACACTGTGATATCGTGTTTTTTATGGGATGCAGCAGGAGATTTGTCCGCCCGTGTGAAATCCCCCTGTTTGCCACTGAGGGTTTACCCACATGGAAGACGCTCTGCCTCCCTCTCTGAGGCCGAGCAAACAAAATCATCTAATTTCTTCTCATCTAATCTTGTGATATGTCGTTTAAAAAAAGAAGCCGCCGAGAAACCTACATTCAAATTCTTACAGCTTTTCGGTTTGTGCTTTAAATCCCCCCCCAAAAAAGTGAATTCGGCAGAGCAAATTAGGATCCGAGAACTTGGACTTTATTGTGACTCTTACATATTTCATGACTCCGATGTTGAAAAGGCTTCAGCCCACTTCTGGCTTTCTGGGTCCCTGCTTCCAGCTTCTTTCTAACCGCCTCGATTATAAGTAGTTGTGCCTCTTAAGAGGATCTGTATTCATGGGAGTTATTCCCAGTAATATGGCCACGACGGCCAGAAGTAGGGAAATGGTGAAGCTCTGTCGGGGATTAGCGTGATTCATATCTGATGGCCACTCGACAAAATGTCACACTCTCTCAGCGTGACTCATGCTGTGGCTGAGGCGAGCAGCCGGCCTGGTGGTGCTGTGGCGATCACGTAGAGAAATTACACACAATACCGGGCTGAAACTAATCCGCCCCTGTTAGCTCCGTCTTTGAACTCGTGTCTGATGACAGACCGGCCTCCGCTGCAGACCCTGGAATTCTTCAAGTGATGACTGGGGGGGTCACTGGTGGCAACTGGAAAGCGGAATAGACATACCGTGCAATCAGCACGTGGGCGCCCACGGCCTTGTATCTGCATTAAGCCGTGCAATTCATTTCTAATGTTCCCATAGCTTGATTTTTAACAATGCGCTCTGAAGTGAATGAGTCCATGATTCTGGTGATTTAGGGTATTTTTGATTAGAATAAATATACCTGGTATTTAACTATGTGAGGCTTTAATAAAAAATATCACAGGAGCTCGTATTTATGCATCCGATACCTGATTTAATATAGTTTAGACACGTCGTCGTGAATAACATGAAATATGCAGTAAAATGTCAGAAATTAAAGTTTCAATTGGGGAAAAAGAATAAAGAAAGAAATCAGGAAATGATGTAAGCTGTTATTAAAATGAATGACTGTAATATTTTCCATGCACATATTGAATGACGCTGCAGGGCATTTGAAAGCCATTCATAGATAGCTCCTGGCTTGGGGGGGGGCTAAATGTGTGACAGCATGTGGCTTTACTGTGTTAGCACATACCGAGGAGGGGAGGGAGGGAGTGCGGACATTAAAGCGTCGGAAACGACTGACACACACACCCCCCCTGAACTCGCCACCAGCTGACCACGAGTTCTCAGGCTGCTCCAGCATGTAACAGCCCCCCCACGTCTCTCACATGCTCATTTGAGGAATAACGTCAAGTACACGATGTCAGGAAGGTGAGCCGAGCCCGAGGCAGGTTCACGGAGCACGGAGTATTTGTTTTCTCCTGACAGACTCTAATGCAGATCTAATGAGCATTGATTTATTCTGGTCCTGTTCTCTGAGCCGACATTGATCCATATGTTCCTGCGCCGCTCTGTCATCCGCGCTCGTTATCCCCGCGTCCCCCCTCAGAACACACGGGAGTGTGCGGCGTCGCTTCCACACAGAGAAATGAAAATTCTGCCTGTTTAACCTCGCCCCATCGAACGCTCCCGGCCACGTGTCTTTAATGCACCGCACTTTTACTCCTGACCCAGCATTTACTCGGGAGTAGAGGATGTGGAGCTGTGGTTCGTTGATGTGGGCTGATGACTGGCCGGTGGAGGTCACTGATGGGAGTCATATTACACATTAGCAGCCCGACGAGGCCTCATCTATTCCCCCCCCGCTCTTTCCTCTCCTCGAGTACTATACCTCCACAATAGCATCGTAGGCGTTATTACAGGGATTGATGCCCTGCTATTATTTAGCGGCACCTCTCGTTGTGCAGGCCGGGGCGCGTTGAGACGAGGGGGGGGGGCAGTTACGCACTCCATTTCCCTCCTGTGCTAATTAGCATGTCAACTGTAAGGACGCCTCCAATGAGCCGTGCAGGGCGAGATAGAGGAGACGAGAGGAGCACGGGGCCCGAGCCAGTCAAGGAGGCTTTTCCGTGCCATCAAACCCACCACTAATACGCGACCTTTACACCAGTCCAAAAGGGGAAGATTGCATTTATCGAGAGCTTTTATAATGGTGGTGGTGGTTGTTGAGGGTGTGTGTCATATTGCAGTCAGGCCTCAGTAGTTTGTGGTCTGAGTGGAGACTGTCAATTAGATTTCAGCAGTCTCAAGTGCTGACTGAAGGTCATCTCGGGGACCCTCTGAAAAGTTTCATATCCTCACAGAGATGCACACACACACACACCTACACACACACAGACACACAATACAGTCTAATTCTGAGCCCGTCTTCCCACCTGAGCCGCTTTTTGAATGAATGAAAAGAAGCAATCGGATCCTGCAGGAGATGAGAGGTATTAAGGGAGATAGCTCCGGCAACAACAACAACCACACAGAGCTCAGATCAGGGCTTTCACCATATGGCTGGAGAACGTTATTTGTGGCACCGTATTAAAAGTTAGGAGTGACGGAAATAAGCCGAGGTATTTAAGTATCTCCTTTTTGTTTACACCGCAAGCTGCCAAGTCTTACATCAATAGCTTTTTTTTCCTAGTAGTGTCTAAATTTACCTTTTTTATATATATATATATATATATATATATAATATATATAATAATGATGGATGAGTTTTCTGGCCTTTAGACAAGACTCAGGAATCGTGGTTGTCATGCCAAAGATGAAACAGAAAGCTCCCCCCTCCTCCTCCCCCTGTTCGCCTCCGGATGAGGAGCAGATGCAGACGGAGAGAAACACTGCACCTCGAAGAATACAGATGGGCTCGCTGCATCGGTTAAAGCCAGGTTTTATTCTCTCAGAGTTTATTGTCACCAAAATGAGGTGCACGGAATTCACAGAGTTTCCACAGATTTCTGCTTCTGCGACCTTGTGACATTGAGAGAAGGGGGAGGAAAAGGTGAAGGAGGAGGCTGAGCCCTTATTACAGCAGGTCTGCAGTATTCCTAAAGCCTTTTTCCTTGCGTAATACAGTGCGAATGGAAGCATGAGTTAAAGATGTACTGCAACATGCTTGAGTCAGAATATGTGGGAAAAGAAACACTCCCCCACAGCATGAAGAGAAGTAGAAATGGGGACAAAAGGGGGACGAG
This sequence comes from Pseudopleuronectes americanus, assembly GCA_038501795.1. Taxonomy (NCBI): domain Eukaryota; kingdom Metazoa; phylum Chordata; class Actinopteri; order Pleuronectiformes; family Pleuronectidae; genus Pseudopleuronectes; species Pseudopleuronectes americanus. The sequence continues at coordinate 4,677,314 of CM076720.1, forward strand.
AGGGGGGACAGGGACCGGGAAGGAGTTGTGCACCTCACAGCTATTATCACTTCATAGCAAAGGATGTAATAACCTTAGCAAACCTCCCCCCCTTCACTATCTTCCCCTGTCTTTAAAAGTGTGATGAGTAATACACAAAGAGAACGCGGCTGTGCGGGGGAAAATTCACATTTACCTTGTGGTCTGACATGCAGAGTGACTATTGATTATGTGTCTCTCAATCTGAATAGCCTTTTTTCTCCGGGCGGCCTCCACCTGGTGCTGAAGTTTCCACTTATAAGCGGATGTGCATATTTTGTGTGTTCATCTTCGCTGCGTCTTCCCTCCAGGGATGCATAATGCCTCGCGTTGCATAACTAGAGTGTTTTCCATTCACAGTAGCGCTGCTCCCAGGAATAAACATATGCTCAGATGTTTTCACAATTTTACTCCTTTTCATTTATCAAGAAATTTGTTCCACTCCTCTGCAAGCCATCTCGAAGAGCGAGAGCGGTGAATAGAACTCGGCGGCAGTCTTCACCCCCTCGTGCTGGTTGTTGGGTTCCAGCCATCGGGGCACAGTGTGCGAATGAAGCCCGTCGAGTTCTTTATGAGTCTGGGGTTGAGCCTTCGAGGTAAGATACTGTCGGCCATGAGCCTGCACCAGTGTCCCCAGTGGACATCGTGTTCCAGCAGCAGCAGCATCAGGTCAGAGCTCAGTCAGCGTTGGAGGGCTTAGACCGTCCCTGCAGCAAGGCCACACGCCCACTCTGTGCATTTACCAAGGAAAATGAGACGACAAATCACCTGACACACACACAAACACACACACACACACAACTGCACATACACACACACCACATGCACACCTAGCACCACTGCTCTCCCTGCACCTCTCACACGGAAGCCAGCAGTCTGTAGATACAACACTAACAAAGCACTCGTGATGCACCCGAGTGCTTTGCTCATTTCCTGGAGGAGAAATCCCAAGGCTGCTTTTCACCTCATCCTACGCCGGCAATTGTTCCACACTGGAAACTCATTTGTAACGACAACGTTTTTGTTCTCTCCAACGCAGCCCGCCAAGGTCACCTCGCTCCCTCCCTGCAAAGTCCCAGCACCCATTAGGACAAAAAATAAATTATACCGCGATTTGTTGATGTTGTTAGCAGAGGAGCGGGGAGAGGGGGGGGTGTTGTGTTGTGGCATATGGACGGCTCTGCTGGGGGGACTCGCTGTAGACAGATGCCCCGATACGCCACCATTTAGCTGTTGACTGGCTCGGTGACAGTGAGTCTCGGGCCTGTTTCGATACCGCGAGGCGTGAAACGAGCGAAAAAGGAAATGTGCTGAGCGCCACACTCCCAGCTCTCCCTTGTACTTACTGCACACTGTAGCTGCCAATATCGTGCATTGGGGAGTTCCTTGAGCCCCCCTTTTGTTCCAGGTGCCGTGTGAGGGGGCAACGGGTCGACCATCCAACCTGTCTATTACCCGAGTCCCCCTGGCCGTGCTCTACCTCTGCTGAGCCAGCACACTCATTAAGCCCTGCGACTACAGTCCGGCTCAATGGGAGGTGGTCCAACCGTCTGCCCGCCTCCGAGGACTTTCGGCATGGCTGCACTCACAGAATGGAGTGAGATATTTATACCGGCCAAGTGTGTGTGTCTCTGTGTGTGTGTGTGTGTGTCTCCTCGAGCGATGTGTGCTCTCGTAGCCTCCACATAAATAGATATTTTTCTTTTTTTTTACTGTGCACACACGCCTCGTGAGATATCCTCACAAGCACCGTTTGATGTCACCGGCAAGCGGCAGGATTCACATTTAATTAGCGTGTGAGGGAAACGTCTCCCTTTGTCATCTGCTCCCGTGAGGTATTTATATCTCATTGTCCTCATCAGAACATCACCGGGACGGTGTGTTGTCCTTCGTGTCTTTTAAGGACCGAGCTCGCCCGGGTTTCTAAGCATCGCCCGGCCGAGCTGAGGAGGAAAATAAGAAAAGGGGCAGGCAGCTGTCGTCCCTGCAGCCGCGTCACGTTCGGAGCAGGAGGAAGTGAAGGAGCTTTTCTCCCCCCGTGGCCCGTGGCTGTCTGGGTTTAGACCGGGGCTTTTGTCTCTGGCTCTGTGCTTTGTACCCGGCACTCGTCTTACGGGCCTCATCTCCCTGTGCACCTCTCCCTCCATCCACGCTCTCTCTCTCTCTCTCTCTCTCTCTAACTGACTGTAGCAAGCCTGGCTTTCCATTCCAATCGTGGGATGACTTTCCTCTTTCCTATAGTGCTCTCATACTTGCTCTTGATGCATAATTGAAGTGCCTTTGGGTTCTTGGGCTGATTGAAGACTCTTGTTGCGATGGTGGAGATCTAATGGCAAAATTTGTCAGGGGTGTCTAATCGTGTGTTTTTTTTCTTCCCCTTCTCAGCCATTGTCCTGGCCATCGTTCTTTTTGTGTGTTTCTCTGAGTGTAGAGACGCTTTTGTGTGAGTGTGGATGTGTCAGCGCGGACAGCAATGGAAGAGAAAGGCTTGTCGGGTTTTTTTTATCCCTTCAGGCGCGATTGATTTTGAGTCACTTCGCGATGAAGAGGCCGACCCGCTTGTCTTGGGAGTGGGATACAGTGACCCTGCGTCACTGACAGGTGCATCGGTGAAGACCCCTAAATGGGATGTGCTACGCCCCGACTTCAGAAGCCCTGTTCAGACAGGTGTTCACATCCGTCTGCGGGGGGGGGGATCAGATTACAAGATGGGAAAACCTCGAAAGCCGCTGACTCAGATCAAACTGGGAGCTGGTCTGGGACGTATGGGTTCACATTCCTTTATCTGTGGGGAGACAAATGTGTCCTGGACAGCATTGCATGAATCAACCAGATATATTTTTACTCTTCTCAGTATTTCTTGACATTTATTTATTCGTGGCTATCACAGCAATATCAACATTGACATCTCTCTCCCACTCACTCACACACAAACACACACAGACCCGTACAACAAGGAGGCTATGCTTTCATCATTATTTGTCTGGTGTTTAGCAGAGTAACACAAAATGTAGTTGATGGATTTAAATGAAACTTGCTGGAAGGATGCTTTACGGTTCATTGAAGATCTCTTTAAATGTTGGTGTGTATGGGGATCTTTCTTTTTCACTTCGTTTTCCACGTTTGTCAACATTTCCATTGATTTCTCAAAGAATAATTCACGGATCCCGAATAAAATCAAATCAGGCTAACTTCAGGGATTGATATTCATGATTATGTGTAATTTTTTGTGCAGCTCCATATACAATTCCAGATCTAGTGAACTCAAATGTTGTCGCTTGATGGGGGTTTGTGCTCTAGCTTCCAGTTTGCATATAGAGCGGTGGTCACCAGGAGACGTCACGTGGAGAAGCCTCCTGATGACACCTGTGATCGATCCACCTGAACCGAGGCCAGAGTGCTTGACTGAGGCGTCCAACCAGAACCACCACAGAATTGCCCCATTCTGGACGCTTGACAAACCCCCGTGATGGATGGTGGGAACTCTCCCTCTGTGGAAACACATCATAGAGAGAGAGACACCCGGACACGTGTGTAGAAATGTGTAACTGACTGCATCAAAGCTAATTTATCCACAAATTAATATCCGTATGTTCACAGGAAGCTGCGCACGGTGTTATCAGTCGACAGTGTGACTTTCTAAGTAATCTTCGGCATTGTGAGAGTCTGCCGGGACTCCGAGGGGTGAATGAAACTTTAACTAGGCAGATATAGCTTTTTAATCCTACGCTCTACATCTGTCTCGGCCCTTTGAATTCATGCAGTGTTTATTCTGAGCCTGAAAGCCCTGTTTCCCCCTCAGCCACCATCGCGGTCCCTGTGAATAATTTACTTGTTATACAACTCGTACGCTAACCACTGGGGAGCGACTGGGATGGCCCTCGGAAGTCGGGTGGGCGGGTTTTTTACTGGAAAGCTGTATATTTCCTACAGCTTAGCTTGTCTACATCCGCAGGATAAATATTGTGTAAGGGGTTGTGGTTAAACACACGGGTCTCATAATGGAACGGTTAGGGATTCATTCTCTACTATAAGTACCCACGCTCCTCTGTTTCGAATCATTAATGCATTTTTTTTGGAAGTAGCTGCGATGTCGCAAGAATCTGTTTTCATCGGAATATTTTGTTTCATGTTAAACTCAAGAAAATGTCGCTATCCCACTGTAAGCCTGAAAAATGTCTCAGGAAGAAGTTGATCCCACATCTTAGGGAAGGAAAGTGTCACAAGAGATTTCTTAACCACAATTGCTGCATTATGGTTCATGTTCTGCATTCATGTCCCCACCACCACAAGAGCTTTTACACCAGCAGTCACATTCACACAGTGCCTCTATATATAGAGCTTCAGGATCACACATCCCTGGGGTAGGGGCAATTTGGGGTGTCAGCATTTTTACCCATAATGGACCCACCAACCTTCTGATTGCTAGATGACCCGCCCTACCCCCTGAGCCACAGCCTTCCCCTTTCTTTCGCCTTGTCCACTCCAATGCAGATATTTAGCTAAACTATTTGTATTTTGGCCTCGACCTAAGTTTTAAGTCAAAAAGTAAACTTAGATTTTGATATTTTTGACATCCTAGCGTTCTCTGTTTTTGTTTTTGTGTAATGAGCACGAGCCAGAAAACAACAAAGAACACAGGTGTCTCTGTGTTGTGTTAGCACTGCCAGGTCTGGCAAGTTTGCAGTTAAATTTAGCATCACGGCAGCACATTAGCAGCTCTCACAGGCTTCCTGGTTCTTGACAGATCGGCCCGACGTGCTCGTTTAAGTGTTTGCAGTCGTTTTCTGGTCTCGTCTGAATTGAGATATTTTGTAAGATGAAGGTCGTTTGAACAGATTTTTGTTTTTGAAGGAAAAAATACCCGCAGCAGTGCAGTGCAATGAGGCTTTTTGTCATCCATCCGGATACTATTAGGAATATTTGCTTTATTTCTTCACAGAAATGTTTGTTATTGAATCCAACAGCCTCGTTAATAATGAAAGATTTTTAAATAATAAACTGTTGTTGTTTCGCGTCTTCAGGGCTTTTGTGTTGTTTGCTCAAGTGTGGCCACCGTGGAGGATAAAAACTGAGAGAGCTCATTTCTCCTTCTCCAACAGGCCGATCACAAACAGCCTCTCCAGAGAGTCCACTTTTTAAAATGGCTCTCTTCTCTTTCATAACATTCCTCAAAGAAGAACCTTTTCAACTCACCGGGTAGAAAATACAAATAGCCTGTCTTTACTTTTTAGGCATTTCCGCTCCTATTCGATGTTTACAGTCTCTTTATTATGTTTGTTGTGTTGCGATTCTGCCTGCGTCTCACGGTTTGGCAGGCCGTTTAGTATTTATATGGCAACATGAATCACAGGCTTGTGGGATCACATGGCGAGGAGTGAAAAATCGTCTTTCAACCGAGGTGAATATCCTCTGTCTTCATTTTCAGTGAAAAATCGATGCTGACTAAGGCAGAAGAATGTTTGTGTGCTGCAAGAAAAAAAATAACGTATTTGATTTTTTTTGGGGGGGGGTGCAATAAGAAGAAATATGGAGTTACAGTAAAAGGGCAGAGGCGGTTGTATAATGATAATGTAACTCCAACCTCAAGCTGCCATCTTCTCCAGTCCTGTGGTTGGTTCTGCTGCTTCTAATTACCTAAACAGAAACAGATGTGCATGAAAGATTATTGTTTGTGAAAGATGGCACGTTGTTGACCAATCATTTAATCTGTGAAGCCCTGAGTAAACTGAGGAGTCTACAACACATTCTCTCAATGCACAAGTCACACTCACACACACACACACACACACACACACACACACACACACACATACACACACTTTGGCTGTTGCTTTCAAACATCCACCAAAGTATGTACATCTTCTGAATGAGCCCATGTGAGAATAAAATTAGTGGATGTAAATGATAACTTTTTTAAACTTTTTTTATTCACTTCTTTGTAACCACTTCTACCACAGACATCAGACTTTACCATTAAAGATATATACGTAAATGTTTCTTAAAAAATTTGGTAAAAGTTATTCTTAATTCATTTGTTGCCTTGCAGTTACAGCCCCTTGCCAGTAGGGGTGCTGTCCGCTCAGCCCCCCTCTGTCCAGTGTCCCTGTGTGACTGTCTCAGTGGGACATGTACGTCCTGTCCTGACTGCTGCAGGCCGCACTTCACCCCTCACCTGATTTGTAATGAACATTTCCCTGAACGCGTTCGACCCAGACAACTTCCTGCTGACTTTTTTTCACATGTGAAAGTTCACGTGAAAACACGCACACACACACACACACTCACACACAGACACACACACACACACTCACACATAGACACACACACACACTCTCACAGGATCACTGAGCCCTCGTTATGAGCCCAGTCACAGAGCACAGCAGTGATTTGACCGAGGCTGTCGTTCTTTTTACGACAGGACGTGACCTCCGACTGTGAAAAGGTCGACGTCCACCCTCACCCACACACACACACACTCACACACAAATTGTACCACACATCCTCTCTCACACCTTTTTCTTTCTCTTCGGGGCGAGTTCGAAGCTGGCTCCCGTGTCAGGTGTCACTGAGACAGTTACTGCAGCAAATGATGATTCTCTGAGTCGGGGCCACTCACTCGGACGAAGGGTCACCCTCTATTCTCTTCTTCATCTTCTTCCTCTTCTTCTTCTTCTTCACCGAGTTCAATCTCTCTCGGTCTTGCACACATCTCATGTGCGTGTCCAATCTCTCTGGCTCTAATACTCTCTATCCCTCCTTCGCACACCTCTATGGTTAACCTCCCTCACCTCTCATTCCTGTCAGGGAGGGATAATTCACAGTTGCTTCACACTCTTATGGCAATTATTTTCACCCTGAGATTGTTACAGGGCCCAGTGGGGTTCCCATTCATCCCAGTAGATAGAGTCACATCTCATGTCGTCCACTTTCCTCTACCAGAAAGTTAATGTCGTTCTCTGCCCTGCTCTCCTTTCCTTTCCTTTCCTTTCCTTTCCTTTCCTTTCCTTTCCTTTCCTTTTTTCCTTTCCTTTCCTTTCCTCTCCTCTCCTCTCCTCTCCTCTCCTCTCCTCTCCTCTCCTCTCCTCTCCTCTCCTCTCCTCTCCTCTCCTCTCCTCTCCTCTCCTCTCACCTCCTCTTCTCTTCTCTTCTCTTCTCTTCTCTTCTCTTCTCTTCTCTTCTCTTCTCTCATCACCTGTCTTCTCCTCACCTCTCTTCTTCTTTTTGTCTCTTCCTTTCACGATTGACATTTAGACACCGGACGCTATTCTTCCTTTGCCACGAAGTCACTCTCCAAATATTACCCAGCGTGCATGAAAAGGTCACATGTTCCCTCAGCCCGCTCTTACTCGTTTTTCATTGATTTGATCTCTGTATCAAGTGCAATTACTCCCCCCCTCCTCCTCCTCCCCCTTCTCCTGTCAGAAGTGCTCTTAACTTTCTGAACTCAATTCAGAGTTAAGAGCAGTCGGCTTTGTATTCCAATACCGTGAAGACTTGTTCATTATTGAGGCTGCGAGATATGTCGCTGTCAGCCTCGAGTATGAAAGGAAACCTTCGAAGTGGCAAATAGCAGTCAAAGCGTCATTTGCATTACGACCGGAAACAGCAACAACACAACGCAACAACAACCTGATAAATCGAAAAATGCTTGTTAAGACTGAAATTGGTCGTGCGCCTGCCGAGCTGTTGTTCCTCCCCCTCAGCTGCTCGGCGCCCTGCAGAGGCTCAGACGAGGATCCAGAGGACAGTGAAGGTGGAGAAACAGCCTCGAGCGTCACTGCAGGATGTTTGTTTCCGTGCAGATAATTGGTGTCGACTCACACTGGGTCAGGTGCCTGAGATGGAGACGCCACTGACAATCTTATGTAAACACTGCTGAGGCTGTTATGGAGCGGGCGGAATAGTGGAGAGCCGTTTTCACCAGTTCGAATCCGAGCTTCACTGAGGTCGTTAGTCGCCGTCAGCCCTGCTGAACGCTGCAGACTCTTCCCCATGACCCTCAAAGGATAAGTGGTGTCGATTATGGATTTGACATCATTAAGACCACGAGTGCGCCAAAGCACGATTCCCATCAACTGCTACTTTCAGATTTCATGCCACGAGAAAATATAGATCACAGCCAATTCATCCCCCGCATCTCAAATCTTAATCATAACCCTGCAGCGTCCACAACTCTGATCAATTTAATAATAATTTGAGGCAGACTGATGATTAGATCGATTGACCGTATTTCACAGAAATATTAATGTTTGCCCATATGGAAACTTTAAAGGAGAAACAATGCAGAAAAGATGTGCATTGAACTGTTTTCATAATTCAGCTTTTACACAATTGATTTTCCTCTTTTTTTTTGTTATTTATAATTAAGTCAAATATCAAACCTCATTAACATTTATTTTTTCATTGCCAATTTATTTTAGATATAAAAATCAGCTGTTATATATCCATATAAGACCTTTGTCTTTTCTCCAATGACTGAAGAGAAATCCTTCTCCGTGCCTGTTTACAAACCTCCTCTGTGTTTGGGGAATCCTTGATCCCTTCCCGCAGATGGGATATCAAAACATGGCCGTCTCACAATCTAAAGCAGATAAGGAGCTCAGCGTCAAACATGGGGTCAAACTCAGTCAACACACGCCAAGGTCAGATAAAGCAACGAGATCAGAGCTTACCCCTGGAGGTATTTCCTGTGGCACAGACACAGAGGCCTGGTGACGCTGAGCTGGTATTGTTGTATTAGCTGTAGTAGTAGTAGTAGTGGGGGTGGTGATGGTGGTGGTGGTGGTGGTGGTGCAGGGTAGAGATTAGACCACGCTCCGGCAGATTGAGTGGGGGCTGGGTGGATTCTCGGTCACTTAAGATAGAGCGACACACTTGGCGGAGCCGCCTTCACTGTGCATTAAACACAATGAATTGGAGCCCCAATGCCAACTATAATTCTATCGAGAACACGCACACACACACACACACACTCACACACTCACACACACACACACTCTCACAGGATCACTGAGCCCTCGTTATGAGCCCAGTCACAGAGCACAGCAGTGATTTGACCGAGGCGGTGGTCCCAATGCCAACTATAATTCTATCGAGGCCTCTTAATTTCACTAGTCCTCCCCTGTGCTTCCTCTAACTCTTCCTCACGCTCTATATAATCCGGCCTTCTGAGGAGTGTCAGCTGTGAGTCCCAATATTAGCCGCTCTGCATGAGGACAGGACCTTTACTAGTGTTTTCAATTGAAAGTTTCTTTCCCCCTGTTTTCAATCAGGGAAGCATAAAGGGCCAACAAGTACGGTTGCTTCTGAATTATTTAGACGGTGAATGATTGAAAATGTTTCGAGCGCCACTGCACCTCTCTCTCTCTCTATCTCTCTCTCTCGCTCTCTGCAGTGACCTTATAGACTTGTTCTTTGGGAGAAACTCGACGAAAACTTCCCTTCATCCAAATGTTTCTAAACAAGTGTCTGAAGCTGGTTCTGTTCACGGCCCTGCTCACCTCTTACCTTGACAGCATCACTTAGACTTAGTCAAAATGGACGTAGACTCCAGGTCTGGAGAGTGAAGCCAATGAGGAAGTGCCTGAAACCTGCATTCTCTCAAATGACCAGCAGAGGGCAACAATTTCTACGAAGTCTACGAGAAAAGAAGCCTAATAAATATATGTAATAATACAGTTTTCAGAATTATACATCACATGAAGCAGTAGACAAGGTGTGTGTGACAAGTTGAAATAAGTCCAGCAATGGTTTGTTGTCTTCAATAAAACTAAGATGGCGTCGGCCAAAAAGCCAAACGCTGGGCTACAAAGCCGTGGATTCGCTTTCCAATGGCTGATGTCACATTTGGTTGCCACCTCAGCCTTCTTGCAATCTGGTCTTTCTCAAGCAGGGCCTCCATCTCCTGAGATTTACACACACTCCTCATTCTTTTCTCTCCGAGTCCTCACATTTATTGTATCCAGTCATGTGTGAGTCCTCAGGACGGCACGTGTATCATTCATGGGGCTGGGTGTGCTGCTGCTCTGCTGCTCTGCTGCTGCACTGAGGCACTCTCTCCTCCTCGGAGCTCGTCCCACTCGGGGTCTGACCTCGGAGCTCTCAGGTCACAGGTTAATGGGAGTGAGACGGCACTCATCTGACACTTCAGCTTGTGTCTCCACAGGTCTCACCGGTCTCATTAGACCTGTGGCGTCTCTCTCACCACCACACGACGCTCGCATTTGAAACCAGGAAACTTCCCTTTGCAAATCATCACCTGACATCACCAAGAGCTGCTTCTCATCGCCGTGTGGACTTTAAATGTGATTTAAGCACAATCGCAGGTTAATAGTCACTCGTGTTATTTCTTAGCTCAAACACTTTGACGGGAAAATGGGAGATGTGTGTGCTCGGTGGATTTTTTATTTTTACTGTGTCTAGATTTATCCATAATGGCTGCCAGGTGATGCCTGTTGTTGTACATGGTTTATGAATGTTTGCCTGGCTGGGTGTGTGTTTGCTCTCTTGCACAGCAGCCTCATAGTACATTATTTCTGACTGGCATGCAATTGTTCCGGAGCAGCAGCGCGAAGATGAGCATTAAAGACGGGAGCGGTGTGAGTAGATAGGAAGAAAGGGCAGCGGCGTGATGATTTACCACCGGGCCCCACCATATTTTACCTCATTGGGAGCTTTTTTCTTTTTAATGGCAAGATTGCTGTTGGTATTTCATTCTATTAGGTGCAGCCAAAACTGTCACCACTTTGCTCCGAGCCTATATTTCACCAAGCGGTGGGCATGCGGCTCTTATCTCTGATAGATGGACCAACACATCAGCGAGTCGGGGACGATCTCTCCTCCACCAATCACAGCCGTAAACACTTTATTGCATTATAGTGGGTCCCGTTGCACAACGCACACACACACACACACACATCAGTGGGGACCTGGCGTGGCGACAGGGAGGAGGAGTGAGGGAACTGCTCCCTCTATGCCAAGTTCAAGTTAACTGCAGGTGGTTTTGGAAACTTTTCATTCGAGTGAGACGGCAGTAATTACATCTGTTTGTTCTGGGTTTAACGTAATCAGCTCAAAGCGTGTGTAAGGGGGGGGGGACCAGCACGGCCCAACTCCAATTTTTTGCTCTAATCTCTCGCAGAGCTGTTATTGGCTTATCTTAGTTGTAATTGGTGTGAACCCGCTTGTATTTTTCAGCTGTGTTTGGTGATGGATGATTGCGTGGTTAATTCCCCCCCGGCAGCCAGAAGGAAAATTGAGCCTGTTGCACTTTTGGGATTTGAGTTATTTTGGATCTAACCTCACTCTGGTGGATTAATGCCACTTTCGGAAAAAGGTCTGACATTACGAGCCAACTCTGCCGGAAGGGGGGAAGCAGAAAATCATCTCGGCTGTCAATAATCGTTGATGCTGCTGTTTAAAAAGAGATGGCAACCTGTCTGCTGTGTGTGCGTTTTCTCACCTTGTGTGTCTGTTTTTTTCTTTCACAGTTATGCGGCTGCGGGCTGCTCGGCGTGGGCATCTGGCTCTCCGTGTCTCAGGGCAGCTTCGCCACCTTCTCGCCCTCCTTCCCGTCGCTGTCGGCCGCCAACATGGTCATCGCCATCGGCGCCATCGTCATGGTAACGGGCTTCCTCGGTTGCCTGGGCGCCATCAAGGAGAACAAGTGCCTGCTTCTGAGCGTGAGTTGCATCTGAATATACCTACGCATTCTGAATAAGACACACACAGACACACACAGAGACACAGGCACAGCTGTCAGTGCGTCAGTGAACACACCACGACTTCTCTCCTCCTTTTGGATGTTTCTTTTTCTCACATGCCCAGACTTCACTCATGCAAATATTGATAGACCTGCCTGCAGGAGACAGCTCCTCACACATATATATATATATATATATACACCTCCAGACGCCGGTCACAGGCCAGTGGAAACACAGCCGCGTATTTGTACTCGTCTTCCCTGCCGGAACCACGGCGGAGGTAGACGACTGGCAGAAGGATTTCAGTCTGCATTATATCAAACCTCAGGGGCTGGCAGAGGAAAATTAAAGCTGAGTGGTGAGATTCTCCCTCTCTCTGTCTCTCTCTCTGTCTCTCTCTCTCTCTCTCTCTCTCTCTCTCTCTCTCTCTCTCTCTCTCTCTCTCTCTCTGTCACAGCCCAGTGACGGAGCTGTCAGTCAGGAGGCCCTTAGTGTCACCCTGGTTTAATTACTGTATGTACACAGCACACTAAAGACACTCCATGTTTCCCCGCTCAATAATGGAGACTGTTCCATAATTCACTTCAAAAGGCCTCTCTGTCTTGTTTGCCCAAAGTTGCACGAGCGTTTTATCTTAAGCACAAATTAATTACAGAAGTTCACACAGCGGAATTAGTTTGCGTGAATCTGCTGCAGAAAAAAAACGCGAAGAGGAGAGCCAAACATCTTTCATGTAGAGCAACTTTAAATGAGATGTGGAGTTGGGGCTCTGGGTACTTAACATCACAAACAGCTCAATCCCTTGAAGCTCTTGCATCAGTCAAAAGCTCCAGCAAATACTCAGTGTTCGGCACCGGCTTCTTTCACCTGCCTCACTGCTGTGAAGAGGAGAGAGGAAGAGGAGGGGAAGGGGGGGGGGCTGAGAAAGACGACTAGAATAAATAACAGAGATAGAGACTTAATGGGAAATCTTGAAGTTGTGATGTTTCTCATTAAGTCTCCTGCCGCATCCTTGTGTGGTCGCTTTTCATGTTTGGACACAGTCTTTCTGATGGTGTCTGCTCGTCGTTCTTGCCTTAATCCGTCCGTCAGAACCCTCCCGTGTGTGTTGGGTAAGGGGGGAGGGGGGGAGGGGGGGAGCTGTGTGCAGGACGTGGAAAGATCAGAGTGGGTTTAGATCTCCCGGAGCGAGCAGATCTGAGCGTTTACCTTGACACATTATCTCTGAAGTTGCTCTGTGGACAGCTCCCCTCTGGATCAGTAACATTCGACTCCTATAGACTTCCGCAGCGGCGAGTTCTCCGTCTCCTGCCGCTGACAAAAGTTTTATTTTTTTCAGCGGAGACAATCTCTATTTCTTTTAAGTGCGTAGAAGAATCCACAAAAGTATCCGACTGAAAAAGAAAACCTTAGAGGTGTGAAGAGAACACGTACGCCCACAAAGCGAACATGTGGAGCCGGTGAAGCGCCGCCAATCGAGAGGAACAGACGCTGCAGCGTTTCTCTTCAGCACCAGGAACATGTGACAAACCGACTGTGAAGGCACACCATTGATACACTAAACTGGCAAACCAGCTCCTCACCCAACAACAAACTACTGTAACTATTTCATCTGGGCCCTGACACGCTAAAAAAAAACCGCAGACCCCCTCCCGTCCCTGCCAAATGAGTTTGGATTTAATGGGGTTCCTCTCAAATCTAGGTTTGCGCGCCTCCTCCCACGCTGTGCAGAGGAGGTGGGTAAATATTGTGCGGAAAGGGGAGTCGAGCAGGGAGAGGAGAATAGCTGATGAGATGCATGGCTGTGTTGGAAATTAATCTGAGGGAGAATTAAACCCTCTTCCCCCCTTTTCACCCGTTCACCAACACTCCAGCATTTCTTGTTTTACTCCCTCTGTAACATCCACCTCCTATTTCATCTCTCTCCCCTCTCTCTCTCCCTCCCTTTCTTTCCTGAAAACTTTTAAAGAGTCCGTTACTGAATTTTATTATTGGGAAATCGGGGGGGTTGATGTGTTTTCTGCTGCCAAACGTACAAAACCTTCAGGGAATAACTCAACATTTTAGGAAGTACACTTTCTTCACTTGCTGCTGAGAGTTGGATCAATATTTGAGATCGATGTTTACCGTACAGACCTTCCTTTACAGTAAATAGGAAGCTACACTTGGCATCTGATTAGCTTAGCTTAGCATAAAGACTAGATGGAGGTGGCCTCTTGTCCAACAGTGTGTCTGAAATCGCTTACTAATCACTTATATAGTCCACTGCATAGTGAGTTCACCATTTTAGAGAAAACCTTACATAGCAAAGTGGGGGTTAGTGATTTGGGATACAGCATAACATTACATACTGTATATAAAGATGGACGACATGACAGGTCATCAAAACTGAAGCCAAATCTCCTTAATAGCCCCCTAGTGGCACTCGGTGCACTATAGGTCATAAACCCTGTCCTCCCTCCACAACTAAAAAAGGTCAAAGGGCACATATTTTTTTTTGAAGCATGCAAAGGTGGATTCTTTCATTATAAATGTATTCTTAGCACACCGGCTCCTTGCTTCAAACGATTTAAACACAAGGTGTCGGTGTCTGTATATTTTGGCTTCCTTCCTGGATAGTTGGAAGAGGTGTAGACATCTTACAGTCTATGATCTACACAGTAAATATGAAGCTAGGGCCAGCAGCTGCCTAGCCTAGCTTAGCATACAGACTAGAAACAGGGGGAAATCTCTAGCATGTCTCTGGTGCTTTAAAACGTACCTGTCAAGCATTTATAAGTTAAACTCTCATCTCTCAAGAGGGCAAATAAGTGCATTTCCTAGAATGTTGTCATTTCTGCAGGCAGCTGTAGAAAGAAGTTATCACACAGGTTCACATAATGCATTGTAGTAAAAGTGACATGCAAGTAATCTACACTTGTGTGATGATTGTTGCTGACACCCTGTAGCACCCAGGGACACAAACCACTGCAACAGAGACCCAGTCGCTCAGATTTATATTCAACATGTTCTAATCGGCCTGACACGCTGGATTAACTCCACTGTTAAAACAAGCCTCTCTCCCTCTCTCCCTCCCTCTCTCTCTCTGACAGTTCTTCATTGTCCTGCTGATAATTCTCCTGGCAGAGCTGATATTGCTCATCCTGTTCTTTGTGTACTCAGATAAGGTAAGTTCATTTTTCATTTTTTCTTTTCACGTCAGGTCTGATTGTCGAAGCCCTCCACTCGTGTCGTTCCCGTTAACTTTTGTACGCACAGCTCAACCAGAGTGTGTGCACACACAGCGTCAAGACCCGGAGGCATATAATTGCTCTCAGCCTCGGAAAGTTAAAGCTTGTCACACACACGCTCGCACAACTGCACAAAGCAATAAAAAGGTGTTAGCTCGATAAACATATGTTCCAGGGGGGGTCAGACTTGAATCCTTTTATATTTAGCTACCTCTCCGGTGGGAGGTTGATTTTGAATTCTACCCTTCACCCTGGAGTCAAAGGTTAGGCCCCCAAAAGCAGCCCCATCTCCACCAGTTGGCTGCCTGTAATTGGTCCCAAGCCCATTTCCCATGACCCCCAGTCAGGTGCTCGTCTGCGGCTGCAACAGATGACGATATATGGAGATCTGGGGATTACTGACTGGCAAGTTCTTCTCCTCACTCAATCAAGTCCCATCGCAAAATGTTTCATCCTGAAGATGACAAATGTCTTGGCCGGGACAAGTAATGAAGTCTTCTGTCTGTTTTCAAGGACACGGCGCTGATAGATCAGTCTATTTATACATTCAGAGTCGCCATGTCGCCCCGGCCTTTGAGACGGCGGCTAATTCTCCCTCGTGGTTCTGGGGTTATTGCTCAGTAACTTAGTCAGATAAAGGAATTCATTTAGCAGCCGATCCACTCTGAGATTTGGATCAGGTCTCGCAGGCACCACCAGCCAGGAGTAAATATGTCTGTTGCCTTATATTAACGGCTTAACTTTGAGGAAAATAAAAAAATAAATCTAATGCGGCTTCCTCCAGTGGAATTTAAAGAGAGAGCATCTTCACTTTCCAGCAACACTTTCCCATCACCTGTGAAAATGGAAAGGATTTCGATTTTTGGACTATGAGGATTTCAAATAACTTTAAATGAGTTTGGTGGGCAGACAGACTTTTTCCTCCCAGTTCTCGTGAAAGGCCACAGTATGTCGTGTTTGCCTCATCTCACTAAATCACTGTGTGTTTACCCGGGCTCTGACCCTAATGGGATATGGAGCCACGATAATGCAAATCACCGCCGAATACTTTCCCCTTTATTGGCTCTCAAATCTCATTGGAAGTAAAAGGCTATTGCAGCAAATTACAAGTAATTACATGTGGTATTTTTAGACGGAGTCGAAGAATTGAGGAGATTGTTACACAGACGGCATTATATGTTTCATAAACATCAGAACTAGATGAATGACAGCCTGTGTCCATCGCACAGGGCCTTTCGGATATTGCTTTCTGTTTCCCTCTCCTCCCTCTCTCCTCTTGCGTCTCTCCAGTGAGATCTGGTATGCTGTGTGAGGCTCTGCTCGTCCTCTGTTACAGCCCTGTGATCTGAGGAATCGCTAATTCCCTTCCCCTATTTGATCTCCTAATCACAAGGCATTTATTAACAAGTCTGGAAGACGTACAGCAGTTGGCGGCTTTTAAAATGTGTATCAACAGAAGGCCTGCAAAACAGATACTTTAGTCTCTCAAATAGATCATCTTTAAGTCATGAGTGAGGCCTTTGCCAACTGGGATGAGACGTCGGGAAGGAGATTTATTATATTCTATTAAATAGACATATAATATATTGCAGGAACCAATTTTTCCACAGCTATCGCCACCCTGCTGATACGTGGGTTTCCCCTCCCCGCCTCCGCAGCCCGGCGGTGTTACGCTCGCTGATTAAATACCAGGTAGAGGCCACGGTATAACAAAAGCCGGCCCCCGCATTTAGCAACCAGCTGACTGCAGCAGATGGCTTCCCCACAAACCAGATTACAGCCATTCGTCTTTAATGGCGTGACCTCATTGTGCCGGAGTCGAACCCGGCACGCCGAGCCGAGCGCCGCTGAAAAAGTTGATTAGCGCGGAATGTGGAAGCCGAGCCTGGAGGGGAGAGGAGGGGGACAGAGCAATATGCACGGGAGGGGGGGGGGAGCAGGTGGATACAGGTGAGGTAATAGGCAGGTGAGATACCGCGGTCGGGGAGAAAAACGTGTTAGTGAGGGAAGGTGTTAAAATGGGGACGAGAACATAAAAATAGTGTAACGAGTGCAGCAGAAGGTGGCGAATGTGATAAGTGTCCCTGTCAGGTGTCAGCAGGGGAAAGAACTGATGACGTGATGACACTTCAGCTGCTTTCAGACGTGCACAGAGTCACAGTCACATGCTCCGGACAGTTTCTGTAACTTTTACTGCCTGCTTTAAAATATACAGAAAAATCATTGCAAGCGAATGAAGACAATGGCCTGTCTTACATGAGACAGACAGAGATACCAAATACTAAAAGACGAGGATGTCATCGAGATTCAAGAATGGTCATCTTGCCTGAATGTTCCAGAAATGTTCCTGCAGTTTTCAGACTCAACTTTCTCCCGTCTGCCAACAGCTGCAGTCAAGTAACACACTAGCAAAGGCGAAATCATATTTATGTTGTGTTGTATGTGTAGTTGCTGTTGGTTTAATCCCCACAGTCACGCTTTATCTACCAAGACCAATTACAGCGCAGCGGTGGGGGGTCTCTCCATCGCTCTGTGGAAGTGCCCGGGCCCTCAGGCTTCCCGGTCGCCGGCTGGTGCGGAGCGACTCGGGGAATTAAGTATCTTATTTAATGATGTGCTTTTGGGGACCTCTGGCTCCGGTGCTGTTCCTCTCCACATCATTTATTGCTCTTTCAGGGCAGCTAGCAAACAGGGCTGGACAGAGCTGTGTTCAACGAGGGCGACAGAAGAACAGTGTCGGCTTCCCTCCTCTGGGCCATGAGACACAAAGGATTAGATGATTAAAACCCTGACAGCGTGCGACCAAATGATTCTTATGTCGGAGAAGATGAGGCAACAAAGCACTTCTGAAAGAAGCCTAATGGAGACAAAGTTACATGCGATGTTAAAAAATGGAAGAATCAGTGTTGACCTGAGATTTTTTCCTTTGAAGACTGTGCAGCCGGACTGTTTTGTGATGAGAGGAACACTCTCCCCCGGCTGAGAGGAGATAAGCCTCTGTGATCTGACAACACTGAAAAGACAACTTGCTTTATTTCATTCAAAAGAAACTGTATTACATAATGTTTCGGTCTGGATTGTACAACTGTTTAAAACATCATAGGACGATGTCCCTGAGCAGGAAATAAAACGCACAACTCCAAGTCGTGTTTCCAGTCTTTCACAGCCGCTCAGAGGCTCGGTGGAAAAATCATAATTGGGTTGCTGTTTAAGTTCCAAAAAAATGCAAATGATATCCACTGGATTGATGCCACTTCAACAACAGTAGATTGATTTTCCTCCAGACCCTGAAGACGCTGCTGGTGTTGTGCCTGTAGCCTGTAGTCTTTCTCTGGAACTGGATCCGACCTGGTCCCTGTGGACAGAGTGTCTGGAAAGTCAAAATGAAATCCCCTGGGAACAGAATCTTCAGATTGGACAGGCTTTTGTCATACAGTGATATTTTGATGTTTTAGCACAAGCTGTGGAACTTTAGCAAACTATGACGTTGAATATTCAACATCTTAAAAGTCATATAAAAGAGAATAAATCACAAAAAGCATAATATGTCCCCTTTTGAGAGGTGATTATTGACATGTCAGTGTTCACAGCTTATCTCCATCAACCTCAAACATAAACTCTATATAAAGATGGACAATCCCCCCCCCTTTTTTTATTGCATCAAATAAGTAATAAAAACCAAAATGAACACTTGAATATTCATCAGCGTGATAAGATCTACCTGAAATTTTAAAAACATCTTTGAGAACATTGATGTTATATTTGAATTTGGTTCTTGTCCCATCCACTTACATGGAGGAGGCGGGATGCATGATCTGTGCTAGAGCCAGCCTCCAGGGGGTGCTCAAGACTTCACTTTACATAGATCCCAAGTGACCAGTTGAAAAAAACCAACAACTTAAAAACTGTTTTCAGTTCTTTAACACCATGTAGGATCCATTTGTGTTATTTAACAGATGGGTTGTGTTTACTTCTCTTAATGAAATTGGACTTCAGAGACTGGGATTCGTTTGGAATTAAACACCGACATTGTTTGAAGATTGTAATTGCTCAAAGTGATAAATAGCAGTTGGGTTAAAAGTGAATAAAACTCAAAACACAATGCACTAATCGCTCATCCATACAAACCTGTAAAAGTTTAAGTCAGGGCTCGAGCTCCTGTGGGAGAATTCTTCATTTATGTGGCACAGATGTGACCTTTGCTTTCTGAAGAAGAAAATCAGGGTCTGTGCTAAATATTGCACAAGAAAACACAGACTCAAAAAATAAGATCTTTCAGATTTCTTTGCAAAGTGAAGCTCAGCTGTGGTAATGTGCCCGTGGGACCAGTAAGCAGAGTGGTTTCATGTCTGCACGGTGACAGGTCCCAGTGTAGCCAGATCTGGGGCCTGATTCTGACAGCTCACCTCAGGAGTGCTTGCACTGGAATTACTGTTATTACTATCACGTCACTCTGATCCCAGCACAGAGAGTACAGCTATATTCCCCAGTTTATTTCCTCTGCCGGCACAGAAACATTCCCTGGAAAGTAACTTCGGTAAAGTTGAAAAATAGTCTTGTACGAGAATAAAACGGGAGAAAATAGCAGTGATACCTTATCATTTGGTAATTTCAGCTCTGACTGGCTGTGTTGAATTACGGTGTCTGGAGTGTGACAGGTGTTAATCAGACAATCCGCCGTGCACCCTCTGTTTCCTGCTGTCGTGCTCACTGAGAATACAAACGCTTTGGAGTTTTGGAGAGAAAGCCGAGTCCTCCCTCCTCCCTGTCACCACGCTATCTGCACTTTTCGGTTTTCTTTATTTCTCTGTGGACTGTGGGCGACTCGAGGTTCCTCCAGCTGGCAGCGCTCAACCCTTTTTTAGATGTTTCTGTGATGAATGTGCTGTCCCCGTATTTGCTGAGTGCAGACTTCCTCGGCCCAGTGGAAAGTGCCGGCTTATTTATGTAATGGCAGGCATGAGCTGTGCCTCAGGGCTTTTGTCAACGTGAGGAATTGCGTTTGAAGCCCAGCGGCGACAGAAGACGACTTAAAGCTCGGGTTGGTAATCTTAGAAACGATTCATCCCAGAACTTCCTATTGGCCCCTCGGTCGAAGCCACGCCCCCAAAACACATGAACGCACAATGGATGTGTGTGCAGAGGAACTTCATGTTTATCATATGGGTGCCCTTGTTATCAGTTACACTTCTGTACGTATACAGTTCCCAGCGAATAGCCAGTGAAATTATCTTTCACCACAGTTTCAATGTCTATATCTGTCGGATATGTCACAAAAACTAATATTTGAAACCATTCCTGTATCCGTATCAAAGTAAAAGTACTTTAGCATTTCCGTTGACTGAATCCATTTATGTATATTCCTGGCATTTGGATAAGTACATAGACAGACTTGTATTTGAGGAAATACAGTAGTTGCACATGCAGCTAGTCCCTAGTGGGGCCTAGACGTGATGATTGTTAGAAGCCGACTTTCTGTGAGCAGCTCGCTAACTTCTGACGGCAGCTCTGCCTCAGCCATGGGCAGTTTGCACACAGGCAGGTCGATAAGTGACAGGCAGGTATTCCAGCAGATCATTTCATTCTTCTCAGTGAAATGATTGGTCGTGTTTATTATCGCAGTCCTGCACAGTCCTACCTTTATCAGGAACCAGCTGCTAGTTCTTCTGTCAAGACGCTTCTTTTCCATATCAGTGAGAAAATAGGCTAATGCAACAAAGGATTGTGTTTGTATCTGCTCCTTCTCTGCAGGCACAGAGAAATGGGTCAGAGTGCTGTGAGAGATCAAATCCCTGTTTGTTCTGAAGTCATTTGTCTGCCTCTCGTTAGCAGTAAATCTGGATCATTAAGTTTCATTTCAGGGCCGTTACAAAGACGTCCACACATGAAACGGACGACGGGCGGAGACTTATTGGCGAGTCAGAGGAGGATTTTTATGGTAGTCGTGGTGTTGGTGGTGGGGGGGCGGCTGCTCCCTAGCGACTGTGCTGGAGTCATTACTGACTCCTCCAGCGTGAGGAGTCAGTAATGAGCGAGCAGCTCCACATAAAGACGGAGAGAGAGGAGATCGAGGATAAAAAAACAAAGTACGAGGCAGAGATTGATGAGGCTGCTGCTCTTCATCTCATTTCCCTGCACAAGGACAGATACCGCGGCGCCCGGAGACGCTCCTCTGCATCAGCAAAGCAACATAGAAGAAAACTACACTAATCTTTATTTTCAAAGGTTCTCGAGGACGTTTCAAATGGGCGCTGCATGATTAATAAAGCACTTTACTTCCAAGGAAACATTAATTACTCTGTAAAGAAAAAGATCAGTTTGACTTTTATGTGGGATTCTGCAAATAGTTTTTCCTGTGCCTTGCAGTGCTCCCCCAACCGACAAATTGCTGAAGCATTTAATTTAAAGCTTAATTTAATTTTCTGTACTTTCAAAGGCAGCTCTGTCTCTCATATACAGTGCAGCGTACATAAGTAATTACTCAAGTAAACCTGGAACACTCTAATGAGTAAATGTTCAATTTACTGAGTCGAGTGTTATTGACCAGGAGTTCTCTGTTGTTTTTATAAACTGAAGGATTCACTGTGCAGCTTCTAGAAAACCTTGCTGTGCTCTCGTCCCCCCTGAGGAAAGGAAACAGAGAGGAGCTGAAGCACCTTGTTGTGTCAGACTGTGACAGACATGATGCTGCTTCTCTTCTTTTGTGTTTTGTGCAGATTCTTTTTTTTGATTTTCTTATTCCAGGGCACATGTCTGAGCCCTTAAACTCAAACTCTAAAAAACGCTTGTGCTCTATTTGTTGTGTGTGATATCGGCTGTGATGCTGCGTAGACACGTGTCAGTTTTCTCCAGCAATAATTAGCCGGCATCTAACGCGTCCCTCAATCCACGCTGGCAGTTTGCAAATCCCCCACAGGCGACGGCAGCAGAACTGAAGCTGCTGATTCTGAATCTCAACGCATCCAAAGAGATATTAATCTCCATCAGACGGGGCCCGGCGCTGAGCACATTGTTGGGGTTCAGTCAGGAGGAAAGTGATTTGTTAGCTCTGCTGAAGGGCATGTTGTAGCTCTGCGTATGCGTGTGTGTATGTGTGAGTGAGTGTGTGTGTGTTGCAAAGCGACCTGACACACGACACGTGTCAGATCTGCATTCATCACACAAAAGTCCAGAGTCAGTGTAGCGGAGGTAATGTATTTTTACCTCCTAACCTTGCGTAGTTGCCGGCGTCCTAGCAGCGTTGGCGTATCCGCTGGTCGTCCTCATCCGAGCTGATGTGCTCTCTTACTTTCCATCTGGATGAGGCCGTGCTCAGAAACAGGAATCAATCACACACACAACCCTCTAAGAATACAGAGGAACAGTCATCATCATATACAAATCTCAGTGAAGGTGTCTAACCCGAGGCTGCTCTTGTCTTTCTCCTCGTCAGGTGAGTGAGAATGCAAAGCAGGACCTGAAGGACGGCCTCGCTCTCTACAACTCGGACAACAACATAGGCCTGCGGAACGCCTGGAACATCATCCAGGCAGAGGTACCTCCCGCTGTGCATTACACCAAATGTGACACACATGAGGCGCATTAGCATGAGTGTGATGTAACAACTCCGGGGTTCATGCATAAATGCAAAGATCTACTGAAGTATTCCTGCTAATGTGTTTCCTGGCTCGTACCTGTGACATTAATGCAACATTAAGAGTCAAAAGTGGCTGTTGAAGAGCATTTTTCTTCCATTGTTGGAGCCCTGTAAAGCAAATTACTGATTATATTCATTGTGATGTTAAAGCATGAACTAAACTTTGTGTCTGTTATCCGCCCTGTACAGTGGAAGTGCTGCGGAGTGATAGCGTACACCGACTGGCACGAGGCCCTGAAGGAGAAGGTGGTTCCTGACCGCTGCTGTCAGGAGCATTACCAGAACTGTGGACAGAAACTCCACCACCATGTTCTGGAACACGGTGAGTGCACATCCACTGCCAGGTGAAGGCCACAGTGGGTGAATGGGACTTTCAGGACTAAAAGCTTCCTGTTTGAAGTGTTTCTGTTTTGGGAGAGTTAATTAAATGAATACAAAAGGGACAGAATGTCCAACAAGAGAATGAGAGATGAGAGAGAGAGAGAGAGAGAGAGAGATGCTAAATGATCCCGGGTGAAGACGCAGGACGACTGCAGCCATGAAATCTCGTACAAAGAGAGAAATGAAAGGACCTCCAGCACAGAGAGTAAAACCTGACCACAAACGAGCAGGCGGCCTCGCTTGTGGTCGTTTTACGTCCTGCTCCCATGTGGGATCTGTGGTTTTCTCCCTCAATGGAGCCGGGGTCACATTATGACGCTGTTGCGATCATTATCCAAATCCATATGCTCCCCTTGTTTCATGTCATGTTTAAAGTCCTGTTTGAGTGAACAAGGTTTTTTAAATGCTCTCTACGTCAACGCGACTGATATCAGCACAGGGGAAATCCAAATTCATAACTCTTGTACGTCTTTAATCGTGGGTCCATCTGCTGTGAAGCAGCTTTCAGCCTCGGTGGGTGGTTAGAGCAGCTTTCAAAGTTTCCCTCTTCCTGCTGAATTCTGATCACGCTGGATTTGTTTTGCCATAATGCATGAAACAACAGTTAGGTTTTTTTACTCGCAGTACAATACTCACCAATCTCCCCAAATTACAAGTCTAATCTGCTGTTGGTCTGGCGTGCGCTTTGTTAGCAGGTCCAAAGTAGAGGATTAAAAGCTGTAATATAAATGCCAAAATGAGAATAGGCCGACATTGAGCTGGCCCACTGGGAGAAAGGCAGCACTAAAAGAGTGTGTGTGTGTGTCAGTGTGTGTGTGTGTGTAATCCTGCCCAGAGGAGACGGCCACACACTGTACAGCAGAGTTAAGACGCACAAGCTCCCCACACCAAAGACGAGGCACATCGCAGCTGAAGCCACCATAGGTCCGTCACCCTGCGTCCTGCCAGCGGGTGACCTCCCCACGAACCCGCTGTAGGTGGGAATACATTTGAGATAAAGTGCACACGCGGTCCATATGGCCCATAAGCCTGCATATAAAAGTCCTCGCTCGTGGGTAATTCACTCGGTTTAATACCTCACCTGGTCGTTCATTCATCCGAGCGTAAATCTCACGTGTCCTGGGAGAGCGCGAAGTGGATGGTCGGGTTTTTCCAGGTGACCAGCCAGGCCCCGGAGCAGCTGTGTGGCACGATTTTTCTATACCGGGCTGGAAATGCATCTTTTCTTAGCAGCAGAAGCAGAATACAAGCTCATTTTTTTGCTTTCTTTCATTTCAGGGCTGCTTCGAGAAAGTGGAGGAATGGCTGGATGAAAACAAGCACCTGCTGGGAACTATAGGCATGGTCATCTTGGTGCTGCAGGTGAGAGGCGCGGTGATAAATCGTTCTTTCTTTCTCCATTTCTCTGAGCCTCTCTCCCATTTGTATTCCCTTCTATTATGTATTGTTTTGTGTCTGTGTGTCTGGAAGAAAAATAAGAGAAAAGATTTTAAAAAAGAAACGTGCATCAAGTGGCCTCTGTCTGCTGAGAAACTTATGAGGCCTGTGTTCCGGTGGCCGTTAAGGGAACCTACACATCTTTAAATATTTAAGTCGCTGTCTTCTGAACCCTGATCCTGTCTGGGAGAATCAAAGACACCCGGCTTTGTCCTAAGCAGGCTGCAGTCGTGTATAAGGAGCCATTAGCAGATCGAGAGCCGATCGAGTGAATATAAAGGTGGGATGGAGTCACAGATTAGAGGCTCTGTTGAGACCGGTGATAGATGTTCCTCTAGTTGGACCGTTTCTCTTTTGGTTCTAAACTCAACGTGTATCCCTCTGTTAGTCGGTTTCTCGCTTTAACGTTTTTTACTGTGGTTTTTCTAACTCAGGCTTCAGAGCGAACAAAGTTTGCTTTTATTCTATTTTATTATTTTCCTTAGGTTTGCACAAATCTGTTCCTCTGGCCTGTTGTTGCAGGGTTAGTGTTTATTTGCTCGTGAACGGATTCTATGGACGACGTCTTGCAACATGGGCTCCTACTGCGTTTGCCTATGTGCAAATTGTTAATCGTGTGTTATTGTGAACTCAGATTCTGACCTGTGCCAAGTTCTCCCCCGATTTGAAACCCGTTCAGCCTTTGCAGACATTCCTTTTATGCGGTCACCTCGGTGGGTGGGCAGCAACGGTCAACAAGGGCCCGGCGGTCCAGATTTTGAAATAGCCAGCCTGGGAATTTATGTATTGGAACGTTTGCTTGTGCAGGACGTGCCGCCCCTGGAGTGGCAGCCTGCCCCGAATACCTCTTCCTCTTGCACAACAGAAGTTAGAGCCTCCTATACCCCCACCCTGATGGACCTATAGATGCATGGATAGACGAGTGTCTCTCCTTTGCTCTGCGCTGCCTTGAGAAAATCTTTTTGTTCAGTCCAAACACAGCCGAAGAGTTCTGCTCCATCCTTGGGTTAGCCTCTCCGACAATAACTGTCCACGACTCTCTATTTAATCTTAATGTTTGCGACCACACTTCACCTTCCAGCTCTCAACTCTCCCTCCTCCAGCTTCTACACAGTGCATAACAATTAAGAGACAAATCGGCTGTCGAGTGTATAACTTCCACCACTGCACTGTCCTTTAAACCCTGAAGGTATTATTCTTACATTCCAGTAACTTCATAATATTTCTCTCTCACCACCACTACTTACTTACTTTTTAGCTTTTCATGCTTTTAACATCCCCTCCTTGCTTGACTTGCATGGCCTCCCCATGAAAGCTCTGGAGTTTTTATAAGATCCTCCACATTTCTTGTGTCCTGAGGGGAAGATGGAGCTTGTTAACGTTCACAGCCACGCTCAGGGAAAGTCATCAGTGTACTTTAGATTAATATTAATATGTTATTATTCTATCGGTCTGATCACACACACACACACACACACACACACACACACAAAAACACACATACACACACAACCGCGTACTGCTTTTCTCATGTTCTTAACTGTAACCATCAAAGATAAAGATATGAATCCACGCACACACACACACTCACACACACACACAAATACAAATACATATAACCTTATACTTTCTTGTACTTTCTTAGTGAGGACGCTCAAACCCAATTCTAACCCTAACCCTACTGTTAACCTATTTGTAATCCTAATTCTAGCCCTAGTCAAGACCTAGCCTTAACTTAAATCTAAGCCTAATATAAAGCTTATTCTATCTCAAACCTAGACTTAACCCTCAACTTAATCTAATCTTAGCCCTCACCTTACCCTTAATTTCGACCTAACCCTAATATAAACCTAATTCTAAGCCTAACCTAAACATAACCCTTACCTAACCCTTACTTTTACACTAGCCCTAAAAGTAAGTCTTAACCCTAAGAACAGTGAGGTCCGGCCAAAACGCCCTCACTCAGCAAAGACTCAAAATGGTCGACACAAGGATTTAAGTACAAGTACACAAACAAGCACATGATATCCACATGCAGAACACTGGTCTTTCTTATTTATGTTTGGAGACCTAGTGCATAATTAAACACGGCCACACTGCTTTAATTTTAATTATCTTTATCTCTCACGCAAATACACCCCAAGACACACACACTCACCCACACCCACACAGCTAGCCCAATTCAGCTGATCCAGGTGCAGCCTGGAGGAGCAGACCTCGAGCTGTCAGGTTAGCTGACTCAAAGCGGCGGTGAGGGACAGGGCAGCATCATGAGGAGCAGACGCCCCACATCTCCGCCATGTTGCATAATATCCAGCGGCACAGATGAACTGGCTTATGAATGATTTACGTCCGCAGCTTATGTGACAGACATCGGTAAAAGCCTATATGTATAACTTCAGAAATCCCAGCAGTGTCTTTTATAGTCCTGGGCGGTCGGGGGGGTGGAGGGGGACGGATGATTGAGCTCTGAGGAGTCCTGCAGGAGAAGCTGTCACGCTTCACGCTGAGTGAAGGAGACAGGCAGAAACTTTCTGTGCAGCTCAGACGAGCCACATATGGATAATTGGGGCTGGTTTTTGAAAAGCAAGTTTTTTGTATTACTTTAAGCTGTATATTTATTTTGTGTTGTGATTGACGGAAGCTTAATGTGGTCTTTTCTCTGAAGTGCTGGTATGAAGTGCGTTGAGACTGAAACTAAAGGAAGAGACTGAATGTGCAGCAGTCAGGAGGCCGACCACAAACCGTGGACTCCACCGTGACTTCCAGGAAGTCCACTTCTCCGTTTCCTCTCGGATATAGCCCCGCACCGCGCTGTGCCGTTTCCCTGCCGTCCAGACTTTACCAGATAATGGTTTTAGGATCAGCCTTGTGACTGTGTTTGATGTATCAGGGGTAATGGAAAACTTCAAAGAGATAGCTGGCGACTTTGATTCAATGGCATTTCCCGTTTGCTTCATTGACTTAATGCTTGTGCACTCCGTACACATTTTCACATCACAAAGATTCCACAGCTCGCGTTTGAAGGCCATCTGAGAAAAGAAAAAAAACACACACAGCAGAAATGTGTTTGTGATCCGCCACAGGAATTATTGTGCATCAAAACGCAAACTAGCCCCAAGGCGTCGACATCAAAAAGATCACAAAGAGACGCGCAAACGCACACATGTGTGACACACAGAAACATACATCATACACACTACACATGTCAACACACACTCTCACTATCTCCCCTCTCCTTCCCTCCACAGCTGCTGGGCATGGCTTTCTCCATGACACTGTTCCACCACATCCACCGAACGGGGAAGAAGTACGACGCTTAGCCTGAGGGGGCGCTGACACCCCAACGGAGAGGAGCCCCACTGCCTGATGGGATATGACTCTGATTTAAACGGCCCACCCCCTCCCCCTTGCTTCCCTCATTTACTTAATAACCTCTTTAGAGCATCTCACCTCTTCCCAGACCTTCTGTACAGATTCCAGCTGCGTCCCCCCCCCCGCTCCCTCCTCTCACCATTCATTTTTGCCAAAGAGTAACACAACTGGAAGAGAAGAGAAGGGACACCTACATTTGGCAAGGAAGAGAATCCCATTGGCCGTCACTCCTCCTCGAGTATTTGTCTCTCTTATTCGCTCGGACTAACAATTTGCTGGAAGGAACAAAAAGACTTTGAGACAATGAAGACTTGACTAATGCCCCTTCCCCCCCCCCGCCGCCGAATGAAGTCAAGTCTTTTCCCCCTTTTCATTTGTAAATGAGAAAAAGTTCCAACATGGCATGCTAGTTTTCTACTTCACTGATTTAACTTTGTTGTCGAAACGATTTCATTTTTTGTTTTTCCTGTAAGTGTGTCATCGATGCTCCTGTGGAATGTAAGTGTGGAACAGATCAGTGCAATGAGCGCTCAGACATGCAGAGTGTGTGTGTTTGTGTGTGTGTGTGTGTGTGTGTGTGGTGGGATTTGTAGTGACGTTGCAGCAGAGGGGCACAGATATGTCGGGATGATGTCTAATGTAATCCATGATTCATAATTTCATTTTTTTTTCATCTGGCTGTGGAGGTTTGGGTAAAGAGGGCGTGATGGAGGAACACGGTGCGAGTGTGAGGATTCATTTCACGGGCGATTCTGCAATAATCCTCCGAATGATAAATTGTGATGCACAAATCGAGCTCTGAAACGCACACAGACACACACACACAGCTGTCACACAGCAGCATTGTTCCCATTCCCTGCGAGACAATACAGATGATGTGAAATGGCTGTTTATTACGCCAGGACTGTCGAGTGGAGACATCTGGGTGATGAAGTTCCCACTTTGAGAACACAGGCTGAATCGTCTGTGTGTGTGCTCCGTGGTTGTGTTTCATCACAATGTCTGAGCGGCAGAAGGAAAAGAATGGAAAAAATATGAACATATAAATCTATAGAGTGAAAGAGAGGGCATGAGGGGCAGGAACAGAGCAGACATGTTGTCTCGCAGTCTGTCTTCTATATATTCTTGATTTCTCATCTATTCACACTGGCCTCCTCGCTTCTGTCTCTCTCCAGCTGTCGGCTCCATTTTATTTTTTATTTTTCCACCATCCCAATTTCCTTCCCACGTGTCAGAAACCAACAAGCCCTCGTTGTTGCTCCAAACGCTTGCACAATCTCTCTGCTCACATTCCTGCTCATCGCGCAGTTTCCAACTTCTTGTTTTGTAATCTTCCTTTTCTTGCTGCAAACAGAGGAGGAGAGCGTGGGCACATCAAAGCAGAGACGGATAGGTCTGGCAACATGCCCTGTAGGACGCTTCTGTTTGAGTCTGTTTACCGCCAACTCGCTGCAGGAGGTCTGTGCAGCAGCCGTCCTCCTTAACACTGGAAATGCTCCGGTGTGGCGACTTGAAGGAAAATGCCCCAGGGGGCGCCACCGGCTCCGGGCTTCAAAAGTTGTGTGTCGTGGAGGACGAGCTCATTGTTAAAGGGTAAATTAAGGTTTGGTCAACACTGCGTTGTGATAGCTTTGAACTCTCCACGAAGTGAGGAAGAAGAAGATGGCGTCTGATTGGGCGAAAGGCAAGCAGGGAGTCAGGCGATCAGACGGGTTCACGAAACGTCTCTAATAACCACGTGTGTCCAGCTGAGCTACATCAGACCCGACAGGTCGAACTAGAAAAAGCCTCTGATCATCCCCAGCAAGGTTTTCACTAATAATTCCACTTTGTTTCCTGTTTGTGGTCGTGCTCTCGTTCCGTTCTGATAATCCTCCTGAGCAGCCATTTTTGCCTCGATCAGCTGTGACCCCCCGCCACGCAACAATGTACTCTTCAGTCTGCACAGATGCCGCGGCAGGTGAGGGCGGCAGGAAACATATTTCACGTCTGTCGAAGAAATATGATGTTTTCGGGGGGGTGTTATGACCTGCACAGGTGTGTTTCCAATTACTCTGAGCGATTGGACTTCAGGTCAGGCCTCCGATCACGTGACGTTTCCTAAGCTCCGAGCTGATGACAGGGGATGAAGGTGGAGACGGTTGTTCTAACAGCCTGTGCAACGGCATCAATCTCATACACAACTGAAATGGCTGCTTCCAATAATCCCCCCCTCTTTCACAAGAACACTTCACCCTATATAACAGCCGGGGGGGGTGTAGTCAGCAGTGAGAGGGAAACATAGATTTCAGACATCTAGATGTGAAGTGTTTCATGAGGTTAATTGCTTAATCTTTAAATTGACTCTAAACACAGGAAACTATACAACAGGATTCTGGGCAGGAGGACATTCCTTTTCTTAAACCTTTTCTTTATCCTCCCGATCGATGGATGTTCTTCTGCACCATCGGACTTCTTTGGAGAAATTGGCCGAAACTAGAAAAACATAGAATGGCCTAAACCTCCGTGAAGTCCTAACACTTTCCTTGAAGTTGTAAAATTCTGCTGACAAAGAAACAACACATTAGCGGACAGGGGTGAATGTAACATCCTCTGCCAAATCAATAAATAACCATGTTGACCTTTTTAACAGCAAAGGATCATTTGTTTGCAGAGAATTCATTGGAACCAGAAGTGTCCGCGTTCCTAAGTTGTTATCCAGGGAAAAAACCGTTGAGGCGAGTGTGTTGTTGTTGTTTTGGTTGAAACCTTGAGACTCGGACACGCTGCGTCGCCGGCTCACGAGTTAACAGACGACTCGGTGCTGGAGAAGAAGAATGAATCTGTTTGCCTTCGATTGTCCCCTGAGATCAGTCCCAGCTCGTTTTTTTGTCCTATGTTTTATTTTTTTGATAAATGAATAAGAGAGACATTGTGGCGTGGAGTGTGTGTGTGTGTGTGTGTGTGGTTCATGCATCAGGAAGCAACACATTTGAGCCGTGATGTGCGGCGACCCTGCCGGCTGTGATTCACTGCCGGGCCCCCATATGCTTTCCTCTCGTCGTGTCCAGGGAGGGGATGTACATGACAGCTGCTGATGTACAGCACAGGCCCGAGTGGCCACATCGCCCCCCCTCTGCTCGGCTGCTTCTCCACAAACACTCCACACATCCCTTATTTACTCCGCTCTGCACCACAGACACCCGGCTCTGGCAGCACTGACCTCGAAAAAAGGCTTGTTTTAGATCTAGAGCTGAGAATCACATGGTTATACAATCCTCACTGCAGGCTGCAAGTTGAGAAACAAAACACACCGGATAAATCATTTGTGTGTGTTGTTTCATCTCACGTCAGGTGGAAAAGTGTGTAAAACGCAGATGTCACACAAACACAAAACGACGTATGACTCCCGACAACCTGACGTCACACTTCAGAGACGCAGGGCTGCTAAGTGTGTGCGACTCCTCGTCCCCGACTGATCTGACTGTGTTGACACTCTGACATTCTGTTCATGTCGGAAGGAAAAATGTTCCCACGTGTTTTTATTTTTAGAAGAAGAAAGGAGGGATGAATGCCGTTTTAACGCTGTTTCATTTTGTTTATTTTTTTTTGTACATTTGCTGTCTTCAATGTTTGTTTTTATATGAGATATTGTTTCTTGTCGTAGGATTGTTTAACTGCCTGTTTTCTCTTTTTGTTTTTACTCATGACAGAGGCTCATTGTTGCACATTGTGAGAATATGACACCACATTAAGCGTTTTGGTGTTTCCGAGCGGATTAGTCTCTGCGATGTTCCTCTACAAGGTGCAAACGCCTTTCTGTCTCAACACTGCTACAGGCGGTTTCAGCAATTAAGTCAGAATTGATAGAGATGGAGAAAAATTGGCATTTATCAAACCCCGGTGAAGCCCACAAAAGACGAGCTGCACGCTTGTCACCGTGCTCCTCCACATTAAGATCCGGTTTAATTAAAGTTGGACGTGCTGCCATCGCTCGCAGTGTGTCCTTTGAAAACTGCCGGCGACAAAAAGGCCCATTATGTATTTCTAGAGCATGAACTATTATCTGACACCACAGCACGGAGCAAACGCTCAGACGTTCAGCTCCACGTGTAAATATGCTCATTTTTTACAACTTACTCACATTTTACGACAGAGTTTTACTGCCATTAACATGCCTAACACACACATATACAGACATAACCTCCACATGTATGTTATTCATCTTCTCACGTTTGATAGGTCTCTGCCTCTTGTTTTCCCCTCTTCAACCACAGGAGCAGTGTAAAAAAAATTGTACATTTGTGTTTTTCGTCTGTAAGGTTTTACATAGTTTATTTGACTTCATTTTGCATTTTGCAGTAGGACACGTGTTTCCTCATGTTTCTTTTACTTTGAAAAGGACTACATCATATTCCCTCTCATCCACGGAGGCACAGAGATGGAGAAGGAAGAATGCACACGCAGGAATTTGGTTTTGTCTGCTGTGAAGAATCTTGAGACATAGACAGTTTTTAATTTTTTTTATTTACCACCTTCAATTTATTATTTCTGTAATATCCTCCTAATCCCCCCCCGTGCTGAAACTGAATATCTGAGCAGTGGAAATGTACGCTCTAGAAAATGGTGTGTTTGATGTCGTGTTTTGCCGGGTAGCTCTCTCTGAAACCTGCCGACCTTTGTCCTGTGGAGTTTTTTTTTCTGCTACATGTGAAAAGCACTCTGATATATCTACAGTATACTGGGGGGGGGAGGGGGGGGGGTTGCACTCCCTTCTCTCTCTCTCTCTTTACTCCAAATCAAACTATTTTTCAAATAAAGGAAAGAGTGTCACAAAAAGTCCCACGATACCGAACGCTCATTTGCCTTTTTATCGTGTTTAATGTCAATTCAACGATAGGCAGCATTTTAAACGGTGTGTGTGATGCTGCTTTTCTTTGTTTGTTGGGGATTAGGACACAGGACTTGGCCTGGAGAGCAAAGTGAAGCTGTGTCACCGCAGATCTCGTGTTTTCAGTAAAAGAGAGCGGTTAAAAATAGCCTCTTTTTTTCAGTAACAAAACCTGAGGGACTGTTGTCCAAAAGACGCTGAGATGAGCTAATGGGAGTCAGCCAGTTGCACACACACAGGATTTATGTTTTTTTTGAAGAACAAAAGGAAGATGATGAAAGTGGGAACCATCGACTCTTCCTCCGAGCGGTGAGCAGCAGAGTATATATTTTTGTGTGGAGCGTTCTCCCCCCTGTTTAACCCTACAGGCCCATATGTGACAGTGACTGGAGTTTATTGTGCCATTCCATCCTGGCTTCTTTTATTCTGTTTTACATCACTGTTCCTTCTATGCAAAAATATGACCTATTTTAGCCTTTGTATAGATTATTTTGTATGAGTGACATGTATTGAAATAAAGTGAACAGAATCAAACGTGAATATGATTCTTCTTCCTGGGTGTTTTCAAAGTATTACACTTTTTTTTCTTCCCACACATCCTCAGCTGAGCTCGTTTTAATATTGTGGATTTTAAACTACAGTTCTATTTGAATATCCTGCCTGACGAAGGCAACATTTTAGTTTTATAATGTTTTTTTTTACAAATGCAATCAAAGTTAAGTCTGTTCTTGTTCTTTGGGATTAAATGGAAGAGGTGTGGGATTTTCAAAGGAGTAGTTTGACCTTTTAGGGGAAATTGGGCGAGCAGAGCATTTTGGGAATCTGTGATATTAAATTCGCCCCATAAATCGTTTTTACACTTCAGTTTCTCTTGTTAGCTCTTTCTACAGTCAGATAAGTCAACCAGCTGCAAGTAGCTTCAAGTACATGAAAAGTGATTAACAGTTAACTAAAAGCAAGAAGTTTCTCGTTTTGAATCTGGGTCGGTTTTCTTCAGGTATGTTTTCCTCCCACAGTCCAAACACCTGCACGTTATGCCAGGAACCCCACACGTGCAAGTTAAACTCTAGTTAAACCTCTAAATAAAACATAAGCCAAAGCAAAATGTTGCGCGGACACTTTCTCTACATGTAATAAAAGAAGACGGATCAATCTCATTAAGTCGTCATGTACCTCTGGCAAAGCAGAGACGTACCTGAGGGGACTCGTGTCCTTCTGTGACTCCACAGGAGACCCATCCATGTAACGAGCGAACGAGGAGAGCGCCTGTGATTAAGTATTCACATACAGAGCTCCCAGGGCCAAGGACAGTTCAGACTACATTTGACTACATTTCCACGAGCTGCTTGTTTGAAATCTGAAGCTTCTTCACACATTTACATTAACGTGACGTTCCTGTGATTTTCTTTTTCGTCTGTCGCCCCGTCCTCCCTCAGATAAACCCCCGTGGTCACTCTGACAGATGAGCCCTTTCCAAGTGAATCTTCACCGAGGGTCTTACGTCTAAATCTCATTACCGGAGAGAGGTGGTTTGACGTGATTCGCTTCTTGATTCGTTCGAGCTCCTGCAGAGAGGGACACAGTGCAGGAGACGCTGACTGGCCTCATGTAACCACATTAGATGTTCTTCCCCTCAAAGATTCCTCCGTCCGGCCTCTGTCCTTCTGCCTCCTTCTCTGCAGGAGAGCATCTGTCTTTGAAGATGCAATTATCGGAGTAAACTAAGAGCCTTTCAGAAGCAGTAAGTCCTGACGTTAGAACCAGGGGGCAGTGCACAGTTAGGCCGATGACAGAGGACTCAGGAGGTTTGAGGTAACAGAGAGCGACAGGTCTACTGACCAGCGGCAGCCTGACAATGCACCAGAGCTCGAAGGCCATTCAGCTGCAGTCAGCCAGAGATATTTTTTGTGTAATCTGACCCACAGGCCTGCATAGACACTTCTGGGTCCTATGAGCCCCGCACAGAACCACGTGGCGGTGGGGAATCTGAGGGGTGGGTCAGCAATCTGTAAGGTAGAACTAGATCCACGCACCGGACCCTAAAAAACGACAACAAAAATGGACGGGAAACTGAATCTAAACCGAGCCGAGACGTTCTCCTTCGTCAACCCCTGGATCAGATATTTCCTCTTCTTCTTCAGCTTCTTGTTCTGGGTGAGTAGAGAGTTGCAAGACAACTGGGAAGCTGCTACTGACAAATACTGAGCTTGAAACCAAGTCGTCTTCATATTACTGAGCATTCAAATAACCAAAATTCAGCTTTGCTAGACAGAAAAAAGTAGCTTATAAATACTGGATAAGGGAAAGTATTTCAGAGAGTATCTGGAGCAGCGTGCAGCAGGGGCACCCGGCCTCCCTGCTGCTGCCTATTTTAAATCTACTCCAGTTATATATGGACACTGACTGCACATGCATCACCGCAGCAAATGGTGAGTGGTGCGTTCAGTCGGAGTTCTGACTCACAGGGAAACAGAAAAACAGCCGGTGACTGTGCAGCCCTGCTGGGGTGTGTCTGTCGCTGTGAATGTTTCCATATATGTTCTGTCAAGTCATGTTACTGGGAAGCAGCTAGAAGATTCCAAACGTGAGGTATTTGTACTACAGGGAGTATTTGTGCTGCTGTTCGGGGTCGTGTGGAAAGATCGAGCAGAATCTCAACTGGTGGAAAAAGCGTTTCCTAATATGAAACAATACAAAATTGGGGTTTGTTTGCAAATGGGTGAATAAATAAATGTTTAAAAGACATTTAAGACTAATGCATGAATAATTTAAAAACTTAACAACTAATAAATTATTGGTTTAACACTGAAAAAAAAATGCATGTATAAATTATTGAAATGCATATCTAAAATTCATGTTTTAATAACTGCCATTCAAAGCTCAAGGTAATGCATACATTATATTATATTACCAAACCAGCCTCAACTCAGACAGTTTCATTGTATCCAGAATATTCACTGTTGCATAACGGATGGTGATAAATAACGTTTAAAAAATGGATTTTGAGCGACTGCTTCGGGAACATGACAGGTGGAGCAGGGTGTCATGTGACGGGGAGGAGGGGCCACGAGAGACACACACACAGATGTGTCTGCAGGGCACAAGGGCTCAAGTCAAACAAGCTCCACTGATGGATGTGCAACAAAGAGGCCGGGACTCGACTGGGACTGTTAGAGAGAGAGGGATATAAAGGTTTGAGAGACACTTTGATGCAGCCATGAAACCATCCATCAGGCTCGTTTTCCCTCAACAGTTGTTAGTCTCTCTATCTCACACACACTCACACACACACACACACACACACACACACACACACACATATCTCTGCCTCTCTCGATTTCCAACCACATTACGACTTTGAGAACACTGATCACATCTGTAGCTCAACACGGGGTCACACGTCTCCATTGTATCCCCGTTCATCCGACAAACCCTGTGACTGCGTTTACAGTTGATCAGAATTTAGCAGCAGTCGCACAAACCCTCGGCTTTCTGCTCACTTTGCTTTGCTTTGCTTTTCTCCTATTTTTATATTTTTTTTCACACAGGCTCAGAAGTGAACACTGCAGCCCTAATCCATCAGGCCTTTGTCCCCACAGCTCAGTTCGGCTGGCTTTCACCTCCGCACACAATCCACCAGGAGAAGCCTGATTCATCCCTTTGAAAAGCCTGAAAACAGAGCTGGAATACATCCACTGTGTGTGTCTGTGCGTGCGTGCATGTGTGTGTGTCTGTGTGTATGTGCTCTTGTACAACTATCTTTGTGAGGACCAGTTTTAGTCTTGAACCTACGGAGTGAGGACCTTTTGGCCGGTCTCCACTTTGTCAATGTTTGGGGGTCAAGACTTAGTTTTAGGATTAGGGTTAGAATTAGGTTTAGGTCGGGTTAAGGGTTAGAGTACGGAATTTAAGTTGGATGGGTAGGGTAAGGGCTTTAGAAAGCATAATGCCGATCAGTGTCCTCACTAAGAAAGAAGTACAAACGTGTGTGTATATGTGTGTGTGTGTGTGTTTGTGTGTGTGTGTGTGTGTGTGGGCCACACATTTTCACATAGGCTCACACATAAGTAGCAAAGTGACAAATGAGCTGCTGGTGCAAACACAACAACACAACATCGCTTTCTGCACTTCCAACAAACTCGTACCAGGGTAGTTCCAAACACAACACGGGCCGTCTATATCTTTTCTCAACTATTGTCTTGTCAACACAGATTATTGATTTCAGAGATGTTTTAAGAGGCAAGACACAACATTTCAAAGCAACAATTTGCTGCTCCAGTCAGAACAAGAAAGAGAAAAAGATTGGGGTTAGACGTGAAG
The DNA here is from genome assembly GCA_038501795.1 of Pseudopleuronectes americanus. Taxonomy (NCBI): domain Eukaryota; kingdom Metazoa; phylum Chordata; class Actinopteri; order Pleuronectiformes; family Pleuronectidae; genus Pseudopleuronectes; species Pseudopleuronectes americanus. The sequence goes on from CM076720.1 coordinate 4,714,286, forward strand.
GCTGCTAGATAACAAATTACACCTCTCTGATAGCAAATGATTGCACCATGAATCCTTATGACCCCCAGAGACCTGATGCAGACAGAAACAAAACAAATCTATGTTTATACCGAACAAAAAGCACTTTGCATATATACCCACACACACACACACACACACACACACAATTAGTAGTCATGAGAATGTCTGTGAATCTCAAGGCTGAAAATGAAAGCCAGGCAGATTGTTATTCAAGGTGAGAAAACCAATCAAGCTAAGGAGGTTTATGAGTGTTGACAGTAAAACGAACAGGAAGCTCTAATTCCACCTGTCTCCCAGCCTCTTTGCTGCTGTAGAGTGCAGCTTCTGCTCAGGTGAAGTCAACATCCTCAACAGCTCTTCAGAGCATCCTCAAGGACTGTCATTAGTAACAGAACACACACACAACACACACAACACACACACACACACAGGGCTCTATGTTCCTGTGTGTCTCTGATGAAGACTCTTGAATTCTGTCTTTATTTTGCCAACAGAGCAGGTCTCAGAAACATCAACACTATGAACTCCACACACACACACAAGCACACGCAAACGCACACACACACACACACACACACACACACACACACACACATATGAGGACCCGCATTGACATAATACATTCCCTAGACCCTTATCTTAACCATAACCATCTAAACTAAAGGCCTAACCGAAACCCTAACCCTAACGTGAACCTTATTATAACCCTCAAACAGGCCACTGATAGAGTAAGGACCGGTCCAAATATCCTAAATTTCCAAAAATGTCCTCACTCTGAAGAGTCTATGCTTAAAGGGTCTTGACAAAGATACAAATTACACACAAAACACACAAACACACACACCACTGTCTCTGCTGGTGAACACACACACTGAAGAAAACAACCAATTATCTCCCGTCCACCTACATTTGTATTAAATACTGCTCAGTGAAGCTTGAGTGGAAAGTGATCTTGATTTTCTAACCAAGGTCACATTCACACAGATGATACTTATATGAGGCACACAAAAAAGTTTTGAATCCTGGAGTTTTACCATCCAATTTCATATGATAACAGCCCAGATACATATGTTTTTGTTATATTTTCCTCTGCTGACGTCCATATGTCTGCATGTTTATCATAAACACATAAACTGGTGCGGTTGCCATGGCTACAGCTGCTCTGCCTACCCGACACCTGAGGAGAGGCTCGACATTTGTTGATCTGATCACACCTGTCCCGGCTGACAGCACAGAGAAAGTCTGTTCAGGCACGAAGACCAAACACACATGAAGCCTTACATTTTCAACACAACAAGATTTCCAGCAGCGAAGTAAAGAACCAACCACACAAGAATTACACATTAATAACGTATTGAGAGTCGGCTGAGAAGTTTGACACAAGTCCATTGAAGAGTTCAGCTAAATTTTATTTGTATAGCCCCAAGTCACAATATAAAATATGTGCCACAAGCGCCGAGGTACAAGATACCTGCTCTATGTGCTAAGAGTCCAATCCTCTATGAAATAATAACTTCTCTCTCTTTTTCCCAGGTTTTCTCTTTGTTGATTGTTGCAATCGGGGTCTACGCTAAAGTCCAGAAAGCTACAGGTAGACATGTGACACACTTCTTCAACATCAGAGACTCTAGAGGAATTGTTTATTCTCTTTTATTACAACTATAGACAGATTTCTTCACTCTTTTCTTCATTATGTTCATATTTAATCTAGTAATATACAAAAGGTGGCAACAGATCATTGAATATTAAAAGCAATGGAAGTGGCCAGTGTTGTAGGTGAGGATGCAGGAATAGGAAAACAGTGTAAAATGGAAGATGTTTATTTAAAGTACAGAACTGAGGGTAAATGAGGCAAACACCGGGAGGGGTTGGGAAGTGAAAGCGGGAACAGAGGAGGACAGACGAGTAAACAGAGATTGTTATGTTCCTGTCTTTCTGCCAGACACGGTGCGGGACACGTTCCTGATCGACCCAGCTGTCATCCTAATTGTGGTGGGGGGTGGTCATGTTCTTCATTACTTTCTGTGGCTGCATCGGGGCCCTGCGAGAGAACATTCGCCTCCTGAAGACAGTAATAGACCAAAACAGACACCTCACTAACACTGGGGCTGTGTTGTGCCTCCGATGTGGAAGCTTAAATCACATCTAATCCAGAGCCAAGTCGCACATCTCAGACAGTCAGTTGTGTTTCAGTCAGACTGTGTTTTTTCATATGTGTGTCCCCTCTGTCCTTAGTTCTCCTTCAGCCTGACTCTGGTCTTCCTCACCCAGTTGGCCATAGCCATTATGGGCTTCTTCTACTCCGATCAGGTATCTGCCTCCTCACGGTCTGTGATCCATCTTAGATTTTCTGTATCACTAAAAGTCACTATAAGGTCACATCCCATCTCCAGTTCTCTTCAAACCAGCGTCGAGCCTGAATGACTCTCCCATCAGCTCCATTGATTCGGTGTATTCTTTCCCAGCTTTGGGACATTCTGTACATTTCTAAACTGCGGGTCTATAAAACCAAAGAGGGAACAGATACATTCAAATCCACAGATGGAAGCAATTAGCCGTAGACCCGACATAAAAATAGACGACTTGTCTCCACGTCTACCAGCTGAACACAAGTGGAGCCAAAATATTCTGAAGACGGGTGTGGCCATAATATTTTACCTTGTTTTTATGACATCAAACTAATTCAAGCAAAACTTACTAGAAATATGAACCGTCGCAGAAACAGCAGTTTAAAATACTACCTGCAAAAAGATTATTCGATGTGTACTTTTACTTTTTAGTTTTGGTTCATCTGTTAACATGGGGGAAGCAGGGTTTAGGGCCTGTGATGTCACAATATCAAGATGATTTGGCTTCACTTTTGGGAGCTGTCGTGTCGTCCATCTTTATATACAGTCTGTGCTTTGAGCACACAGGGAGGATGTTATGTCAATATCTAAGCCAAACTGTATTCACAGATACACAAACACACACATGCTCACACACACACAAACACCTACACACACACGCACTAGTATGACAGCAAAGATCCATGTGTGTGTGTGTGTGTGTGTCCTGTATTTGTTCTTTCATTTTTAAGACAGATAGAAAAGAGAGAGCATCCGATTTATTTCTCTACAATACACTGACTTTAACTGATTCCACTAGGAAATGCTTAATTTTGGTTCAATAAAACATGGGGTTATTCCATTTTGTAATATTAACACTGCACAAGAAACACAAACCATCGGTTGATAAGACATTTTTTAAATAATATAATATTATAATTTTATTATTTTGTGAGTAGGGAACAAACTGATTTTCAAGTTTATTTCATTCAACAACAAAACCAAACAATTTGAATGCAGTATTAGCTATGGACCAAGCTGTGATAATAAAACTGACAACTTATTTTGTTAATGACAAATTAAAACAAAGCAGTTTATTGTATTCATTAACATTTGCATAAAGCACTGCATCATAGTTTGAGCAGATTTGAGCATGTGGTGAGTTTGTGACACAATCACAATCCTTCAGGTGGTTCAGAGACACACCGACTGAAATGTACAGAAAATAAAACCCAACGGTAAATATTTAGAAAGACGTCTGTTTTGGATTTTCATGAAGCTTCATTTCCAGCGAACATTATAAACACTGCTGTTGACAGGAGCCTGCACTCCATCATTTCCCTGTTGCTACAATATGGTAAATGATGTTGATTTCTTGCGTATAAACAGTATAATTTAATTGAACTATGGAGGAGGAAGAATAAACATAATTTTGGGTGACAAATTCATTTCTTTAACGTATTTATAAAGAAAAAATATAAATCCTACTGTAACCACTTGTGTGTGTGTGGGGTCCAAACTCTGTGTTAGTTAGGGTACAACTGATTAGAAATGGATTCTGTTTCCATCTGAGCCCCATATGTGACCCCCCGCCCCGCCACTTTTAACATCCACTTATCTTTACAGTAACAATGCATTAAGGCTCCGTGGGGAATAAAACACACAACAGCCAGTGGCGGCGGCGTTCCCTGACACCGATGCGTGTGGTGGTTTGGTGTCTGATGCCTGACGCTACCTCCCGTCTCCCCCCGTGTTCTCCGTCAGCGCTCGGACTGCCTGCTGCCAAACAGAGCAGTTTAACAACCCTCCCAGCATCCTTCCCTGCTAAATGATTCAAGTGCTCCGGCACTTCAAAGTGGAACCAAATGTTCCATTTCAACAGATCCCTGGAAGGAGACTTTGCCGCTAATGACATGGGGAGGTGTGACGGGATGGGCTCCGAGGCCCTACCGAAACAGAGAGAGGGAACTTGGGGGGGGGGCGGAAGCCGTAAAAATCCTAACAAAAAATTTAGTAAAACGACTTGGGGAATACGAATTTTGGGCTATTTTGATACAGCTCACTTCTTTTTATCAACACAACCTGTTTTACCGCGGCCTGTAATACGAACAATGCCGAGAGCCTTCAGCAAAGCACTAACACAAGTTCATTTCAGGCTTAATGACATTTTAAAGTTCAGCAGCTGATTAGCATACAGCGCCTCCATTAGCATACATTACATCTGAACTCAAGTCGGCGGAAGCGTGGCCCTTCTTGTTTTTAAAAGAGGGAGATTTGCATTGAATACCTTTTCAAAAACTTTATTTTTACACAGTATGTGAGAATAGAATATATTAATATTAACAAAGCAGGGGCCTCATAAAACTCTGGAAGTTATTACAACGAACAATGAGAGCAAACACAAGCAGCACAGTTTGAAAGTCTGAATTAACCATAAAGTCTGAAAATTACACATTACACATTGTTCAATCAAATCAATGCATTTCATTTATATTTCATCGAGGTTTTATTTATTCAGCTCAAGTCAAGTTAATGCAAATTACTCAATTATAATAACAAATGGGGAAGTTCACACAATCATCCGCCCCGGCTGGAGAAGTGTAGAAGCTGCACTTGTGCTCTGGGTTTGCTTTGCATCGCGTGCATTGATCTCGAAGGCATGGCTGCTTTAATCATCATTGTTATTATGCACCGCTGCAGCCGACGCAATGCAACAGGAGTTCCTGTTCCTCGGCCGTCTTGTTTAGATTAATCCCACATTATGTTCCTGAGACGCAAACCCTCAATGGAAACAATTCTCCCTAGAAACTTCCCAATTAACTGAACCTGACATGTTTCTACAGCAACTAAGTGTCCTGGTTATAGAATTAAGTCTTTCAACAGGATACTTCAGTGAAGAACTTAAACAAAAATGGCATATTTAAAGGAGGATATTTTATATTCAGGTTCATATTTACTATTTTGAACGTTTACATGCTTTAATGTTCAGAAAACAAGTCACTGTCCTCAGAGTGTCCACTGCTGCAGCTCCTCTTTTCAGCCTCTGTCTGAAACTCTTTATTTTAGCTCCTGTCTCTTTAAGGACCCCCCTCCTGAAGCAAAGTTGTCCGACTCTCTTGTGATTGGTCAATGGCTTTCAGCTCATGCAGGAAATGTTGGCCTCCTTTTCATTTTAACTTTAGTGCCAGACTGGCCCGCTAGTTCTGCAATTATGCATTTGTTTGGCCATATCGGCAAGGAACACTGTATTTACCTTTTGTACTTTAGTATCAAACTTGGCAGAACTTCAACATACACAAAAAACGTATATATAACACACAAGAGGAAAATACACATAAAAGGCACAACAACCCTTTAATATTCCGTATTCTCTCTCCTAGACTCGGGATGCTCTGGGAAAGTTTGTGAAGAAAGCAATCGTCCACTACAGGGATGACCTGGATCTGCAGAACCTGATGGATTACATCCAGAAAGAGGTGCTCCGGGCCAATCCCTAGCTATAATGAATGTGCCTGTATGTGTGCATGTAGCTAACCACACAACATAAGTCTGCATTAAATACGTCTGTGCACCCAACCGACAAACAGTGACCACAGGAGGTGTCCGTCTTGTATCTGTTATCTCGGCCTCGGTGAGGGTTTCCCACATCAGACGCAGCATTTAAACATTTACTTCTTGTGTCTGTGAGTCTGCTCATGAGATTCTCCTCTTGCATATGAACACACAGGTGCACTTGTGAACCTGAGTTTTCCCATGTGAGAAGTCCAGACTGGCAGAACACAGTCCAGTGCAAGAGCATGTTTCTAAATATAAACCTCTGCTGTATTCTCCTCTCTCTCTCTTTCTCTCTCTCTCCCTCTCTCCTTCTCTCCATCTCCTTCTCTTCCCTTTACACAGTTCAAGTGTTGTGGGTGGAACAACTACACAGACTGGTCTTGGAACCTGTACTTCAACTGTACACATACCAACCCCAGCACCGAGCGCTGCTCTGTACCTTACTCCTGCTGCACTCCTGTTCCCGGAGAGGTGCGTACTTTTTTTACAAACTCACAATAGACTGGCATCAGTAAAGGGAACAACACTAAGGTCCTAACAATCCCCTTCAACTCAATCAAGTATTCCTTGGGAAATGCCAAAAATCCCCTCACATTATTTAAGACAATGACAACAAAAACAAAACTTTGATCCAACCCACAATTTGTTGGGTTCTTTCCGGGCCCTTTCCCATTATTCCACGAAATTTCAAGGAAATTCGTTCAGCAGATTTTGCGTAATCTTTGTGACAAAAGAACAGAGAAGCAAACAGGGGCTAAAGCATAACCTCCGTGGTGAAGTATTGTTTTCATGTAAAATAATGCAAAGTGTACAGAAGACGGTTTAGAAGGTTTAGCAGGCTGTCATCTAGTTGGAAGGTCGCTGTTCGAATGCGGGTTGGTCCAGTGCTGAAGTGTCCTCAGCTTGGAGTCAGTGTGAGAATAGGACGTGAGACAAAAGGCGCTGAATAATTATGTGTTAGAATTTGGAGAATGTGAGCTTTCAAAAGCGCTTTGAGTGTTTTCTTTAAGTTTAAATGTCTTCGGTTAAGACAAAACTTCAGAAAAAGGATGGTGTTGGTTGAATGCCAATAAGCAGCAATCTGTAACAACGAACGAAGGTTTCTGAATAATGTGAAGCAGTAAATTAAAAGTGCTCGGTGCAAAAAACCTGTAGATGCATCAGTCAGCAAGGACACGGTGTAATTTATGCAGAACATCTTAAAGTGGGTCCAGCCAGTACAAGCCAGTTTGAAGGTTTAGTGTGTAAGATTTAGGTGAAAGAAATCTATTAGCAGAAGATGTTTTCATTAGTGTGTTTCATCTAAATGGTATGATTTTTTGTTTTCTTTACCCTAGAATGGGCCTTTATATTTAATTACATATTTACATCAGGAGTGGGTCGTCTGTACGGAGGCCGCCATGTTTTTTTTACAATCGTCCAAACTGGACAAACAACTGAAGCTACCACAGGTTCTCTTTCACATGTGTAAGAGGAGGGTGAGGTGAGGAGTCTCAGCTGCAACACACAACTTCACCAGTAGGGGTCACTACATCTCACACTTAACCTTTAAAACAATAATAACTATCTGAGAACTGTGAATGTAGATATGTAGATGTGCGTCACCTACATGCAAGAAAATACATTTTGAATAGATATGATACCTTAGTGTTTAACTCCCAGTTAGAGAAAACAATCAAACTGGTTTAGACATCCTCTTCCTACACAGATGGCTAGCAACCCGGCTACATGAATAAAGTGAATAGGAGCCACAGCTCCAGCAGCCACGGTGGAGGAGATCAACGCAGCTTCACCCGCTTGTGCAAGTCGGCTTCACAGCTTCTCCTCGATCAATACGTTTGCTTTGATGAATGTGAAAACCGATGACTGCTCTTCACAACCACTACTGCTGCTCCCACGTTGACTGATACTGACAGATACATCGCTCGCTGCTGATTGATGAAGCTCAACTGAAACCAAAATACACCCTCCCACCAGATATTGGCAAAGCATGAACTCAGTGTCAGCCAGAATGACTAACATGAACTGGCAAAGTCAATTATGTGATTATCCGGCTCGAGTTTATTTCTGTGTCTGTCTTTATTTGAGTTAACGTCTGGATTACATATTTCAGTGTTTTGACATCTCACCTGTGTGAATCCATGTATCCGACGTACCAGACAGTAATTTCTTTGCCTGGAGGCTTCATCCGCATGACTTCATCTACCTCTGCAGGTGTTAAACTGATGCTGGTATCAGGCTGTTAGATGTGTGGGTAACTGGTCTGACACTAACAAATCAGTCATGAACCAATCAGAATCTTCAGAATCTTCTAATTACACTAAGTGTGACATAAGCTGCGTTTCAAACCAAGAGCAGCAGAAAACTTTAAGTCCAAGGAACTTTATTCATTGAACTAAAATGTTGCTGCGTTTCCACCACAGAGTCACTGTTAACAGTCTATCAAGAACTGGAAAGCTCATTTCAGACGTGCACTGTACTCTGCAGATGTTCTCTGGTGGCCCCCCCCTAGAGAAAGTCTGGAGAAGCCAAAGTGAGAACCCAGCAGGAGACCCTCTGTAGGATTCACCACAGGTTTTTGGGGATAAGGGCTTACGCCGGTGTTGATGTGCTGTAAACACCACCACGTGATCTCTGCAGCGGAATTAAACCTTTGCATTCTGCCTCAGCCTGCTCTGCCTGCTCCGCCAGCCGATGCCCTAATTCTCGTCTGAGCAGAGATCCTCCTGCTGCGTCGTTTATGTGTGAAAGGCAAACTCCAGAGGAAGTCTGGAGCCCATTCTCAGCACATCCTCCAGGAGGTTGTGTCTGAAAACGACTTTAATGTAAGGAAACAGCCACAAAACAAAAGGTTCCTGAACTAACGTGAAGTACTGCCCCCAAGCGAAGGCCTTTTCCCTCTGGAACTCAATTTAGACACTGGTTCCTAGTTCCTGGGGAAAGTTCCTGTGGTTGAAACACTGCTTTGCAAGAATCTTATTGACACAGCTCCAGCTCCTGGAGGTGGACTTCAATCTAAACAAAATCCGGCTGCAGTGACTACATCAGCAAAGAAGGACAGAGTTCCCAAACTGAGTCGAATGCAATCAACCCATTCAGCCTTTACACTATGTAGGGTGTTAGTATGCTATCTGACATGCAGCCAACAGTGACACCAACAACCTTTACAGCAGCATTGACAGCCGTGACTTTAACTGCTTCCAAATTCAATTCCTCCTTCATGAATGTTTTATGTATTTCTGTACCTGGAATCAACACACAAACGCATCCGCCTGGACATGCAAAAATAATGAAATGAAAGGTTGCATTCTAACACAAACAGTATGTTAATAGTGTTCTCAGTGTAATCGTGCATGCATGAGTTTGCAGACACACGGCAGAGCGGCAAGTCACCGCTGACACTTCCTCCCAGTGCGAAGACGGAAGACTAAAGACTCCATGCAGATCCATCACACTAATATTGATTATACATCATGCTACACGGAAAACAGATCAAAGCAGCTTTCTGCTACATGACTTTGGGGGTGGCGGGAGGGGGGTGGGGGATGGGGGGGGAGCAATTAATTAAACATGATTGGAGCTGAAGCAGTGCTGCCACCTGCTGTTCGGAGCCTGCTACTGCAGCGGCTACCTTCAGGGACAGAGTCACATCTTCCCTGTCACATCAAACTGATGCAGTTATGTCGTCTCTCTTGTCATTTTTTTCTCCGGCTCTTGAATTCCAAGTCAATGCAGTTGGCGAAGCTTCCACTGAACTCTCCCTCGGCTGTCACACTAGTTAATATCTCTGTCAATGGGAAATAATGCAGGAGGTGTGAAACAGCAGCTCATGACAGCTTCCTATTAAACTGCTTCAGGTCGGTGTAATCAAGGCAATCTGTCACCTTCTCTCTCTCTCTCTCTCTCTCTCTCTCTCTCTCTCTCTCTCTCTCTCTCTCTCTCTCTCTCTCTCTCTGTCGATCTGTCCCACAGGCAGTGATTAACACCATGTGTGGTTTCGGGATTCAAACCCAAACCTACCTGGAGGCCAACGAGTCCATCTACCCGGTGGGCTGTGCGGACAGGGCGGTGACGTGGATCGAGTCTCATCTCATGTTGGTGGGGGGCGCTCGCTCTGGGACTGGCCTTGCCGCAGGTAACTGGCACTGGCAAGTTGTGTAGTAACAAGTCAACACACACAGAAGCATGTCTCTATAGATGTGAGGACACTCATTGACATAATGAATTCCCTAGTTCCTAAACTTAAAGGTCCAGTGTGTAAGAGCGGGCGAACGGGATCTATTGACAGAAATTGGATATAAAATCATCCTGTTTTTACTAGTGGGTTTAATCTATATTGTACAAATCCTAGAATCTGTCCTTTTATATTTAAATACTTATATTTACATCGGGAACCGGTCCTCTCTATGGAGGCCGCCATCTTTCTTTACAGTAGCCCAGACTGGACAAACTAAACACCTTTGAGTTTTAATGACGACTGAACAGTTTCTCTTCCATGTTTGGAAGTGTAGGCTGAGGTGAGAAGTACTGAGGTGCAGAATGCAACTTGACCACTAGATTTCACTAAATTATACACACTGAACCTTTAACCATCACAACCAACACCTAATTCCATCCCTAACCCTAAAATCGAAGTCTTAACCCTCAAACAGCCCATTGATTTGTGAGGACCAGCCGAAACGTCCTCACTATGATAGATGGACACACACACACGTCAACGGAGGCATCACCTGGAGGCGTAACCAGATTGTGCGTTTAGAAGTCAACATATCGACGGCTCCTGGTTTCTTAAAGCATTTGTACGCGGCTGTGAAATAGACCGAGCAGCACTTCATCAATCAGGATTCTGCAGCTTCCCTCAAGTTACACACGTACCAACATCAGTTGTTGAGCTCCCAGTGACTCGAGCGCACAGCTCCAGCAGCTCCAGCAGCTCCAGCAGCTCTCGCATAAAATAACACAGAATAAAAAAACCTTTTCCTTGCAGAAACCAACAGGGTGTTTAGGTTAATGTGAGGCCACCGGAATATAACTAATTCAAAAATCGAGAGTTATACATAGACGGCGATAACTAGGCACAATGGGACGATGAAATTTTAACTGCACATTATTCATTTATTGCACCGCTCTGGATCGAAAAGCGCAGGTTAATGTGGAAGTGAGGTGGTGACCTGCGTGCGTGAGGATGTGAGATTTACTTGCCAGAGGAAAGGAAGGAGTGAAACTGAAGATTCAACCTCCATCTACTGAGCAAACCTCAAATTCCAGAAGCATGAAGCGATGCTAATAACTCAATGTGTTAGATTGGCCATGAAATCACATTAACGCTTATCAAGGTTCCGTCTCTAAATAATTAGTCGGCTTTCTTATCAGAATGATTCAGGTACTGTCACAGCAGCTCTGTCAGTGGGATCCTCAGCTCGATCTATCTCCCTCTCATATCTGCCTGATTGGGTCCCTGATGAATCCGCTGAGTGTGTGTGTGTGTGTGTGGGGGGGGAGCATGTAAATTACCCATGAGTCCTGTCAAAACAATTGCATTAGTATTCGTGTTTGCTTTGATGCCGCAGTAAATCCAGACGATGATGAAGTTGTCCCCCTTTTTTTCTCTCGTCTGGCACAATCCTCTCTAAACACCATCACTTGATTTGTCTGCATAACAAGACGCGTTTAAATCAGACGGTTAATTATTGAACAGATCAGTTAAAAGGCGAGTTTGCCACCAAATGTGTGTAGTCGCGGCAACAAAACACTTTATGAGCAGCGCTATAGGAAGTGTTATCAGGGTTAGGAGCCTGGTAATTGTGCGAGGCGATGAAATCACATCAAGTGTCTGTACGCAAACATGTTTATCTCATTTTGTCCCAGTGCAGAAAGAGCAGTGCAGCACTTTGAGACGCTCAGCACAGGATGTAGAGTTACCAGGAGTCTGCTCTGGGATCTAAATTGGCAGCTGCTGTCCTCTAGATTGCAGGGATCGTGCTGTCCCAGATCCTGATCTCTCAGATCCAAGAGGAGATCACCTCAGTGTTGTGAGAGCGGCCCGACGCCGAGGGAAGACGAGGGAAGAAGAGGGAGGACGAGGGAGGAAGAGGGAAGAAGAGGGAGGACAATGGAAGAAGACAACTCACGCAAGGACTGACTTTTTTATTTTTTATTTACTGCTACGGTACATCTGCAATGTTTTTGAGTACATTTATTTTTCTTTAGCGTGGGATGCACTTTATTCTGTTACACTCTCACATGCAAAGTATATATTTATTGATTTAATTGTGTATATTGCTGTTGACATGAAAATCATTTAAGTTTGTGTCATTACTACATTTAAGAGGAACATAGTCACAGACATCTGCACAGATTAGAGAAGCCAGTTTCGGTAAAAGAATTAAAAAAAGGATGTTGCACATGATTAAGTTTCACACTTGTCGTTAAGAAAGCTTAATAGTCGGGGAATCTAAAAGATGCTCTACATGGAAAACTGTGAAGAAAACAGCCATCTTGACAACAGCTGGTACTATAGTCCCCTAGAACCAAACATGGGCACATGAGATTCTAAAGTCTGCTGATGTTACTTTGATGTTCCCTCGTCTGGGAGCCTCGCGGTCCTGCTAGACATGGAGCGCCAGGGCCCGCTGCATCAGGCGACCCGTCAGGGGGGAGTTTGGCCTCACGGCATCGCGCTCAACCAGAAGACATCTGGAGGGATTCAGCAGAACACAAGGCAGCACATGGAGATGAACACAGATTCAGAGAGAGTACACGCTGAGAGGCTAAACTGATCAATAATGGACGTGCAACACGGGGGTACAGACGGGCGATGTCGGTTACTTAATGGGAGCACAGACAGATAGTGTTCTACATGGAGGCGACAGCGGAGGAGGAGGAGGAGGAGGAGGAGGAGGAGGAGGAGGAGGAGGAGGAGGAGGAGGAGGAGGAGGAGCAGGAGGAGGAGGAGGAGGAGTGGGCAGCAGCTGTGCAGCATCGCCATGAGATCCAGTGGAAGGACTTTCTATTCTCTCCCATATGGAAAAGCAAATGGGGAAAACACTGAAGTAAACCTATGTTTGGACCGAAGTCCCAGCTGTGCATTACCTTCCCAGTTTCTGGTGGTGCTTATCCTCTGACTTCATTGCCGCATGAATGAGCAGTTGATTGAAGATGTCCCTCTGAAAACAACAGTGGACAAAGCCATTAGTAAAAGACGTTTCCCCCCAGCGCTGCACCGTGTGTATGGTCTTTCTATCCTTTTGTGTTTTTCTGTATAGTGTTGTACTGTAAACTGTTGCACCTTGGGGGACGGTCTTATGAACACAAAGGACATACAAATCCATCAGCATCCATCATACAGATTCATTATTCATACACTGGTGCACTGTGCAACACAATGTCTCACTATGTAACATGTGCAGAGGCTGGAAGGCTTCAGCTCTTATGGAGAGTGTTCTTCACCTCTGGCTTATTTTTCACTTCAACAGGGATTTGGGTTTTACTCCAGAAAACAAACACAACAATGTGATTGATCCTTTTCAAACTAAACAAAGCCTCACGGCTGAGAGCTTGCAAGTGGTGCATCACAGAGTTGGAGTTGCATTTGGGTTTGCTTTCGAGTTTACTACATTTCTGCGGAGCTAACCTGAGCGTCACTGCCACCGATCTCTACGGCTCTGTAGCGCAGCGGGTGCAGGAGCTCCACCGCTCCACCGTAGTTGCCCTGGTCGTACTCCATCAGCGCCTGACACATGGGTACACCCAGTGATCCGGCCAGCTGGTGCTGCTGATTGTCCCCTGGCTCCCTGCGAAGAAAATTAATGGTTAGAAAAGAAAAAGAGACGTATCTTGGGTTGGAAGGTTTTAGAAAGTATAGCTCTCAAGGCAGAATGCTTTATGGGTTGTTCAGTCGAGGAGGAATAAATCTGCCATCCCAAGAATACAAATACTTTCTAGTGTGAACTTCTTCATGCACCACACTTTCACAAGGGTGTGCATCTTTACTAAGGATGATGCAGCCCTTTAAGTTTATGTTTTGCTAATTTACAAACAAACCATGCAAGGAATGTGCAGGTAAAATGGATGAAAGGAAGCACAGATAAAAAAGTAGAATAGGTATTTTAAATTTAAAACAACCAGCAAATGCAAAATTGCTGGTTGTTCAGGCTGAGGAAGCTGATCTGAGATCTCATATCTCAGAAAAGCAGACAAGCAAGGTGGGTGAGAGACTGAAGCCCGGTCACAGAGCCAGAGAAGCAGATAGACTAGATTTTAAAGTGACTTCCCGGAGCTCTACACAACATCGCAGAACAAGACAGACGAGACGGAGGAGCAGAAATTCAACAAGCGGCTCTATTCTCACTTTATCTTCCTGTTTCCTGCAGCGGCCTCCTGCTTGACTATCTAATTTTGATTTTGCCCCCAGCAGAATAAAGTCCAGTTTGAAGTCAGAGCTGAAAGGTTTTTACCATAAATCCTCCACATCCTTGTTTCACATCCCCTTAAATCCCCGATCTGTTCGTTTTTTTGCAGGATTAACGAACACAGTCCCAGAAATGTCCTCCAAACATGCGATACACATCAAAACAAGGAGGATGTGACATCTTACTCAGCAGCACGATATGAAGAACAGCTGACCTGCATCTGTGTTCATTTACTCGTGCTGTCGTAGTAAATACCCTGTTAAACTGAAAAATACACACAGTTTTGTGTCTCTGATGTTGATTTGTAACAGGTTTTAATATTATCTCAATTAATGGAAACAACAGTTGAATCTATACAATAAGGACTCTCACAATCTTAAGATTTAATTTAAACTCCTCTTCATCTTCCCTGCTGTTATTTCCACTCATTAAAAAAAGAACATTTCCATGTTTAAGTATGAAAATCCATGAAATCTACAGGATCACTCCAGGTTGGTGTATTTGTACACACTGCGGGTATCAGAGTATTACTACAGTGAACAGTAATTCACATCCCTATGAGACACCTCATCCAGTTGTGAGGATTCTCTGGGATTAGCTAATCCCGAGAGTCGCTGCCACCGAGTTTAAAAAACCTGAGGTCAGAAATATGGATTATGTAAAACTGTGCAATCCCTTTTGAACCAAGGCAATAAAAGTGACACAGTTTACGTGAATGATTGGATTAAATAAGTGCAGAGCTCCAACATGTCTGTGTCTTGCCTGAAGAGTAGAGCTGTGCTGGGGGTGGGGGGGGGGTTGGTGTCTTAATTAGGAATAGAGGGCCTCATCCCCAACTCCTGTAACAGAGAAAAAACATGATAATTTAAAGCACTGGTTTAAAATTGCAGCTTTTCTGTGGGGGTTTTTTATGAGCGAGACAGAAATGAGAGCACAGGCTGTCCGCGGCCGGGATGCCAGAACATATTATGACCACACAACTCCACAGAGGCTGCAGCTGCTCGCACACAACATCTGCTACAGAGGGAAGACCCCCGGTCTCCGAGATGGACCGCAGCTCCGAGTTGTCTCTCTGTCTCGCCGGCCCACGCCTCAGCCTGGTTTCTGCTTTACATAACGCCTGGTTGGGCTCTTACATAAGGCTGGAAGCAGCATCGAGGTGTGCAGTCGCGGGGACGACGACGACTCACTTAGCCAGTTCCTGGAGGCCCTCCAGCAGACGCTGCGAAGTGCCGCTCTCCTTGGCTCCCAGCGACGCCATCAGGAAGTGGAGGTCGTTGAACAGGGTCACGTGGTCGTCGGTGTGAGGCTGTGTGATCTGGAGCAGCTCTCGAAAGCGCTCCTTCGTGCACACGCCTGAAACGTGCACCGAAACAAGGAGGTAAATCGGGTGTGTAGGCTGCACAAAGGCTCCAAATTCATAATTCGACAGCACCTGGACTTCAGATTAATGGGATGGAGAGTTGTTAAAAACTTTCTTTAACATTGTGAGATTGGGCATTAAATAAAGATTTTGATCAAGTGAATCAAAACTTTATTTAAAAGGCGACAGTTCGGCCTCGACAGATGTACGAGCTCGAGTCCAGTTTCATCTTTGTTATTTTATCTGTTCACATCTCTTTCAGTATTTCATTATTATGTCTACTCCAGTTTATCTGTCTCTACCTGCCTATGGTGCTTCCTCATATCAAATTGATGAGACCTCTTGATAGCGAGTCCTCAGTTCCTGTTAATATTGTCTCGCCATGTGCACGGATGGGTTAGGAGACTTGTTTTTATTGCTGTTATTCTGTAAAGCGCTTTGTGTTACATCGTTTGTGTCAGAGCCATCTTCAAAAATCAAAGCTGTACTTTCACACCCAGACTTCCTACACACACTATTCTTCTCTAGAATGGAAAACTGAAACTCGCCTCCTCTCTGGCATCAGCCAAGAGTCTCTCTACCGCCTCCAACTAGTTCAGAACGCAGCAGCTCGGCTTCTTCTCACTGGTTTTGCTTCTCTCCATTGGCTCCCTGTCCGTTTTAGAATTAATTTTAAGATTTAGCTGATCACATTTAAAGCACGCCGGGGCCCCAAGCTACATCACAGAGTTACTGATGTGCCTGAACGCAGCCTGAGATCCTCAGGTGAGGAGATAAGGCTCGCAGGGTCAGTGGCTTCTATTAAATCACCTCTTTAAACCCATTTTTATAGACTCGCTTTCATGTGATGTTGTGTTTTTATCGTTTTCTTCTCAACTTTTATTTTACTTGTTTTATTTACTTGTTATTGTTATACGTGTTCAAGATTTCATGTGACACAGCTCTTTATTTAGTCATTTAATTTGAACACTAACCATCTGAATGTGGGTGTCTGGCTTCCTTCTCAAAGTTTTATATAAACAAATTATGATTATTATTATTGTATGTAAAGTGCCACATGAATTAAACCTGATTGTGATTTCTCTATGTTACATAGCACCTCACATTCCATTTCCAGTCGGCTGAGCAGTGAACAGGCGTCCACAGTGTCCAACATGGATCCTGAGGCTTTACAACGTCTGAAAATCTGAGAGAAACACACATGTTCACTGTTCACCTTGAAAACTGAAGGACATAACAAACATCTGCCTCCCACAGAAAGAAAAAAACACACAGGGGCATCTCCATGTTTCTGCTGGATTCCCCCGACGTGAGCTGTTAAACATTCATGAAATATCATCTAACGTTACGTAAGAATTTCTGTTTTTGCTCCAAACTCGTGTCGGCCCTGAGTAACATTATGAAATGTTCTTGTTTCGAATGCAGGACATCAAAGAGCTTCACTCTCACGTCGTCTCGCGTATTTTTAGAGCGAATAAAAAAAAACCTCCTCCTCTTCGTCGGTTGACACTGAAAAGGTCCGAGTGTGTGTTTTGACTTCCATTTTGCTCACACTTGCCCTCTTGGATCACCGGAACAACACTTTGCTTTTAGTGCGGCTCCCCTGTGTATTGGTACATGCATGGGAAGAAGAAGAAAAACCACAGAGTACTTATACCATCAAGGTTTTTAGATGCAAAAACCCGGGACACAAACTGACCTGAGAGTCGTAGATCTGCAGCGCGGCTTCGTACTGCCCCTGTGGAGGAGGAAGAGGAGGAAGAGGAGGAAGAGGAGGAAGAGGAGGTGAGAGGGAGGAATGTGAATGACTTCACACCTGAAAGACAAGCCCGGGTTACAGATCACGTAGCGCGGATGCAAACACAAATTAATCTCCCGATATAATCAACTGCAGACTTCAAATTACCCGAGAGGGGGGACAGGATATCGTAAATACAAGTTCCACAAACACTCCCCGCCGACTACTCGCTTGACTGAGAAAACCCATTATCATCTTTACCTTCTCGATGAAGTACAGAGCCCAATGCCAATAGTTGTGACTGGCCAGGACGTCAGAGACCTGGAATTAAACAATGCATATTGTATTTTCATTTTTTAGGTTTGTAAATCTGATTGAGTGGGACTCTGTAACTGGGATGTGCTTCATCGTTAAGAACAAACACTCGTACCTGCCAGTCTTTCTCTCGACTTTCCATGAACTTCAAACCTTTGTCCACCTCTGCCCTCATCTCATAAACATGAGCGACCGAGTGGACGGACCAGGCGTCGTCTGGAGTCAGGCGGAGGCCCTGCACCGGAGAGAGAACACAGATGAAGAGAGGAGATGTGTCGGCTCCACCAAAGTAAAACGACAATTCAGAAATAATGGGCTCGCTTAACTCCCAGTTTCATTTATTGTCTCAGTTGTTCCTGGATCGTTTCTTTAGTGTGACCCTCGTGTCACGGCTGCTTTGTGAGTATCACACGTTCAACAGAGAGGATGTTGGAGCTGCCGAGGGTTCAGCTCCTCTGCTTGTTATCGACAGCAAACAACTGACTTACCGAAACTGAGGCGATCAGAGGTGAAGAGTTTAACACAGAATGAACAGGAGAGAGTCTCACCTCCATCGCCACTTTCTCCGCCTGGTCATAGAAGTTAGTTTCCAGGAGGCCGAAGGAATACAGTCCATTCAGATAACTGAGAGGAGAGGGGAGACAAGACAACTCTTAAAACCCTGATCATTTACGATGCAGTTATTAGTGTTGGGTTTTGATTTATGGTTCTGGTTCGGCCTGTATGTCTGCACACATCATGTTATCATCTGTTGAGCTCCTAGAAAGATGAACGGAGCCTCGTCTGATCTGCATTCCCACCACTTCCTCTCTACCTGCCCTCAATCAGTCAATCAGCTTCACAAGACTCCTCAGTGCACAAAGACCTGTTCTACCAGCACCCTCTCTGCTTCCCAGGCCACCTGCACTAGTCCTCTTTTGTCTCCCTTTGGGTTTGTCTTTATGACCTGACTGCTCACCTGACACTAACCTGTTCCTAATGCTTCTCACCTGAACCTTCTCTTATTGATTTTTAAGGACCGATGCTGGTATTAGGGAGTAAACATGTCCGATAGCTACTATATCTTATATTGGCAACATTTCATAGAATGTCACTTAACAACAATTCACACTTTAACCATAAACTTTACAATGTATGACTGTAGATAAAAAATACACACTAAAACATTATATATACACAACTTGAAATCATATAAAGAATAAACATATTTTCTACGTGAAGTATAAACTTTAATGCTCATCCTTTAAAAAGTTAATATCAGCCGCTTTTGATCTGCCAACGGTTAAAATAACTTGACTCTTCTACTGAACTACTGAACTACACTTTCACGTTCATTTTATTAAATCATCATAGTATCAGGCCGTCATGAAATACCAGGAGCGGGCGAGTGTGTGTGTGTGTGTGTGTGTGCTCTCAGATAGCGGACACACAGGCTCCGCCCCCTCGTCCCAGCTCGCTCGCTCGGACACACACCCAGTGAGATAGAGCTTGTTCACGTGAGGCTGCTTCTTATCAGTGAAAACAGCAAGTTTATCTAGTCACAGCTGCTCAGAGATCAGCGCTGCAGAGATGACAGCAAACTGAAACAGACTTTTAGTAATACTTTAATACAAACTGGCATTTTTGTTATTTTTACTCTTTTTAAGCTATTAGGCTGCAGCTATATGTTTTAGTTATTTCAAAGGACTACTTCTTATTTTATACATTCCCCACAAATAAGGGGAGGACTTATACAGGCCTGCATAGTTCTGTGTTTAGTTTATTTTAAAGTAGGCCTGTGCCAGTGTATTTTCTTCTGCTTTCATAAGAGTGTTTTCCATTGTTGTAACAGGTAAATAAAATGTTGTTGTTCAGTAATTTCATAAATGCAACAAACACACATATATAATTTGATTTGGGGGACGAGGGGGTAAAATGGTTCTTTAGATAGTAAAGGTTTCTGACCCCTGACCTAAACTCACAGAGAGGCAGAGAATACTTTTTTAAAAACACCTCAAGCGATAACAACTAAAGGTCATAAAAGTTGTTGTTGATAATTTGTATTAAACTGGCCCATTAAAAAAAAGGATGTGCTGTGGTTAATCAGCATATTATAATAAAAAATCCATCTTTTAATTTTGACTGACACTCCTTAAATACATGATCATCTATTACAACTCAACTTAATACCCTGGGGGAATCTCTGCGTGTTTGTAATGAATGAGACATAATTTGATATTTATTGTTGTGATAACTAAAGCAGTGACAGTGGATTAAGGGTGTGTGTTTGTGTGTGTTTGTGTGTGTGTGGCAGGCTGCAAGTGTACCTAATTAGTTTTTAATAAAGTCAACACCATCATTAGTTTGCCGTTAACCCTCGAGTGTCACCATCAACAAGCAAATGACTGCAATGTGAGGGGAAGGTTTAAATTTAACTATATCGTCCTATATTGTGCATCATCATGTATTTTATAGTTTTGATATCAATGAGGAGACATATTGTGGTTTTAAGTATCAAACGTCATCTCCTCTGTGAAGCTCTTGCTCTTTAGCTGTTTGCTGAATACGTCCACAATGTGAAGTCAATGTTTGTTTTATGTCTGAAATGCTGTTTTCTGTACTTGGCCAAAGGAATGCTTGGTTTCCAGTGAGGCAGCACCCTGGCCACCGAGTCTCTCATCCGGGTCTTGGCTCCCCAGTAGAAATATCCATCTTGGGCGAACTTGAGGGCGAGCATATCAGTGGGGTGATCAAGCAGAATGTCTTCCCATACGTCACAGGCCTGGCGAAAAGCTCTGAAAGAAAAATAAGTCACAGTTAGAGGACGACAGAAGGAAAGTTCAATGAGAATCGCACTTTCTGCTGAGTGGAGGGAATGTGAGGCGTTTGTAGAACACTAAGAGCCCTGCAAGACTTTATTAAGAAACGAAAATGCCATAAATTAAAATAAGAAACTGCAGAGAGAATAGCAACATTACTTGTGAGACTGTGTCACATTAGATGAATCCTGGGGATCTGAGGCATGTGATCTCCTCCCATAGAGGGGACACAGACAAAGAGCTGCTTGATGAATGGATTAAACACAGTCTTCAGTCTTCTGATGACTAAAGAGACGTCTTTATTTTCCGTGGTAACTATTTTCCTCTGGCATGATAACGAACACAGCATATTGATTCAATACGACTATTAAAAACAACATGCATGTGGACAGCACGCAAACCGCAATGATGCATATGTTTACTTTATTAATATATACACATCTAGAGAGCGGGGAAGTGAGAAGCCGGGCGTGAACTCAGAGCAGTCCCCTTCTGATCGGCTCACCCAGGACGCATGTTAATGTGAGATGTAAACAAGGCCTCAGAGTCTGTTAACTGCCGCCTGGTGAACTCCGAGGGGGATGCTGTGGGTTTTTATTTAAAGTGGCCTCCGTCGTGCAGCTCTATCATAAAGGCCTGACTGGTGGAGTGATGCTGGGATGCTGGTCCTCTTGGAACTCTGAAGCTGAGTTCTCCATCACCTCCCTGACCTTGACCCGTCATGCCCACTTTCTCAAGTAGGCTTGAGTAAAAAAAGACCCAGAGGTTCTTCCATTGTAAATAATAGAAGCCACTGAGTTCCTGGTTCCACTCACAGTTTTAAAAAATGGATTTATACCCATGTCCTGATATGTGTCTCGCCCTTAGACCTTGTGACTTGGTTTTTGAGCTGAACAGGACTGAACTGTGGGATTTTGTGTGCCTGCTTTTCTCATCTACAGTCAAGTTCTACAAACTTCACAAGCAAACAGGATATGTTGTATTTAATTTTGAGGTGCGCAGAAAAGGATCTACATACTTTTGTCAGAAAGAGATTTAAATCTTTGATCATTAAATCATTTGTAGAACATTATAATACAATAGAACATGTTTTTAATATAAATATAATACAATAATCAAATTTTCTAAATATCATATTTGTATAGTCCATCAAACTTTGGGAAAAATGCAGTGTTCGGAGATAATACATTTGGGGCAAATTTAAAATTCTTTCTATTTTTCATTTTTCTGTTAAACGTATTATTCACATTGACTCCCAGTTATGATTTCATACAATCTATTACCACGTTACCACGAATGTTACCATTATCCAACAACTACTGCTCCATTTGACAAGGAACCATTGTGCACATGAGAAACACAACAGGGACTTGTGCATTCTGACGTGTTTAGAAGAAAAAGGAAAATCAACTCATGTTAACACCCCTGAGAGGAAATATTGGGACTAACATGACAAATCCCTTCTCTTACCCACGTGAGTAGAGCTCCATAGCCTTGACATGGAGCTTCTCTCTGGGAGTGATGTCCTGGCTGCTGGCCAGCTCCACCGTGCGAGCCATGGCACTCGCCAGGCGCTCGTCCAGCCGAGGGGAGATCCCAGTCGACATCAGATCCAGCCCCGTATTCATCAAATTGCCCATAACTGCAGGGGAGATAAATCCAACCAGCTCTTTTTCTTTGTGGACGGTAATTTAAAACACTTGAAACATCATATGCACTCACTGCAACACTTGAACACTATAAAACACTTTAAAACGTTGCGTGCACTTGTAAAACTTTTCCTTTTGAACTGCAGAGCATAGATATATATCACTGCTTAAGCTGTGCCCGTGTGTGTGTCTCATCCCCATCTTGTGCCCCCCTGATAACATGGGGATCACTGTGTAAACCCACTGCAGACTACATGTTAACTCCAGTCATGAAATCAGACACGTGCATTTACAAAGATATGATTCTAAAGATTGGTTGACATTTTCTTTGTTCTTTATCCAAGACGATGAGGCAAAGGGGAAGTAGGAAACACTTTTCTTTGTTTCATTTTTTTGTAGTATGGATGTATTTAAATTGGGGTTGAACCCAATGACCTTTACCCGGATGTTAACTATTACATATAAAACAGGGACATAAACACCTCAGATCCATTAAGTAACTATGAAAAGCATTGCACCTGGATAATGGCACTGGTGGATTTGTCTATATCTCCTATATTTTGTATATTCCTGACACTTAAATATTGTTTCTTATCACTTACTGATGGCGATTTCTGACTCTTGCTGCTTAAATATTGCAAATTTCCTCAGTGTTGGATGAAATCCAATAATTCTGGCACAGTTTCCTTCATTCACCTTTATCCTTAAGTCTTAAGCTTTGATTGTGTTATTATCGCCTTTTAAAATAGTTGCGTCCCTGCCAGATTTATTGTGAAAGCGCCTCTCAGCAGGACTCACCTGGTTAACACTACTAAATATTAACTGGCAGGAATGAGATTTGACGCATATTTACCAAAGTTAGGATCGGCCGTGGCCAGGGCGGACATGCATCCTTCAAATCCTCCCAGGGTTTCATCGTTCCTCCAGGTCACATACTAGGAGCCCCACGAGAGACAAAGATGGATGAAGTTAACAGTGACGTAGTGAAGCATGGTGCAGAATGACAGCGTGTAGGAGAGTATTCACCTGTGTGAGCAGGGCGTCATAGAGTTTGCAGGCCTCATTACTGGTGGTGGAGAGCTCAAGACCCTCGGCCCTCCAGGCCTGTCACACACACACACACACACACACACATATTAACACTGCATTCATTAGGATGTCACACATAAGAGTTTTATTACGGTGGAGAATCCTCATATTTGCAGTTAGATAGCTTACAGTGAAAACTATGCCATGTTAGGTGTTTATTAATCCTTTCACCCGTAGAGGTCACTACAGTGGACAGATATTCTAATGCCCTGTTTTATTCAGATGCATGGGTTTTGATGGTTTAAATACTTCATATATGACACTATATCAATTAGTTAATGTCATTAGAACCTTATCTTGCCCGAGGGGGGTTTTTGGGGGATATTTTTAGATGTTTTTTATATTTGCGAGGGGCGTGCTCTGACATGAATCTAGTTTAAAAATAGTTTGATGATTATGTAAGTGAGTTGGGAGCTGGGAAATAATACACTGTGTATTGTCTGCAGAGAGTTTATTAGAGAGTAAACCTCGAGAGTACATTAGAGAATGTAAGTTAAGTTGTGTTTTGGATTTGTCAAGCTCTATTGTATGTTTCCGTATATATTAATTTATATTTTTTTTACATTATTTTATTTACTTGGTTTGTTAAATACAGATTTCTTTAGTCCACTCAAATGAACATATGGAAACTTTTTCTTTTGAAGCCTAAAGATGAAGAATAACACTTTCTGACCTCCAGAGTGAAGTTGTGATCACTCAATCATTAAAGTGTTAAAATAAAAACACACAACTGTCACTCAATTATTCTGTGTTATTTATTACTTTCTGAGTTTTAACCCCCCCAGTTTTTGTTTTGGTCTAATCTCCCACATTCGTCCTCACGTGACTTGAAGGCGTCCTGTCGCCTTCTCGTTTCCAACCTGCAGACAACAAGCACTTCCAGTCACGACGAACACCTGGGCATTGAACACACACACACACACACACACACTGACCTCACAATCCCTGTAGCTCGACGCGATCATGTCTGACAACTCGTCTCCAGCATCTGCAGGAAGTTCCACTTCACAGCTGTAATAACTGCACGTGTCAAGCTGCTTTCTAACGGAAGTCAACGTTAGGCCCCGGCAAGTTTCAGAATAAGAGCATGAACCAGACACGGCTGGTGGGTATCTGCGTCTAAATTAAAGTGTGCTTTCTGGTGTAGATGTTTTCAGGTGTATTTTCCACGTTTGCATTTTTCCCCCGAGTGTGATGTGCGTGTTTGAAATGTGAAGAGTCAGTGCAGTTGTACTCGGGCTCTTGTTTTGTGAAGCTTCCTCCCTCGCGCGGTCACTTCTCAGAGTTTGTGGCTTCACAGATTTCACGGATGTGGCTTCTCTTTGTCCTGAGGCGGAGTTTCTGGTGTTGTTGACGTTATGGAAGTTTCACAGTAAATCTGACTTTTTACCTCGTAGACCAAATATTGATCCAATAACAGTTTGTGTGTGTGAGTGTGTGTGTTTGTTTCTGGTGGTGACTCACGTGACACTCCACTTATGTAATCACCCTCATGGGTAAAAAATAAACACACATTCACGTGTAACCAGGTATACACACGTACAGTAATATTTTCATATATGTATACACAAAACACGTGGTACACACATTAAACTGATTGCATTTGCATTTTAAATCTGTGTATTGATAGATCTATATATATATATATATATATCTCGATTGTACATACATGCATGTGTGTATATATACTACATTCAGTGTATAATAGATAGTGATATACATATATTACACATACGTACATGCATATGTACATATATACTCCATTCAGTGTACAATAGAGAGATATAAAGAGAGAGGCGGTGGTCTAGTGGCAGAAACTTGGACTATGGGCAGAGAAGGTCTCTGGTTCGTCTCTGGTTCGATTCCACGGAAAGACAACAAAAAGACGAACCTGGATTGATCTGCCCAAAAATCCAAGAGTCTCTCTAGACCCTGTCTAGTGCCCCTGAGCAAGGCACCTTACTCCTCCAACATCTGCTCCCCGAGCGCTGTACATAGTCGCTCACTGCTCTGTGTGTCCTGCACACAGATGGGTCAAAAGCAGAGATTACATTTCCCTACCTGCATGAGTGTGCGTTTGCATGTCTGTGCATGTGTGTGGGATAAATAAAATGCATCTGCATCTACTTAATTAATTACCTGTATATAGAGATAGAGACATATAGATAAAGAAATTTAGATAGATAGAAAAGTTCTAAAAAGATTTCAGTGGACAAACGAGTAAAAGAACAACTGCATTGTTTTATTGCCTTTCTCAGCATACATCCAACACCCCTATGCATTATAGCTACATGAAGCATTTACATTATGAGTCGTGTGTCTGCGGAACAGTTTTTTTTAAAAATTAGGATTCATTTTCTTTACATATTATACAGTTTGCACACATGTTAATAAATATCAATACAATCAAGTTCAAACTCGTCACACACACCGTCTAAAACAAGAGAAAACCCTTAAAATTATGTAACACTTTGTATTTACAGCTCATAGCGAGTCATAAATATAGCCTCTAGTGTTTCTGTGCTGTAAAACAGTGACCACCTGGATTTCTTTACAGTTGTCGACAAGGCTGTTAGTTTGACTGCCCTCCAGATAAACCATAATGCTCCTGTCTGATGCCAGGCGCTCATGAAGCTCTCTGCATCTCTTCAGCGGCCCCATTTCAAATCCTCTTATTTGTTTGCTCGGGGTCCTGCTGCTGTAATAAAAGTTTTCTTGAAAAGAAGTAAAAAAAAACAAAACAATTCTTGAGTTCCAGTGGGATGCACCGATGTGACTACCTCAGAAATAACTCTGAAAATAATAAAACATAAATTAAATATAGAGAATGAGAATGAAAAAAAAGAAAAGGCATCTTGTTCAAGGGTAAAGGATTAACACTGCCATATAGTGATCCAAGTGTTGTCTAGTGGGTGTGTGTGGGTGTGTGTGTACGCTCCTGTTGTGTTGATGTTGCAGATTCAAACAACAGAGACAGTCCTGTGGCACAAACTGAGTAATGTGAGCTACAATAATCTCCCATTAAACAAAAGTGAAATCAGATTCATGAACGACGGTGACAACATCAGAGTGAGAACACGTGGGAGGAACTCATGTCAACCTGAAGACAGTTTTGTTCTTTACAAGTTGAATTTTGAACTTTGCCTAAAGCAGGAAACATAAGAAATCCCCAAAAAACGAACATGGATGAGTATTTGTAAACGTTAACGGATCGGTGTGATGCACAGTGAACGGCTTCTCACAGAGAGGCCCGTCACAGTCCAGTCACCTGTCGTGCTTGAATGTTCATAGAAAGTACAAGTCCATATTGTGTGTGTGTGTGTGGAGCTATAAGAGACGTTGTGAGGATCCTCTATGTTCCTACAACCTTCATCCCTGACATGCAGTGGCTGACGGGGGGGGGCTGGGAGTCGTGCACAAGTGCAAGGTAATGAAACTCGGGGCACTCGCCTGTTAATGTACATTTAAAAAAAAAGAAAGAAGGATTCTTTATCTGTTAAAAGCAAACAAACAGAAATTCATAAATATATAAAAACGTGGCCATGTTGAATGGGCTCTTTGTGTCGACTCACTAAACGCTGTGGGGGGGGGAGAGAGAAAAGAGAAACATAGTGTTTGTGGTTCATTAGGAAGCAGGAGTCAGTTTGTCACGGGATGGAAAGGCAGCTTCAGCAGAGGATGTCCTTCCTACAGTCAGACTGAGCATTTACACACACAAAAAGACACACACTCTCACACACACACACGTCTGTAGCGAGAGCAGAGAACACCTTCATCCGCTGCAAACGTGACTTGCTCTACACACGGCTGTACACAGAAAACACAACTCTTTACAGTTCCTTTAACATCAGCAGGACCAAACTGCACTCTTCCCTTTAGATAATCGAGAATGAAACAAGTCTTTAAACATTCTCCCAAAACACCACTGCTTGAGAGGATCCACTTCAAGGCTGTGATGATAAAGTTGTGGGGAAAAAAAGAACTTGCCTCTCGCCCTTACAGAGGGAGAGAGCGCAAGCAAAAACTGCAGAGTGAATAACTGGGGCTGCCTTTGGGGCAAGTGGATATGTAAACGTGACAGACTGCTTCAAAGTCAGTAGCAGCCATTGTGTTCCTGTGTGTTGTGTGGGGTATAATCTTTACACATTCACTGCTGCAGGTGTGACAGTTTGACACCAACTGCCCGTGTCTTGACTTTAGGCAGACGTGATCAGAGACGATGCGTTTGAGGCTGGGAACTCCAATCGTTCTTTTCTCCGAACCCCGATGAGCAGGGTTACGTCCTGGTCCTCAGGCCCAGTTGAGGTTGAAGCCCTTAGAGAGCATGACAGACTCCAGGTCCTTGTCTTCTTCTTTCTCCCGAAGCCTCTGCTCCTCCAGGAGGGCCACCAGGGCGTCGCGCTGCTCCACCACCTCCAGCATCTCGTTCAGGATCTGCTTCTCCTGGGCCAGCTCCTTTTCTGTCTTCAGGTTGTCTGAGAGGGACGGAGACAAACGATGGCATTAAAGGGGGAATAGATCGAAAGCAGAATAAACTTGTGTTAATACAGTCCGGACGTTCAGACCTGTGGTAAAGGATAGCTTTAAATGCTGTTAATATGGATTTATGGTTTATCCGGACAATGGGCACATCAGGGTACATGCAAACAAGGCCTTTAATCTAATCTTCATCCTTGTGTTTACCTTCCACAGCCATCCGCTCCCTGAGCTCCTGCTGCAGTCGGCTCTGTCGATCCTCCAGCTCCAGCTCCCTGGCACTTGGGGACAGAAGCAAAGTTTGGACAAGATGAGTTTGTCTCCCTGATCAATTACGACCTTCACCGTTTATATTTGTGGCCCTTTGTCTTCATTTATCTGTGCAGCCATTTGTTTCAATGAATGGTTGTTCTGAAAAAAGCGGAAATTTATCTGGACCTTGAAATGAGATAAGACTGAGTTACTTAATAACCTGTCATGAGGTTATAAAAGGAGCTTCTCTCCAAATGGATCGCTAACGTGACCTCATATTATTTCATCATGTTGTGAAATGACCACGACTTTATGAGGTATTACAACCTTTTCAAACCTATGATATAATGTTAATACTCGTCATAAAATAAGTAAGCAGTAAATCACTAGGCTTACATCACGAGCGGATTCTGTATTAGATGATATTGCCATTTAATTAATAATTGAATCTGGTTTTATTACCTTCATATTAAATTATTAAATTATCGTCCATGTATCGCATTAGCAGGTTTGTGGGTGTGGCCGGATCCAGGGCTCCAGATATTTAAATAATGGTTGTTGATCTGCTCTTCATAAGTTTTACTCTCAACAATAAGATGATTCCAGAAAACTTTAGTGACAACTCAATGCCAGGTTAAATCAACCTCAAAACTAAACTCAGCCTCAATATGAGAACAAGCTTCAATTACTGGGGAATTACTAATAATACATGCAGCAATGGCAATTTACCATCTAGGGTTAGGGTTTAAAAACTTGAAACAAAAAGCATAATATTATCTTTAAGGGTTATCAAGCCTTGTACTTACAATATCATGAGTTCGGACTCATAGCGGACGAGGGCGTTTTTCTCCTGCACCAGCTTGAACCACTCTTGCATGAGTTTGGGATCGTCCTTCTTGCCCATGCCTGGAGTAAGAGAGGGAGGCACAGAGCGGGGGGTCAGGAAGAGACACTGACACTGATGTCACACAGACCAGGACCGACACAGGCAGTGTGATGACAGCCAAGCCAGGATGTCCTCGCTGAGCGGGGGGTGAGGTGGAGGAATGGACTCGACACCGACGTGCTCATGTTGCCCGACATACTTAATGATGTCGGGCAGGAGACGGCGTGGAGTTACTCAGTTATTCAACTGTGTTTAGTGCGCAAACACACTCCCACACACAAGCACACACACAAACAATACCTGTTGTTTCAAAGTAGAAAGGTTTGTGTTACCCAGTTTGGACATTGTGTCAGAAATAGCTGCTCGCTGGGAGCAACTACCTCCTCCTATTAGTTTTTATCCAGCGGGTAAGTAGTAAAAAAAACCAACAAACACACCAATCAAAATCCAAGTCATTACAGAGAAGTGAACCAGAGGACCGATAAAGATTCTCCCTCCCCCCCGGCCCACATATCGATGCACAAGCAGAAGTTAAATCCCTTTGGATGCCATTCATGCCGAGCGGCTTGAGGAAATGAGGGGGAAAGAAAAAAAGATCCATTCCGCTGCTTTTACATATTTAATTACACGTTCACATGGTCATGGGATGACTGGTACTTGAGACCAATAGCGAAGTTGGCACTCCTCTATTAGGTCTGCCTCGGGGACACGCGTGGTCGGCGCTCCGGGCTTCATGCACTGCAGCTTTTTCCTAATCAGCGCGAGTCAGTCGGAGCACGGAGCGGCCGCACCGCCCCTCTGCAGTGCCACTGCACCGTATGCAGAGGGGAGCCGTCTATGTGGCATGCTTAGAGAGAGGTCTGCTGCCGGGGGGTGGGGGGGGTCGATGCATACATTAATTTATCTGACTGCAGCAGGTGGAGCCAAGCAGTTTTCAATGAGACACCGAGAGGCAAAAAAAAACCTCAATGCAGCGTGACATACTTAGCTGGGGAAGAGGAGGCTCTTGCAAAACGAAAAGGAAAAACATCGTACACACATAAATTGCATGGCTGTGGTCTCGGGGGCTGGCGCTTGCTAATTAACAGACAAGGGACAGAGAAAGAGTGAGAGAGAGAGAGAGAGAGAAAGAGAGAGAGAGAGAGAGAGAGAGAAGCAGAGATGGAGATAAGCTGCTCAGACTGGTGAGGGGAGGGGAGACAAAGGAGGGATTTACAAAAGCACAGGTGAGTTTCTAAACATATCCTACAATGGATGTTTTTCTTTCTTTCTTTCTTTCTTTCTTTCTCCCTCTCTCTCTCTCTCTCTCTCCACTATTTCAACCTGTTCCTCCACCACCAAGCTTCTGCTCAAGGCTCCCAACACAAAGGAGAAGAAGAGCCACCGGCCCAATAAACAAAAAACAAAATCCAGCTCACACACCCAAAAACAAGAGAACGTACCTCGAGCACTTTCCACAGATTAGAAGCTCAGGCAACATTTCCAGTGTTAGATACAAGGAACAAACCAGACGACCCAAGACTATAATTTATAAACAAATCCTCACACCATGCAAGTGTCTCAAGCCTTTAGTGATCATTTCCTAAATGTATGACTCTTACTTTACTCCTCATTTAAGGCATAAGGAGGAAAACTCTTAAAATCAACTTAAAGGCCATAATGCAAAGTAGGTAATTCAATTTGAGCCAAAAAGAAAACATGCTGTAGATTACACACACACACGGTAGCAGAGTAGTTTCCCCTTTAATCGCCTGCAACCTGCAGCACTAATTTTTAATTTTCAACTTTTTCTTTGCCTATTAAGTCTTTTGAATAATGTTGCCTTAAACGTCGTCATTAACATAAACTGCATTGACACGCTTTGATCACAAAGCTACTTGCAAATAAAGGTCGAAAACCTTTCACATCCAATCTAGTCGCAATTAACTCGGATGGCAATTGGTTCCAACAGGCGTCACTTATCAAACCCTGCACTGAACTCAAGTGACCTGTCGATGTCAACGTGTCAATCACACGGCTCTGAGGAGAGGAGTGTGATTGACGTTAATAGGACGTTCGTGTGTGTGTGTGGCATTGGCTGACTCATTTTATAATCGTAGAGAAGGTGCCTCTAATTATTCAAGCTCACGCTGTTTAGCAGTTTGAGGGCAAACCGCCCAAGTCAAGAGTCAGGTCATAGTCTAATTATGGCATTGTAAAGGTTGCACAACCTTTAATCTGTATTAACACACTCTGCTCTTGAATATGTAGAACCTGTAGTTTGAGGAATCACACCTGAGCAGGTTGCACATGTGGAGAGCCAAAGAGGATCGAGCACCGAAATGCATCAGCAACCGGCTTTTTAATTTATTGTAAAGAAATATCTGTTAGAGATTAGCAAGAATGTCTCTGTGGTGATATGGGAACTGGCTGGACAAAACTTTATCTTAATTGTGATAAAAATGTAAATTTCCAGCTTTTTCCTCATGATAAATGTCTCAAGATTCTGGGGAAATCTACTGAGCCTGATCACACACATATGCTGAGAACAGGAGGGGAGGAGGAGGAGTGTAGGGGGAGGAGAGGGGAGAGGGGAGGGTAACCCGGTTCCGTAGGTCCTTTGCGGTTGCCATGGTAACCTGCCACAACCGTCAGCGGAGGCGGCGAGGGCTACGTTACCTTCAGGGGAACAGCAGAGGCAGAAGGAGAGAGGTCTTCGGCGTGGCATCCCCACAAAGGGCTCAACTTCCACAAGACAAGAAGGGAAAGAGTGTGAGGGAGCGACGCAGGAGGAATATGATGGTGGACAGGGGGGAGAGAGGGATGGGGTGAAAGAAAGAGCGGTGGAAATAATGCAGGAGGTTTATGGAGAAAGGGGGGAGGATGCGAGGGAGGAGGAAGAGGAGAAGAATAGGTGAAGGGCAAGGTGGGTACGGGGCAGGGGAGAAGAAAGAACATTGAGGAGAAAATCAAAAGAGGGCAGGAGCGCTGAGATAGGGAGAAGACAAATTACCTGGAGAGAGGAGGTGGGAGAGATCATCTGTGTGGTGTGAGGGATGAAAAAACAAGGGGTAAAAATAGATAACAGGAGAAGACAGAAAACCTGGAGCATTGTCTTCCCCTCTCCCTGCTCCAGGTTTTCTGTCTTCTTCTGATCTCACTGCTGCACGTCTTCACCTAATCCTCACTTAAGACCCCAGCAATCCTCGGTCTGATAGGTTTGCATCTAATTTCAAAGCGTTTGCCACGGCTGAGAAAGAGGTTTCATCTCATTTGAGGAGCCATTAACTGATCAGCAGTGGGTTCGTCTCTCGACACGGACACGGATGATTGATTCTTCATTAAAGAAGCTTCAGTCTCTGCTTGTAAACACGACTCCGACATGTTTAGACCACCCAGTTCCAGTGTGGTGACTTTTTAAAGAGTAAAGCTCCAGCTAATGTGCAAATTGGGACTTTTTT
This sequence comes from Pseudopleuronectes americanus, assembly GCA_038501795.1. Taxonomy (NCBI): domain Eukaryota; kingdom Metazoa; phylum Chordata; class Actinopteri; order Pleuronectiformes; family Pleuronectidae; genus Pseudopleuronectes; species Pseudopleuronectes americanus. The sequence continues at coordinate 4,746,606 of CM076720.1, forward strand.
CTCATTTGCAACAGCAAAACCGATTTTATCCACAAAATGTGAGATCATAAAAAGGTGGGTGATGAAGAATAAATTACTTAAATAGGGGAGGAAAGAGCTTCGGGTGGAATATAGAGACACATAAGGGGAAATAGACCTTTTAGAGATACAAACAAATAGAGTATGAATCACAACATGACACAAATATGAGATGGACACAATGTTCTTAAGTAAATACTGGAGAGTTGCTACAAGGGACTATCACAGAGGAGGGAAAAAAAGGAAAACTGTGCTATGGAATATCTGCTTTGGACGGATCTGAGTTCTCGTAAAACTTTTATGGCTCCACCGAATCATGCAGATACGGTTATGAAATGCATCGTTACCACCCGACGCTCAATAAATTCCTAACTGTATGATATTCATTCAAGTGAAGGATGAAAATTAAAAGGAAGAAATCCCATAAAACTTTTCAACCTGAGCGTACAGATGTAGCACCCCTGGCTTTGGTTTTTGGTGCCCCCTGCAGGGCTCAGGTGAAACCGTGCATCCGGGGAATCTGGTATTCAGTGAGAATGCTCCAGTTCCTCATCCCGTGATAAAGCAAGAAGCAGGCCTCACAGCATTCAGTTTATTCAGTTTGGATTTGAACCGGCGACACCCCGTGGCCCTGGTAAGCCGGTCAGGTTTTTTTATGCAGGTCCAGCACATCTTGAAAACTCCACACAATCTCATGTCTAGACCAGCAGGACAAAAACCACGGAGAAACACACAGGCCCTGCTCCAAATATGTTAAAACCCTCCCTTTCCTCCCGCCTGTTTGCAAGCAGAGAGCAGACACACGGCTTTCCAACAAAGCCGACTGACTTCAACAGCAGAGGAGGAGGGAAAAGATAGTTCCCCTTCATATTCCGATAAGGTCAGAGTCTACGAGATAACAACAGATACCACAGGACGGCTGACCCAGACAACGGCGGGCGCTGTTTCTGCTGACTCATCACAGCTTGGGATTTTTTATTAGTACATAATACACACACACACATACACAAACATACACACACACGCATTAACTGTCAGGAGGTAATGCAACTGAGCAGGTATGAGAAAGGCAGGGGACAACACAACTGCACGAGTACAGAGGAATGAGAGGGAAGCTACGAGGCCAGGCCGGCAGTTTAGTTCGAGTGAGTCCAGAGCAGGTTAGACAATACTTTCACAGAAGAGAGTGAAGGGTTAAGGGTTTTCTTTGTCTGTACGTGTGTGTGTGTATGTAATAAGGGCCATTATCTGTTGTATGATAATGTGCTTTTTACTTTAACAATTATAATATCAGAAAAGTTGAGCTCTTAACTTTAAAAATGCATTAAAACCTTGACTAGGTGAAATGAAACAGAAGCTCAGAACGGAGATTTATAACATTGCTTTAAAATAAAACTATCAACAAATCCAATGAAAAGACCAAAACATGTCCATCACTTAATGTTTTATTTTTAAATGATAATTTCATTATGCAGATTGGAACACGTGCATTCATTGGTCAAAACAATCTACATTCACTGCTCTAGTTTATGATGCAGTAGCAGGTATCTCTCGCTGACCTAGAATAAACCCGAGGTCTTTGTTGAACCAGGAAGAAAAAGCTTCTCTGCAACAATGGAGCCTTAATTTATGCCACAAAGAAATATGATACACCGAGCTTTGGAGACCTGGGATATATATAAATAAGCCAGAGATCTTTATAAGAAACAGTCAAACGTATTGAGTCATAATATCTTTGAGCAGGCGAAGATTTTTGCAGATCTGGATAATAATCTGAATTTAAATAGTTTTTTTTAGGGGGGTTGATCCTTATTCAGTTCCCGTACGATAACACATATTTCTAACTAATATATGCATTTGTGTTTACAGTTTGCAGAAAACTTCCTTGTACATGGTTTATGTATCTGATCTCAGCGCATGTATCTGCTATATGGTGATAAAAACAGCCTTGGAGGAGGAATGAGCTCTTCTAGTTTTGGTTTATTTTTGTTTGGTTAAAAACTTAATATGAATATGCAAAGTATTCTCTTTGCATTTTTAAAAGACGAGCATGTTTTTATATGTGGTATGAATTTTAATGGTAAACGCTGTCAGTGGAGTGCTCCTCAGCACATCTATCGTTATCACCGAACTGCTGTTTGCATTTCTGTCTCGGCAAAATGTTGCAGTTTGTCTCCCGCCTATTATTGTGAAGTCTGCTCGATGCGGCACGACAAATACAAGTTACTCATTAATTCAGTCATTCGTAAGTTTATAGAGATCAAAGATGATCTTAAGAGGACAGCATGAGGCCGAGTGTGTGATCTCCGTTTGATGTAAAGAGTGTCTGAACTAAAAACCCAGTGAGGGGATGGGAGGGGGGAGTAAGGAGGGAGGGAGGGAGCAGAAAGTATTGCAATGAGGCTAAAAGCCAGCCAGCCAGCAAAGGTAGATATGAGGGGTACAAAGCTCAGGTAGTAACACAAGTGGGGGGGGAGGACAGATCGGGTTAGCCATTGGGTTAGAGTCAAAGCGACAGATTTGAAATACATACCGCCCAGATGCAAGTCCAGGATTTCACTGTAATTAGAATCTCCCCAATAGTCTACAATGACAGGGATATATTAGAGATAGGAGTTATTTTACACAGCCCCAAACCGGACACACAAACCAGCAAATCATGCAACACGCAGACACACATACGCACACACTGCAGCATCACTCAAAACAAAGAGAGTCCATCAGTACTCACCACGGTGCATAATGGGGTTTGTGCAAATGTTACAATACATGACATTTTCCCAAACAAACGAATAGCCGACCGCTTCATAGATTTGTTGTCTGGCTGTGCGTTGGCTCACTCTGCTTCATTTCACACAGTTAAACGGTCGTGCTTCGACAAAAAGAGCCAAATGTTGTTTGTTGTTTGTTACACAAGTTTTGGTTTTTGACAACGTTGTCGTACGCTCAAATGACGAGGGAAGATTACATTTCCAGTTGTCAACAATCCAATCCATGTGCGCCAGTGTTTGACCACAATAACACAATGATTTAATGCTCAAGTTACTTCTGACTGGAAGAGCAGCTGAGTGTCGAGCAAGACGGCTGGTGCTCACTCGCCATGATAAAAAGAAATAACAGATAATATCTCAGCAAATATCTGTATCAAGTCACTCAGCCACAGCAAATAATTCAGGAAAATATCCCGATGAAGGAAGATGTGAGCTCGCAAACCAATTTAAATTTGACTTCTTACGTTCTGATTGGATTTATGGAATAACGCAGGCGTGATCTGAGTCTTGATCAGAGTAGCTCTCCTCATTGAGAGGCAGCGAGCACGGCGAAATGCATCCAGGATGAGCAAACACACACACACACAAATCTATGTCGGGGTGGGGTGGGGGGGGGACACACATTCTCCCGATTGGCATGCAGCTCGGACTGACTGACTGACTGATGGCGGACATGTCATGGACAAACAGCGATCGACATGTTCGGAGATGGAAGAACTGTTGCAGAGTGCCACCACAGATGGAGCCCGAAATAACAGTGTCACATGTCATTGATTTACAAAAAGAGAAAAGAGAAACTACAGTAAATCTAATACCTGATCTTCTTTTGTGCTGTTTGGGTAACGTATAAGTACCTTTATACAATCCTTTAAAAGAGGAGAGTAGTAAACAAAGTTAAGACATACTCAAAACATTTGATTGTAGAAACAGCTGACGGGTGAAGTTGCTCAATTTATAAAAGGGGGAACGCTCCGTGCAGCTACGTCAACTCGCATGATGAAAAAGATTTTTGTTTCATTCTGTTACATCGAATAAATTAGGCGGGGATAGGCTGTCAGCACTTCAGAGAGTAACCTCGGCACCTCGCTCGCATACAGAGCTCACATCACTTAAATAACGTGTTATTGCTACTGAGCACCACTCATGCTTCATACGCTTAGAAAACTAGCAAATAATGAAGCGCGTGCTGCTCGCTGTTGAATAATGTAGTCTTCATCTCGGAGGTATATTGTCTGTGATAGTCCCTTGTCAAGACCAATTTGGGTTTGTTACTTTGAAGTAGCAAACGTGTGTTTCTGCACAGAATTGTACGGGGTGTATTGATTTGAACACAGTCTCAAGCTGCTTTTCAGATGAGCACTGAGCTCCGGACATTTCCTGGAATGTTTTCCTGCCTAGAAGGGAGCCCGTGGGAGAACACAGCAGGGAAATATCGGGAAGAGAGAGGGCGTATTCATGACGTTTCTGACAGAGGAAGGACGAGAGTATCCTACAATGAAGAGATGTTTTACACGTAGAAGATGTGAACAAAGACGGCAACGTGGAAAGACAATGAGATTTTAGCGTTTTGGGCGATGAGGGCTGAAACTTGTTTCTTGTTCTCAACGCGTCTGATAATCTGACAAATCTGCTGCTGTGATATTCTTTTCCTGGAAATCACTTCTTCCTCTCCTTTTTAAAAACAGCAGTTTTTTCGTACTGGCACTGACAAGAACTATTTTAAGAGCGGCTAAGAAGTAGTAGGTTCCAGTTGTGGAGCGTCAACCAGAGCTAGCTGTACGATATTAGCAATATTCGACGTTGGAAAGTCCCACGAGTGAAACGATGAAGTCCGGTTTTGAGGGGTCGCACTAGCGTTGCCATAACAACACCAACAATCTCATAAAGCATCGCAACAATAACTTTCACACAGGGTTCAACTAATAAAACACATTATTTAAGCTACTATTCTACTTAACGGCACGTCAGTTGGATCATTACGCGAAGTCTCGGTGTCAGAATCATATTGGAAGGTCCCATTGGTATCTGAACATCTCCAGGGTGTGAAACTCTAAACTCTAAGTGACAAGTAAGAAGTTGTTACCTGCTTCTCCTCTCAGAGCCTTCTCCACAGCGACGCCCCTCTCCTCCAGCTGCCTCTGCTTCTCCTCCACCTGCTCCAACTGCCTCTGGATAATCTGCAGTAGACAAAGTCGGCCAGGGTCACTTTGTTATTAATGACGTGCACGTAAAGCATAAACACACAGTGGCAGGAGCGCTTTATAAAAACAACTCAAGTTCTCGCACGCGGGCACTGAGAACAATCACTTCCACCGCTAATTAGAACTAATTTGTCCCAAAACCTGCAACGGGGGGGCAGCAGCGGAGGGTACCTCTCCACTGATGCCACAGTTTACGCTCATTAAAAATAAATGTCTCGAGGTGCAATGGGAGTACCGCTAATTAGAACCGTATTGATGTCTTCAAGTAAATGAACCTGCTCTGATTGGCATTTAAAATACAACTTCATGACTTTCACCAGAAAGCGATTTGTTCCACAACACACTCTCCCCCGTTATTGGCAGTGGCAAGGTAAACGAGGCAGTAATGGGGACTGTTGAGTTTGATGAACTAACCCCCGTACTCTGCATGTCGGCAACCTACAGTGAAGCAGAATTCAAACTAGAGAGTGAGACCATAAAGGTAGAGCCAGTGGAGTCGCCCTCTGCTGGTCATTCAACAGAATACAGGTTTCAGGCACTTCCTCGTTGGCTCCACTTTTCGAAACCCAGAGTCCATGTCCATTTCTAATATACACAGCCAGTGGTGTTAAACTTTGATTGTCATGTACAAGTAGTGCACAGGGGGCAGTCTGAATCTCAAACACTAAAAATAATCAAAGTACTTTTCTAATGGTGGTACTTTTGCTTTAAGTGTCTGCTATAAAACGCAGAGCAGAGTTAGACAGAACATCTATCCACCTTTTTATAAACCACTAATGGTAAAATACAACTATGATCCCTTGAAGTGACACAGACATTTAAAAAAGCAATTAATAACATTTGAGAATGATTCAATATAATTATGATGATGAAGTGCTACAGCCTCCGTCCCGCTGCTTGTACCATTAGTTACTGACTGTCAGTGGTAATATAATAACTGTGTAATTAATGACAATGGCGTCTGGATGTGTGTGTGTGTGTGTGTGACCCGAGTAAAAAACCATTAGATCGGGGTAGAATTTTTTTTTGTAAATTAGGCTTATAGCGACCCTGTGGTGAAAAGGGAGAGATGCATTTTGTGGTTTTAGTGCCCGCAAAGTACTTTGATAGATAATACTTGGTGGCTGAACTTGTATAAACGGTGGACAGATATGTTTAAAAACGAGCACGTGTTTGAAAACTAGTTTCCTCCGAGTGTTGCTTCCTCAGTCGGAGCTCCACTTTATCAGAGCTCTGCAGCAACAGGAGCTGAATAAGAAGCAGTTTGGATTCTGTAAATAGCTGCGGAAAAAGGAAGCAGGATTCAGGCCCGGCAGACTGCAGCTCCGGGGGAAAAGAGCTGAGTCAGTGGACTGGAAGCCTGACTACAGAGTTACAACATCGATCAACGTGCATGGGATGAATTCGGCCTCATCCTGGGACAGTTGAGACACATTACACTGACCATAGGGTGGTAAAAGAGAAAGCAGACTCCAGAGTAACAGTGGCAGCAGTAATAAAGTTGTCCTGAGGTCCACGTCAAATGGGAAAGTGAGATAAGACTTTTTTTCGACCTCATATTTTGCATGTGAATCTGCAGACTGTGTAGACACGGAGCAGGATTTGGGGGCTGGAAGGTTTTTCGTTTCTCGTTAGACCAATCACGCTTGAGCAGGCTTTGATCGCCCGCAGTTAAAAACACAGTGCGGCGAGCGAGAGGTGGAACACATTGTTTAAAATACATCAGCGCTCTGCTTTTTAGTTTATCTGCCTTCTTATGCAGATAACTCTGAATAGAAATGAACCAAAATGTTGTGCGGACCTAAAAACACCAATGAAATGTATCCCTGTTATTGTTTAGGATGGAAAAATAAACTGTAATAGACGGTAATAGAGCCTCTGCATAAATATCAAAAGCCATTGCTCCCCAGAGGCTAATTCATCATCAGCAGCCGATGGGCTCTGTGATTTCTCTCTATAAAACCGATTTAATATGCATAACACAACAGCCTCTACCTCTGTGGAGTATAATTAAAAATAAATAAATCCTTTTTTCCCCCTGAATGATGACATTAAATAAGTTATAATTGTAAACAACCAGTGTCTGTGTCTCGTCAGTAAACAACTCAGAGGGTCTATGGTGGTCAATGGAGAGCTGTGATTGGTCGGTTACCTGGGCTCTGTGCAGCCGTTTGAGCTCTTCCTGCTTGGCTTGTCGCCGCGCAGCTTTCTGGACTCTCCGTGTCAGCTTGGCGTTCAGCTCTTCCTCCGTGTAGGTTTTCTGGTAGAAGGACAAAAAAACACGGATTAAAAAGAGGTTTCACTCGCAGGCTGCCGATCTGTTAGGTTGGTTCCAGACCGAGGGCCCTGGCCCTTCAGGGAAGAAACAACTGAGCAGGAGAGAAGAGGAGAGGAGAGGAGGGGGGAGGAACTCAGACTGGATCTTCTACTGGATCGATATCAACAATATATTCTTGCTTCACTACTTCACATCTACACACTTATGTAGGACAATAAGAACAATATAATCTCAAGGTATAGGAACATAAATATCTTCGTAAACCATGTGACAGTTACTGTATGAGCCTTCTTCACTTTATGAAACCTTTTTTCTCATGATAAACAAAACAGTGAGCGAACAAGCAGGGCCGTTCCCCCCCCCCGTCAGCCGACATGTGAGCAGAAGAGAAGCTGGCGTCAGGAGAAGGACAGAGCAGCTCTGAGGGAAACGTGTGGAAGTTATTCCAGGAGTCAAACAAACAGCGTCACAGTGACAGAAGTTAATATCGTACCAGCCCCTGATATCAAGAGATTGTGACCAGGAAGGTGAGCACGAAAAAGTCGTGTTTGAACAGGGCGGATATCCAGCGAGTGAGTGAGTAGCTGCGAATGAGTGGGGGGGGCGGGCGGGCGCCACGCTCCGACTTGTCGCATGCATCCAGAGGGGGGGGGACAGTTAGCTGGAGGCACATGAGGTGTTATGGTTGTACACTGGCACATGCGCAGGGACGGGAATGGAGGGGGTGGGGTGGGGGGGAGGTGGGAGTGAGTGAGTGGATTATGAACATATGTAATACTACCTTCGTGGCGTACGATCTCTTGAACGCCAGCGCGTGAGGAACATAAACAGACTTGAAGGGGAGGAGGAGACAAAACATAAAAAAAAGGGGGGGAGGAAACAAACATGATACAGGTGATATGATTAAATGGGTTAATGATTATGTTAAAATAAACCAAAAATAAAATGAATAAATAAACAAAAGTAATTAAACTCAACAGGTACGATCAAACCAGGCAATGTTAATACCCCACATGAACACAAAATAAATTAAATGACAAGGTGCACAGGGATATTTTCACACGTCTATGTTAATTAGAATTAGAAACAAAAAACTAAATTATATAATAATCACTCATGGGAAACAGACAAACACATTTGAAGACCCAAGGATTAAAAGGAACCCATCTTCCCATAGAGAGGTGAGAGAGGTCCGTTAATGATCCCTGTGGGGAAATACATGAATCTACTGCACTCACACGTCTGGAAAACTAGTAACACAACAGAGACTAGGCAACACAACTCCTGTGGGCTCACGTTGAACTACACACAACCTGACAGGCATGAGACACCTTTTATCTCCCATTACTGAAGTCGTACAACATACAAAATCCGACGATATTTATGAAGAGTGAGAGGAAAATTTGAATTCCTCAAATGTCGAAACAAAAAATCTAAATGTGTTGACAATGGTTCATTGATTTATGCCTCTGGGCCTGAAGTCGACTGTATCTATCTAAACCACTAGATACACTAACACACAAACACAGACTGAGCGGCGGTGGAGACAATTATTTGGAATTTCTTCCATAAACATAACGAATGCAAATTAATTTTTAACAGAAGCTCTTTTTTATAGAAATATGGATTTTATTTGCAAAGTTTCAGCAAAGTACTGGTGAGATTTAAGCCTCAAGCATATTTGATTGATCTAGTCTTGGAGTTCACTCATTAAGTCACTTACTAATATACATCATTGTGTTGTTTTATGTTGTTTTTTGGTTGTTACTGGACAGATGCCACGAATTTGGTGAAGTTGTGATATTTGTAAAAAGAGAAATCGTAAAAGTTTGATGCAGATCCGAATCAGGTGTTTTTTCCCCACTTTTTCTCAGATAATAATTCATGGATGTTGATGAAAAACATCAGGTACGTTAATGTTAAGTGACATTTATGAGCAATTTGACGAAGATCCAAATTAAAATCCAGATGTAGTGGATTTTGTTGTCGTTTCACAGTTAAATGTGTTTTATGATTTTGGTAAATCTTTTTGTTCTGAGTGAAAATTCAAATTCTACCTAAAAAAAGTTTAATTAAATTTAAATTATTTCCTAGTCAGTCTGAGAAGCCAGAGGCAGTTTATGTAAATCTGCCAAAATTCAAATGTTTATTGGAAATTCCAAATCATCCACCACCGCCGCCACCGCACAATACCTCCTCGTCGTCTTTGTCCTTTTCCAGTTCAACCTCTTTTTCCCGCTCTCTCTCCTTATCCCTCTCTGTCACCCTCTTTTTCTCCTTAAACTCCCTCCTCCTCTCCTTCTCCAGTTTCTCCTCCTTTATCGCCTCCTTGTGAATGTCTGACACTAGGTCAAAGATGTCCATATGCCGCTAGGGGTGGAAGAAAGTGTTCAAACGGAAAGTGTTCAAACGGAAAGTGTTTTTCTTTTTAAAGGGGAAACAAACAAGACACAGATGCAATGGACTGTGGACACGTCTAAAGTATCTGCAAATGTTTTCTCATTCTGCGTTGATTGGAAAATCAAAGGGGGAAAAACCTGTAAAGGATCAACTTCAGGTTTCTTAAATTGGCTTGTGCTGCTGTGCAGGATGAACACATCACCTGCTAGAGACACATTGCTGTTGTGTCCAATTCTCAAACTTGGAAAAGAAAAGAAACGGCGGCTGTGCTGTCGGATTTAGCTGAAAAATTGTGATGTGCTGATTCCTCCTTCACTACATCTCACATCGCCGAGATCAAAAACTCTCGGCTGATCAAAAGGTTTCCGAGTCTTCCCACGAGACGCTGAGTCACGTCCTTTTCTCAACCGCACCTGAGAGTTTGCTGAGTGTTCCGGTGGCTTCGAGCAGCCAAGCATCAGCAGATGTTTCATTCGCTTAAGCATCAGAAATGATCTTGAGTGAACTAAAGCTGACTTTGTGAAGCTTAACATGTCAAAATACTTCACAGCGAGGGAACACGGCTGATTCTGTCGACTGATACTCACATCTGCCTTTGACTTCTGAGAGGATCTCTCCAGGACATCATCACAGGACAGGTCAGAGTCCTCGGAGAAGCTCAAGTTCCTGCGTGTTTTCAAGTCTGTGACAAAGAATGAAACGCAAATTTTAATGGATTTTGTAATAAATACCTTGTTAGAAAACGATTATTAGCTCCGGGACACATCTCGCACCTGATGATCTGCCCGGAGAGGAACTTCTCTTCTTCCCAGAGTCCTGCGTGGTGGAGCTGGACGACGGCGTGCTAGGACACGACTTGTCATCCTTCTTCTTCTTGTCCTTCTTGTACCCCGAGAACACGGCCTTCCACAGCGACTTGTGTTTGGGCGGCGTCTCCTCGGTGGTTGAGAGCCTGCTGCTGTCGTTCTTGGGCTTTTTCTCCTTCTTGTTCTTGCGCGGGGAGAAGAGGGAGCTGCGCTTCTTGCTCTTGCTCGTGGCCGAGCCGTCGGACGAGGCCGCCGAGCTGTCCAGGCTCTTGTTGCTGCTGAAGAAACGCTCCGGCAGAGTCTCCGCCTTCTTTGACTCCAGAGACTTCACGGCTGATGTCCTCGGCGACACGGCTGATTTTTTACTTTTCCCCACGACTTCTGGGGTTACGCTCCAGGCCACTTTCGGCTGGGCGCCCTTGTCCACGTCGGACTCTTTCATTTTGTTCAGCTGCTTGGCCATGGCCTCTTTCAGCACCTGGCTCTTTATAGACTTCTCTCTGGCTTGAATTCTCTCCTTGGCGATCTCCTTGGCCTCTGGAGAGAATCGGGTTGCCCTCTGTGTCTTAGGAGCTCCTGGGATATTAGGTTTGCCGTTTTCCATCGCTAGAGCCAGATGCAGAGGAGGTTTATCTCTGCTGGGCCTGCTGGTGGGCGGAGTGTAATACCTGTTCATGCTCGTTTCTGGCGTGCGCTCGTCATACGTGTCCTCCACGTCGTCGGCAAACGGAATCTCCTCCACCGTCTCCACGAAGGACTTCCTCGCCTCCACCGGTCGAGGCTTCTTCTTTTCTCTCATAACAACAACCACCGGAGCTGGCTCTGGATCTGCCTGGAGCGATGAGAGTCTCCTGGGCTTGGGCACAGGCACGGGGCTCAGCTGGGTCCTCGGCGCAGGAACAGGAGTCTTGGTTTTCACCGGCTCTTTGGCACGCTCTGCTGGAAGCTTTTCCGTTCCGTTGCTCCAGGACACTTGGTGTTTCTGCTGCCTGAGCACAGCTGGAGACTGATTTGCAGGCACAGGTGGCGGTGGACTGGAGGGCGGGGTGAGCATGGTGGAGTCAGACATGTCGCTGTTCACCGTCTGACTCGTGGGGAGGCTGCCGTTCAACCCCAATCCGGAGCTGCTGCTGAGGTCCCTCTTATCAGAGCCATTACTCTTGGGCTCCGCGGGAGCTAGAGGCTTAATGACCTGACCCTCCAGGGTGATGTTGAGCCTGCGGATGACAGCGCGACCAGCGGGGGCAGGCTTCTGCTCCTCAGACACCTCAGGAGACTGCGTCCTGACCGGGGTGGGCTCCTCTGTCGGAGCATTAACGACACTGCTCTCGAAGATTTTACTACTGCGATCCAGAGGAGTCAGACCGAGGCTCTTTCTTATCTCTGCACTCTTTAACCAAAACTCCTCAATGATATCTGTCTTTTTAGATGGAGTCTCCTCCGTTGAGGAATCTACAGACCTCGCGGACTCCGGCGAGCCCTTGTCAGTTTTGTTCATGGGCGTGGAGGTGACTGCGGGGACAGGCTGAGTTCTGACGGGAGAATCTGAGGCGAGTGGCGACGACGGTTCGTGACAAGGCAACGGCTGGGCGCAGATCGGGGAGAGGGGGTTTCCCGTGAGAGGGCAAATGGAGCGGTGGGGGAAGACAGGAGATTTAGGAGTGCACGTCTCCGGCAGGGAGGTGGGCTGGGAGCAGATCGGCGAGCTGACAGGTGATGTGGCGGGGGATCTGACAGGTGACCTGAGTGCTGGGATGAGCAGGGAGGCGATGGGTGATTTGGTGGGAGAGCTGGGGGGCGACGGGGCAGAGACACTGACAGGAGAAGCAGCAGCAGCAGGAGCAGCAGGAGAAGCGACAGGTGAAGGGAACAGCGGGCTCCTGGCTGCTGGTGAAGGAGCTGTCCTCTCAGCCATCGCTTCCTCCGGTATGAACGGATCTGGGAAGAAGCGGCTGCCAGGAGACTTTACTAGAAGAGTCTGGAAAGAAAATCAGGATTAAGCATTTTCTTTGTATCCTATCTGCCAAGTAGGATATGTTTACATGATTGCAGTAGCAGTATTTCACAAAAAATACTACCATGAAACTTGGTGTAATGATGTTTTATGGGTTAGGGAATAAACTACTAAAGTTCAGTTTGACTTTATTTGATGTTTTCTCACATTTTCTAGTCTCACCTGTGTCTCAGGCTGTGGTGACAGTTTGAGAGGGGAAAGGAAAACATCTTCTTTCTGCAGTGGGCTGGTGCCTGATGGTTCTGAAAGCACAAAAAACAAACATGCAATTCCATGCATTCTTGTAAAATATATAAACAGCGTATATATACATTTGAGTGAGAAATTTTAGGTGACATGTACCAATGCTGGAGGACACTCTCACACTTCCAGGTTTCCTGTCTTCTGCAGGAAGTGTTTCAGCGTTTTCTGACTGGTGCAAACGAGCCTCAGCTTCTGCATCTGAGGGAATGTCCTCTGGAATAAGAATATAACATTTTGAATTATTGCACCGCTTTACAACTTTAAAATGTTATCTCAAAAATAAATGTCACTCTTTACAATTGTGATAAGTTCTTTCTCAAACTAAAAGTAAGTATTTGTATGAGTTTGACAGCTCACCCTGATCCAGCTCTGTACCGGGCTCCACATCCTGGCTGTCTGCTTCTGCTTCCAGCTCCTCATCCTCACCGGGCTCTGGTGCAACAAAGAAAACGGCAAGAGATGAGTCTAAAGGGTAAAACAGTCTTCAGTCTTTAAAAGATTCAGAACATTTTGAAACTTCCTGACAACCTAAACGTAAGAATTCAATAAAAACTGAAAGAATACATTTTTTAACAGTGATGAAAACATTATTTAAGGTTGCAAATGAATGTAAAACTAAAATCCATTTATTTAAGTAGAAAAAAAAACTTACACCATAAATATGAACAAAGGTTAGGCATATAGAAGCATTGGTAAGTAGGTCCATGCAGTTATCCATTTATCAATGAGCAAATGGATGAACATTTTAAACCAAGCAAAAGCAAAACCAACACGTTAATGCAGTGGTTAGAAGACGAGCAGCGTGTACACAAACTTTGTGTTTTAACAACTGGAACAAGGAAAAGACAAACACGGCTGGTTCATGCATTTTCGACAAATATATGGCAACATTAACCATCACTTGTGCTAAATGCACTGAACAGGCCATCCTTCATGTGGGTGCATGAGCACGTCAGGAGAGAATATCTTATTCCGGTCGGTCTAAGCTCAAGGAGATCTTTACCAAGCTTTTAACCCAGACCATAAGTGCTGCTCACGAATCCAAATATGGGTGTAAGGACTCTCATCGCATCCATTCAAGCTCTCGAAGTTGATAAAGTACCTCAACAGCCCCAGCCCCCGAACTCTGTGCTGGTACAAGTGCCATTAAGGGGTTAGTCCAAAAATATAACAGGATATTCCACTGAAATACCCTCACATATAACCCCATTAGAGCAAGAAAGCCCTGATAGCTCATCATCTCTGGAATACATCACACTGGAGAACAATACAGTGTGAAAGTGAAGAGGAAAATACAAGCTCCAGAAGTTGGAAAGGGTAGGATGAGAGGTTGGGTTATTAAAAGGTGAAATACAGATGCTGCTCTGATCCCGACCCGGGAGAGTGACAGCCTTACAGCTCGCATGCTTTTGTGAGTTCACCGGTCTCTAGTCGTGTTCCTGCATGCTCCAGGAAAGAAAAGGGCCGGCCAGCCGATAGACAAGATAGAGAACAGGTCTAAGAGGGGATGTTGTCATCCCTTTGAAGTCTGAGCTACCTCCAGACATGGACTCCAACCAGACTCTCACTGCCTCGTGTCGGGCGGATGTGTGGGCAGGTGCTATACGTTCACACCAGAAGATACGGATATGACACAGAGGGATAGGTGGCAGGGAAATAACAGCAAAAGTAATTAGACACATGGGAAAGGAGACACGGCGGAACACACACACATACACGCACAAAACAAAAAGAACAAAGCAGAACACAAAATCAAAAGGAACTGACAAGGGGGGTTATGTGGTGCACTGGGATGTGGTTGGAGAACTCCAAGTTCACCCCAGCAGACCAACAGCAACTCTGAATGACAAATTAAAAGACTGGAAACCAAATGAGACATTCCACGGATAAAAAAAAAGAAACAGATGTGATGTAAATGTATAAAATAAAAGGTGGGTTAGTCGAGGGAGGGGGGGCTCATCTTGTCTCAGACACAGACAGTAAAACAAAACAGCAGCAGCCACACGGACGAAACGAGACCCTGGTCCTGGAGGCCCACAGCCTCCCCAGGTGGTCAGCTCCCTCTGGGTGGCGTTACCTGTGGAGGAGGGCTGAATGAGCGCAGAGGGCTGGGAGAGCTGGGAGGTCAAGTCCTTCTCTCCCTCGGACCCCAGGTGGATGGTCTGGGGATCCACCGGCTGCAGGATCTGTTGGATCAGCAGGTTCCTGGCTAGATGGCCGTGTCAGCATACACGCAGAAGTGTAGTGTTGGTGGGTCGAGATGGAAGTTGTGTGAGAGATGATGTTCAGGGACAGTAGAGAAACAGAGCACAAGAGGAAGAGGAGTTGAGGGAAGAGACAAAAATGAGGGAGAGGTAGAGAGAAAGTTAGAAAACAGCGGTAATGAAAACCTATCAGAGGTGAGGAGGACGGAGGCTGCATGCACTACACTGCAAAAAAATGTCAAACCACAATCGTGAGCATCAAAGATATATGGTTAAATCTAAAAAACCAAACCATAACTGCAGCACCTGGGGGGAAAACACAAAAAATATCTGGGATTTATCATATTAGTATTTTAAAGCCATAAAGAAAAACTGGGTTATTTTTAAAATAGCAGGTTAATGTGGAACTTGAGGAAAACAAACGGTTTCTTTTAAAACCAAAAGGCAACAACCAACAAACCAAAACACACAAAACACCAAACAGAAAAAACCACGCTCTCTGTAGGACTCCTGGAAAAATGAAATCCAAACCAGCCAGGATTAAAGATCCCATTCAAAGTTACTGCAAACACATCCACAGGCAGTTCTGCTGCTACCTTTAAATGTACCAACATCCTCTTCGTCTTTCAGGTGCTTCTCCAGCCAGAGGCCAGACTGCAGCTCTCTGTCCCAGGGGCAGTAATCCCCGTCTGTCAGCAGGGGGAGACAGAGGCCGCCCCAGACAAAATAAAATAAAAAATACATGTGCGTACACAAGGACAGTGGACATGGGAGGGGGGGAGGAGGAGGAGGAGGAGGAGGAGGAGGAGGAGGAGGAGGAGGAGGAGGAGGAGGAGGAGGAGGAGGAGGAGGAAGAGGAGAGTAATGGTTGAGACATGAGACAAGACGGGGATGTAAACACACAAACAGGAAACAACAACAACAACAACAACATATTTCCAGGCTACACACGAGTGAAAATAAATTACCTTCGCTCGACTCCTCATCTTCTTCATCCTCCTCTTCATCCTCCTCTTCATCTATTTCACCGTCCCTGCTGACTGCGTCGCCCAGAGCCTCGTCCTCCTCGTCCTCATCACAGTCTCCCCTAAGTTTAGCATGGAGCTCCACCGCCTCCCTCCAAGGAACGCCCCCGAGATCTGAGGGACTGGTAGCTTCCTGCTCCAGGTCCTCCTCCTGGTCCGGATCCTGGTCCTGATCCTGATCCTCCTGCTCGTCTTCCTCATCCATGTCGGACTCTGAGCTACTGTTAAATAAAACAAGAGAGTTCAAATACAGAGTTAGTACAAGTGAAACGGGAAACAGCTCGTTCCTGGTTCACAGAGACTTAAATATAAACAATTTCTACAGGAAGGTACGAATTTGTATTTAAGGTGTTTGTTGTAGTAAGAGAACAGCAGTTAAAAAGACCTAGAAGACTTTAAAAAACCCTTATCTCTCTAATATTCCGCATAGAAACTTTTAAAATATGAATTATTCGAAACAGCGTTTGGTGCATTTGTTAAAGCTGCAGATCTTCTGGCTAAGGAAACCGTGGATTATGGGTAATATTCACTGTTCAGTCGCTCTGCCACATAGTAACGACCTTAACGATCAATGAATTGTCAACGTTTGATCTTCTCCTCGTACCTGGAGCCCAGGTCGGCTTCTCTGGCCTTGTCCAGCACGCTGCTGAGGTTGTGCTCCGCCAGCGTCTCCTCAGGCACCTCCTCCAGCTCCTCCTCCCTCTGCAGGGACAGACAGTAGTTGTCCAGCTCGATGCGCTCTGGAGTTCCACGCAGGCGCTTGGCCAGGATCGGCTCCTGCAGTCCGTTGACCTCCAGGGCTGAGGATCCCAGGTGAGGCGGAGGCAGATGGAAAAGAGCAAAAAAAGAAAGAGTCAAGTAGGAGCAACAGTCCAGAGCGGAGGAGTGTGAGTCTGTAAATCAGGTTTCATGCACGACTGGATGTAAGAGCAAGATTAAGATTTTCAATGTATTTAAGTCTCCAGGGAAATAAACTGGAGAAATCAAAATCCACTGAGTCGTGTGTTGTGAAAGTTATGTGTGTGTGAAATCCATCAAACTCGTACATTTCCAAACAAGTTGATTGTATTTTTTACTTTTTCTTGTATACCCCCATTAGCACCAAAGCAGTTTTGTGTTTTTTAAAAGGACAAAGCGACAACATCACACCAATTCAAGATCTATAACTGAATTTATTTTGTTAGATTTTATTCCTACAACAAAAGTTATCAACAAACACAAAGTTACTCTAAAGTTGTACTTCTACAGTTATAGGTACAAGGGGGGTGCCTTCCCTTTTTCCCGTCCTGAGAAGCAAATCTTAAAACTGTTCTTTTTGGAAAACTTTGTCTTTTTGGTGAATGTGAGAGGAATTAATAAAAAATAAGTGCTTCAGACATTAAAGTGCACGTCCCTGAACAGTTGCACCCCCAATTAACATTCTATAAGCAATGATCCCGTGTTAATCCCTCTAATAAATGAAAGGTGTGACAATGACTGTGTGATATTTGATACCGTCTGAAAATGTGAGACAGTTGAGAAGAAATCTTTTTTATTAAACTTAATGCTTTACCTTTCAACAATTGTATAATTAAAGGATGAAAGCGACTAGTTAGCTTTCAAAAGAAGTTTTCACAGTTTCCATTAAAGTTATATCTCTCTTAAATATTATAAATAATGATAATCCTTAATTATATCATGAATTTTACACAGATTTTAAAGATTAAGATGAAAAACTACTTTGAATCAAAGTGATTCATCCTAAAATGACTTCTTAATTACTTGAAGCCATTATTTCGACTTCTTATTACGAGATATGATCAGTAATGAGATGAGAGATGTGCCTTATTATCCATGTTGTAGGTAATACAAATAAGGATTTAATTTCATTATTACTATAATCATGTATTAATGTTGATATACATGTATTAATGTGGGGGGGGAGACGGAGACGGGGACAGGGCAGCCGAAGAGGTGCAACAGAGGAGTGGAAAATCACAACAGAACCAATCACAGGCACTGATTCAAGCAAGAGTCGAGTTCTCGGTTTTAAACTGCTCTGGTAGGAGGGGGGAAAGGTAAAGCTCACAGAAGCACTGATACAGGCACTTGATCACAGAAAGAGAGAAACACATCACAAGGCTTGAAAAGAAACACGTCACACAGGAGGAGGTAAAAGAGAGAGAGAGAGCAGCCGGAGGAGGTTACATTCACAAAGGAACTAAACTTGGCTCTTCATCAAAACACATGCTGAAAAACAAACAAATCATTTAACAATTAACTTGGTAATCAATTTCTACCAATATTTTCAGTTTAAAAGTTTCCCTATTGCCGCTTAATCAAACTGTAAATCAAGGTGCGATGCAGTAAATTAATAAAGTGGGTTTAAGGGGTTTATGTTGCTGCATGCGGAGCTGATCAGAAGAAACTCTGTCCAACTCTTTAATTATCAAGCCAAGAAAAACAAAATAAAGTGAAGATGCACCATTAACTTCTAAAACGATTCAGCCAGAGCGCTGATCACCTGTCTCGGCCAATCAGAGGCCGGAAAAACAGAGAGAATGCTGCATCCTCCAGGAATGGAGATATATTCACGTGAACACTCCGCAAGGCTCAGTGAGGCAACACATACGACTACATCTGTACATTAGTTGGCAAAGAGGGAAAAAGAAGGAAGGTGGGAACGAGAGAGTCATGCTAGAGCAGGTTGAGCAGGACATTGATGGAGAAACAGCAGAGGAGGTAGATGCAGTAGGTGCACAGGAAGGGAGAGTCTAGGGGGTTGCGCGCCACCTGGTGGCAGGTCCAGGAGAGCGTGCGGCCGAGGGTGCGCAGAGGAACTCCCATGCCTGTGGCCAGACGGAAGGGCGCCACGGCAAGAGAGGAAAGTGGGGTACCTGAGGGCTGGAGCTCGGACGAGGGGGTCACCGCTGCCATAGCCCTTCCGGGGGCATCTACGGCCGAGGTGGGGGTTTTGGGCGACTGGTTCCCCTGCAATGGAGGAGGGGGGGGATAATGTCCACAACAGGCAAGTCAACAAAATGTTCTTATCTTAGTAGAAAAGAGAGGATAAAAGGTTCCTGAATCAATGCTTCTCTCATCTTATTCCATGTGCCCCTATGTACATAAGCATTTGGCTTTGGAAGAGAAAGCAATCAGTACCTTGGCTTCGTTTGGAGTTGGGGAGGGAGCAGGCCTCTTTCTCTGAGCATAGCCTGACAGACGGTAACAGTAGTGGGGCTTGCAGTAGAATTTCCCTGCAGAGAAAGAGAGGAGGAAGAGGCAGAGATACTGAATGCATAAATAAAAGATACACACCTCACAGAATGCACAGGCCCGTATCTTTTGTTGCAGGAGCAGACTCTGTGTTTGTCATTTAGAATAAAAGAAACTTCCTCTTGGTCTCATTTCAGTGGGAACAAATGTCCCACGACAAATTCTGGAGAAGCAGCGTTTCTGTCTCATTGAACAATCTGGTGTTTGTCCTTGAAAACAATAGACACCTCACAGAGAGAGGAGGAATATCAAATCATGAGACTGCCCTGCGGTCAAAAGGAGTTTGATGCTGTGTAAGAATTTAGTTTCAATATTGCATCTATAAAAGTTTTCCAACAACAGTGTATTTTTTATAAAAGTTCGGTGAAATGTTGTGTTGTTTATGTGTTTGCTTCAATCCATTCATTCCATTGTTCTTTGTATCAGAGCCACGGGTTGAGTGGGAGGTTGTGATGCACAGTGTCTGTTTGGATACGACCACTAGGAGGCGCCCAAGTTGCACATTGTTTCCAAAGGGTTTTTCAAATTCAGGGACCGACATGACACTTTCCAAATGTTTTTTTTAAATTTATTATTGAGCCTGAAATAAGTTCAATTTGTTTTGCCTGCATTTGATGTCATATAGAATTTGTTTTTAAGTCTTAAGAGTTTTGCTTCTTACCATCCTCCACGTCAAAGGCGTAGGAGGACAGGCGTAGCGTGGTGCTGCAGTAGTCGCACTTGAAGCAGCTGCGGTGGAAGAACTTCCCCTCGGCGCTCAGCCTCTCCATCACGTACACGCGCTTTCGACAGAAGAAGCAGACGTCGCTGCCGCCGAGGTTGACGGGGAACTCCTTTCTGAGCGAGCCCTGCGGGACGATAAAGCATTTAAATCAGTCTTCAGAAGAAAAACAGGAAAATGAGAGAACGAGGGAGGGAGAAGTGCATTAAAGAGAGAGAAAATATTATCAAGATCACAATCTCACCAGGCTTCTGTTAATGTTTGCCGGGTATTGAGCTATTTTATAATCAAATTAACCAATCACAGAGAGTCTAAGAGTTATTCCTCATTAGGGAGTAAAGACACATTTTTCATCCCCACAAGGAAACGCAAACTTCTGTAACTAGTCAAGCAAAACACACACTATAGGTAAAGGGAGACGGATCGAGGTACAACCAGGAAACTAACACACCAACGTATCACCCACGGGTCAACACACAAAACAACACTCTCTGTGCAGTGACGGGTTTGGTTCACGCAGCTACACGCCGTCCTCCAGCGCTTCCACTACGTCCTTACCAAATCCCTCTTCTCAGGAGGGGGCTTGGGGTCGTCCTGAGACTGAAGCTGATTGGCTATCTGCTCAGCCAGGGAGCTAACTCCCCCCGTGTACATCCGCACAAAGCGCTATCAACAGCATTAGAGGAGGGAGGAGAGAGAAAATAAGAGAGAGACAGGTGAGCAAACATTAGAAGATGATGGATGGAAAAGGAAAGAACATGAAAAACAGAGGGAGGAGGAGTGTGTGAGGAGGTCAGAGTGTTTTAACAGGGGTGGAGGGAGGGGGGGGCGTTCACAAACAGTCGCGTCTGACAGGTCGTTTAGATTTGACAAAGCAGTGTTCACATGCTCCAGTGATCAAGTGGAGAGATGTGCAGTCGGCCCCCGAAAGAAGAAGTGAGAAAAACAAATATATTGTGGCTTTAGAAAAACAGGTTCAATACATATAATATAACTCCTCAGTCAAACAAGATATTCCATCAGCGCCGAAGTTACTTTAACAAAGAGCATTACTGTAAATCGGTATACAAAATATTTTACATCATGAACAATGAAGATATTATATTTTAAGCCCCAAAAAAGGATTTTCCTAATTCAAGAGTTTTTGGTTAAACATTAAAACATGAAGTCTCGATTACATTTAATAACTTTTACAACTTCTAAATTTATGTATCGACTGATATATAATATGCGTTTATTGGCAGTCGGCGTCTGTCCCCAAAAGATCCATATCGGTGAGGCTCTCGTGCTTACACACTGTAAGACACATGCATTTTTCATTCACATGCGAACACACACTCACACACACACACACACACACAGGCACTCACATGCACTGCATCGTTTTAATGGTTATTATCTGAACCCAGAGAGCAGTCAACAAATGAAACTGTTCATAGTTTAAATCCTGAATGACTCTACACCAGGATTAGATTTAATAATCTATTAAAACTCAACATAAAATGAGCTCTTGAATTGAGGTCACATGTGGCCTGAGCAAAAACAAAAGCCATGAGATCACTCTCACTGCAGATGAGATTTTAGCTCTCTTCACTTCTCTGTGCTGAGCTACAGACCTGCTGCCATTTCAAAGTTGTTGCTCCACCAGAGCAGGAACTGAGCTCATCAACCTGGGAGTGAGACTAGATGAGATTTATTTATTTTTTCGCTGCTAAGCTGCTGTTCAAATCCAAAACAACAAAATATCTGCTGGAATCCTAATTGAGTTCGAGCACACACCCAGCTGAGAATGTAATTATATCACAATCACAGGAAGCTGATTACTCACACACACATATTTGTCACAAACACCATAAAACAATTGACATTTAGGTCCCGAAGCAGGTCTCCAGTGAGCTCAGGCAGTGTTAAGCAATTATCACAACTTGCAACGATGCGTCTTCCTGACGGTGCAGGTGTGTGTTAGCATCGACACACGACATTCCTCGGACGCATGGCGACACTACCTGTCTGTCGGAGGGGGACAGGGGAGTACCGGGGGGGCTCTGGGCTCGGGCCAGGCGCCATTGTTCCATAAAGAAACGTGAGGGCTTTTTCTGAGTCTCCACGGAGGAGGAGGGGGGGGAGAGGAGAGGAGTTAGAAATGTAGTAAAGTGGAGCAAGAAAGAAAGTTTACCACAAGACTGATAATCAGCCGTCTTCATTAACCGATCAATTTCACCTGAGGTGCGACGGCCTTGCCCTCCAACTGAGAGACAAGCTGCTCGGCCCTCTCCTGAATGCTAAGCACATATAAGGGCATTCGGTCATCGGAGCGCAGAGGCCTCGCTGACTCCTGCAGAGAAACAGATGATTCATTCACCAGGGGGACGCACGAGGAGGAAAAGTGTTTTTTCGTTCTCTGTCTTTTTTAGTGGTTTTCCAAACACAATCTCTCTTCCAGAAAAGAAGCCTGTCATCGTGGCGCATAACATAGAAGGTTCAGTTAGCCAATTGTTTTCATAGCTCCAGCTGACAGTCTTTAATTTGTGTGGAGACGTGAGCCTGAGTGGGTAAACTCTGCCCTGCAGTTAGTGAGGATATGTTGCAGAAATACCTAACAAATCAACAGAGTGCACTCGAGACAAATAAACAAGAAGGGAACAAGCTTAAGTGATGTCCTCAGCTCAAAGTGAAAACATGGACGATGCGTTAGTCCACAGGACCAGAGAGCGAACCTTCCTACTGGAATCAGGAGAGGAGACTGGGGAACCAGGACCCTCACTGGGGCCTCGGGACAAGTGCCACTGCTCAACAAAGAAACGGGACGGCTTTTTCTTAGGCTCCATTGAGAGAAGAGGGACGGTTAAGAGAAGGAATGAGAAAGTTAAATAAATATAAAACAAAGTAAAACCATAGACTGTATGTAAAGATGAAGAACAAAAAATATCCTGCATCTCAACACTGCCATCTTGGACAGTCGGTGTGGCTTCACTTTTGGGGAGCAGGAATGTTGTCCATCTTTATAAACAGTCTATGAGTAAAAACTTAAATCTCTTTGAAACCATGTTCACACAGAAACGTCCATGCATGGTGTTCACCTTTGGCGGTTTGTCAGGTTTGCCCTTAAATCTAGAAATCAGGCGGTCGGCCCTCTCTTGTATACCGGGGATGTGAATGGGTCCCGGGTCTGTCAGGTGCAGGCGTTCCCATTCCTGCCAAACAAGCTCCATTGAGACCTGATGCCGAGCGGGCGAGCGGCTGAATGCTTTCAATACCGAGGTTTCATATAGGGAACAGCCTGGTTTATTCCATACAGATATCTGTTTACAGCAGCTCCGACCATTATCTCATTAAAAAATTCCAACCACAAACAAAAGCAATGGCAGCAACAAGCTGAATTCAAATCCATGCAAACACGCCAACACTTTACCCCGTGTTTCAGAGGCCTCTCGTAGTATTCAAGCTCCTCTTCCTCTGGACTTTTACTCACATTCTTAAAAAGGTAGAAATGAGCAGATGGTGTTAATACTTTGAATCGGGCAGAAAGAGGCTGGAACAAAAAGCTTTCGGGCTTTGAAAAACATCTTGTTAGAATTCCTGACAATGAGTGAAAACGACCAAAGGTCCCCTGAGTCGTTATTTATTTACAATCTGCCACATTTCAACAAAACACCTCTCAGTGTATAAACAAAAAGCTCTTCTGATAATGACCCACACACACACACAAACACACTAACACACAAAACCCACTGACAGGAAAGTAAACAAGACGTGAGGTCTCTAGAAAGTTCACTTGGGGAAAAGCAGCATTGTTTTTATCTCTGCTGCACAGCGCTGGGCTCGAAGCTGAAGTGCAGCAGACATGATTAGAAAGAATGATGTGTGAGATATAAACAGGGAGTCTGGGGACACTCGATGGCTTTATGTCAGGGATGGATGGACACACATATACACAAACACACACACAAATGCGCACACACACAGACAGATAGAGCAGACTCGTGAGTCACCTCTGAGTGGAGAGAGAGCGAGGAAGTGGAGGAGGAAGAAGGGAGCAGAATGGTTTTCTTTGGGCAGCTCCGAGCGCCCGAGCCGGACAGCTGCTCGTCACCACCTCTGGCCTTCAGAGATGAGGGACAGGAGAGAGATGAGATGGATGAAGGGATGAGGATGAGGATGAGGATGAAGAAGATGAAGCTTGGTGCTGAGATGAATGTTTATATTCGTTATCTTTGTCAATCAAAGTCGGCTACAACGTGAATATGCAACCAAAAAACATCGAAAACCAAGAGAAGTTATAATTAACGATATTTTGTATGTAACTTCAAGATCAGATTAGTGATCAGTTCAGTTAATAGATTTAGTTTGGTGCATTCTACCTCACAGTTAAGTTACTTACCTGTACAATACAGTATAAGCAATGGGTGACACACTGGTGAGCACAATTCCAACCCACAAAGCATCTACAGTTCAACCTACTCATGGACACATCTGTGTGAGCATTTAGTTTCATAGTTTCTACTATATCAATTTCATAGAATATTTGGTTGTTCTATAATTCTATTGTTATTTTATTGTGAATTAATCCTCTTATAAAGTACTTTGTTTAAGAAATGTACTACGCAAATAAGGATTATACTACTGCTACTGCTGCTACTACTAATAATAATAATAACAATTATAAGTATCTTGTTATAACAATATTCCAAAAAGTTGCAGTAAAAAGTCAGTGATTTACTTTAAGAGAACAAAGAGAATATTTAATATGAGCACTGACTTTAGAAACTCAATTCTAACAACTAGCTCCAGGAATTGATCTTTTGCTGAGACACAAGAGAAGTGTAGCACCGGCCTTTTTCCTTTGTAGTGCATGTGCACCTATAAGCAGAATAGATCAACCTATTATCTACAGGAGGGCTGCAGGGAATCCTTCACATGAGCTCAACTCATAGAGAAGTGGTGGACAAATGCAACAAGAAAGAAGGGGAAGATAGACATCATCCAAGAGGACAACCGTTTTGCTTCTGTCTCTGTTATTGTTCATTCTTTAAAACACAAACCTAATATGTAAAACTGTTCTAAACAGTTCAAATATGAATGTAAAGTTTCTGAATACCAGTAGCACAAGAAAAATACATTCAACAAACTTGTGAGGCCTTAAGAACGCACACAATGCTTTCTGGAGAAAGAAAGGCTGAATGTAAACAGAAGCTTTGTTTGTTTAGAAAGACAAACTCCACAGAGGGAAAACTTTAACTGTCTAAATACTGCAGACCAAAAAACTGGCTGCACAATATTATGAAAATACAATTTTTCCATTTTGAATATTACAGCTTTGTGCTATCATTCCTTTACATTGGCCTGTTGTGTTTAATGATGCATTGTCACTACAAAAAACACAATTCAATTGGATGTAAATGGTCTTAAATAAAAAAAATAAGAAAAGGGCCAAGCAGAAGCAAAACCATCTCATATTTCTGATCTACTTGATTTTCTACAAGTTACAAAACGTTGCCCAACTTAAGAGATGCCACCTTCCCTCCCCCTTTCTTCTGGATTGGAAACACCAATCCATGCACGTCTGCAGGAGGGGTGAAGCTAGATTTACTGGGGGGGGTTGCGAGGACCTGAACTACCGGGCCACCGTACCTGCTCCCCTTTCCCGGGCAGCGTCGGACCCTTGATCATGTCTTTGTAGCGAATGCTCAGCTGCTCCTGCTGCTGTGTGCGTCTCTGAACCGGGAGGAGAGAGAGAGACCATGACAGTGGTTCACTCTTACATCTCTCTCTGTTGCTTAGGCACAAGAACTCAAAACTGCACAGCTACTTGACCGATAAGTTACACACACATACAAACACACACATCGGGCACTAGAGATCTGTAGTATCTACTGCACCAGTCAACACAAACCAGCTTTCCCCTCACTATGACACACCACAGGGACGTACGGTTAGGATGGTCAGTCTAGCTGTTAGTCTCTCTAAAGGAGGGGATTCAGGGTCGGGTCAGTTCCACTCTTTACCTTCCTCCACGCTGGAACCGGCGCCAGGCGCACTGGCTCTCTCACAGAGCGTTGAGGTGGGGAAGGGGGCAAAAGGCGGTCCAGATTGGGCAGCGAGTCCCCCTTTGTGGGCCCGGGTAAAGATGAGTGACAGCGAGCGTGGCCAATGAGAGGGCCAGAATAACCATGCAAGGCATCATGGAAACGGTCCACGATGGGAGATTAAGGCGAGGAGAGAGAAAGGGGAAGTGAATCAGGCGCACAGTGGTCACAGTGGTTGGAAAATGAGCGTTCAAAAGCAATAAGGGAAATGACAAAAGGGTCATAAGGAAATCATGGTGGGAGAAGTTGTGAACCATTCATAAACAGCGCTTAAGAGCTATTACAAAAATATACATCAAGCAACTGCTTCACTGTAACACTTTTAAATCCTTTAATCCTTCTGCACAAACCCTCAGATTACTCACTATTCAATAGTGGATAATCATATAATCAGGTTATTTCATAGACATCTGGTGGCAAAAGCAATAAACACAAAAGATTCTTAACATAATCTGATACAATAAAAGAATAACACCAATTTAGAAGCAGCTCTCTTAAGTCATTCAGTAACAAGAAGGTTTTTCTCAGACTGGAACTTCTCAGACTCGTCTTTTCTTTCAATCCACAATACAACCTAGTGTTCCAGGGCCCACGTCTCCCTCCCACCGCTCTGTCCCTCCTCGCTGGGGAGAAAGCCAGCGCTTGGCAGAGCTCTCAAAGCCCAGTCAGCACCAGGGAGGCCGCCCACGAGACCTCGGAACAATACCCAGGCCTGACCAATATTAGCATTCTGCATCTGAGCTCATTAATGCACGAGGCCTACATCTCGTCCCCCCCGAGAGACTAGAGGCCCTGTCGCACACAGCGTGGAATCTGCATGACCATCAAAATATTCATTGTGAGGAAAAAACAAACCACAATGAGAGAAATTTTTCATCTCAACCACATGAACCACGTGATTTTCCTCCATACCTGTCGCTTGAGTCCGCTGGAATGGGCCGGGGCGTTCTCCTCGAACTTGGCGAGCAGCTGGGTGGCCATGACCTTGACCTTGTTGCTGTTCCCCACGGCAGCAGATTCCACTTTCCTCTCACACAGAGCGGGGATGGACGGCCTGTTGTCACGACCGGTCCGGGACAATTCCTCCTGAGGAGAAAAAGGGGAAAGAGGTTTGATGTCGTCAGTCCAGTGGGATTAATTAGTCTGTTCTGGTCGGTTTGACTTCTCAAACTGAGACAGGACTCACATCTTCAGACTGACTCGTCTTCCTCCTCTTCCCCAAACCGTCCACGTCCTTCTCTTTTTTGTCCTGTTGATGACACCATGAGTTATTTTGGACTCCAGGCAAAACAGGGGAAGTAGTGAATTGACGTTTTTTTTGTTGAGGTTGTAGGAAATCGAGAGGAATCTTTCCAGGCTCTTACCTTTGGATTTCGTTTCCTGGATATCGCTATGCTCTGGCCGAGTTTGCTCAGGAACGAGATGGGAGACTTGGTGCTGGATATCAATGCTGCCTTCTCCTCAGGGCTCATGTTGTGTTTATCTGAACATAAATCCAAGGGGGAAAATGTTAGGTTATAAGCAAGTAAAAAAATTTTTGTATCCTCTCAGGATTCTGTGTAATTATGTTTTCACAGCATCTGTCACAAGACAACTTTTCTGTAATTAGAGACACCTCAAAACAAACACTTCTACTGTATCACCCACTCTCACCTCCGGGTGGCACTGTGTCCCTGAACATCTCATAGAACTGGCTGAGGTACATGACCATGGAGAGCTTGTCTGGCTCCACCACAGAGGACATCTCCTTGCCAGTCATGCAGGGCGAGATGCCAAATTCCTTCTCTGCCACGTCGAAGCCCAACTGGTTGTTCTTCTGCTGGTCTCGCTCGTCCAGCGAGTCAAAATTGCTGAGGGCAGGAGAGGGAGAGAGAAAGAACAAAAGACAGCGTTAGAATGAGACGGGACTTGATAAGAGCGCTAAGTGGAAAGTCAAAGATAAAACACAAAGGCTTCATATCAATGATCATAATCTAAGTTGGTCTTACATATGTAAAACAAATATTCATGCACACACTACTCATCCATTTCAATTCAACAGATTCAGCAAACTTTGCAACATTGTTGTGTACAGTGATTGAGAAGAAGTCATATTTTATCTGAGCCGCATGACTTTGTTACACCATGTATTGTGCTTTAATATTGTGATTTAAAGTGAGTTTTACATCACAAAAGTCCAATTGAGAGCTTTTATTGGGGAACATGATTTAACTGTATCTGTTAGCTGATATGAAAACTTTTATTTTACTGAATAAATACTGCAGAACAGATTCACTTTTATTTTAATATTCAAGTTACAATAAAAGTTATACATGTTTGGTTGTGTTTGTTTTTCCTTTTATCTATAGTTATTTAAAATAAATTCATGGTTAAACTGTAAAGTGTCAAGCCTCAATAATATTAATATGTCATAAGGGCTGTATCATCTACCCCATTAAATCTAAATCAGTTGGGCTCTATGTTAGCTATTAGTAGGAATAATGTGACCCACTTTGCTTTCAATATCTTCCTCCAATGACTTTTAAGTATGTCGCACACAAAGTCTATGAAATACACAACAAATATCTATCTTCATAAAGAGGGAACAAATCTATATTTTCCAGACACCGCTTTCCAAAAGTTATGGAAATAACAGAGAAGCACTTGAGCACAGCAGGCAACTGTACATGTTATGGAAAAGCTTTACTGTAAATGTCATTACACCGCAGCTGAAAACACAATTAACATCCCTCATCAATACACGTCAGCTGCACATTCAGTCCATTTACAGGCATTAGCACTGGAGCCTCCACTCAGCATCAATCTTGCAACACGCATACACGTGAACGCCGTTTTCCCAAGGTACCTCCACCCACCACCAGTCTCCTTCCTTACTCCCCCCCTCCAATCATCATCTGGCCAATCAAAAGGAAGCGAAGCACCACTGCTGCAGCGCTTGGTAAAGGTCAGGAAGGACACAGAGACTAATAGCTTGTAATGTTAATCGCAAGGGAAGCAAACTACATTAGGCAATGTGGATGGAGACTGTGTTTTTTTTATGGTGTGCGTGTGTGCATGTGTGTGTGTGCGTGTGAGGCAGTTATGACTGGTAGCTGTCACCTCATTTACAGGGATTTATGGTAAAGTCCAAACCCAAGGTCCCAACCAGACAATAAACATCATTTGCAACCAACACACTCACATAAACTCAGCAGGCCGCCCGTTCCAGCCACCGCAGCAGTTTTAACCAGTTCACTCTCTTAACCACACTTGCCTCTAAGTCCACAAATCACCATCTGTAATAACCTGCGTTCCGTCTTTCAGATACTCACATGAGATCCGGTCTGTATCGGTGGATGAGGGCACACAGGGCCAGACCGCTCTTCCAGGACATTGTCAGATCTGTGACGTGAACGTTCCTGTAGCCATCCGTCTGTCTCTGGCACCAGTTGAGCAGTTTACTCGATCGGGCGATGGATTCTGGTACGACAGAGGGAGAGGATTCAATTGTTAGGTTGAACAGAATGGTCATTAAACATGGATAGATATGCTGCTTCCTGGAAAACACTGCACATCTCTTGCTGAGTAATCTCGTGGCCTTGGTCAGACAAGACCGAGCAGAGGATTATAAAGTGTTGCCATCCATGGACTCATCATCCATGTTAGTACAAGTTTCAACCAGCCAGTGAAGAAGTGTAAGGACCTTGACATGTCAAAATAAAATCTGACGTAAAAGAGAAAAGGATGCAAATGAGATGTTAGGAGTGGATGCACCTTTCAGAACAGCCGGCACATTAAGTGTTGGATATAACCAGGGAGATTATCAATGTTTGAGTAAGTTCATGCACAGGAATTGTTAGTTCCATCATTCCACTATTCACTTCACATCATTCATCCGTGAACACACAGCAGGTGAACTTTAAAAACCAGCTCAGACTGTGAGGAATCCCTGAAAAAGCACACCATGCATGTGGACTTCATGTTACCTGGCAACTGCTTGTCAAGCAGGCAGTTTTCTAGAGTGAAAATAGTTCATTGTTACATTTCAGCATCAGTGATTGCGAGAAAAATCCTACACTGATCAATAAGCACATCGAGGGCGACTTTTTTTAATAAACTAATGAAATGATAAAGGGATACAAACCATTCCGGGCCAACTTGGGTGTCGACGTGTTGATAACATTCTCTATTTCGATTCGCATCTCCCGCGGCTCCCCGGTATCGAAGAGATTCCGCATCTGCAAACACACGCAAAAAGAACATACGTGTGAAATCCCACACGTGGAGTTTTACTAGAACAAAACTTCTCATTTCGTACAGCAGCGCGATATCATTGACTTGTAACTGATTTTATAAATCCATGTGTACAATGAATCAGTAACAGGCTCCGTTCTGCCCTGATATTAAAATCCATTCTGAGATCTAATCACAAGTTGACGGCATTTAAACTGTGTCCTGAGTGTCATTAACTGTCATTTGTGTTTGTGAAGAGTGTTGTTTTTTCACACAGTGTGATTTTACAGTTGTGGCAGTTGACAATGTTTGCGTGTGTGTGTTGGCATGAGTGAGAGAGAGAGATAGAGAAAGAGAGCGAGGGGAGTCAGGAGAGTTTGATGATTAAATATAGCAGGTCAGAGGACGTCAGCTGAGCAGGTGGTTCTTCATATGTGGTAAAGTGTGAAACCAGTGAGTCTGTAGATATGGATACTGGTTCATATTCTCACCTGGCTGGGCTTGAGGAAGTTAAGGCAGATGTTGGGGTACCGTGTGGTCGGGTCCACACTGTAGTGATTGAAGTTCTTGCTGATGTTTTCTGGAGTGGTCTGGGGCAGGAGACGGTAAATACTCTCCCTATAGGGGACGGGGAAAAAAAGGTTTTATTAACTGGAAAACACTTCAGTTCAAGAAATGCTCTGAATATTCGTAAACAACTGATCTGAGCGTTGTTATTAGAGAGTACAGAGAATTACTGCAGGACAGTGGAGTCACATTCCATTCACTTCTACCAAGAGGCTCTTATCCCATTAGTGCTGAGAGAGGTGGGACTGATGCCTCATGTACATTCCCTAGTAAAACACTTAGAGATAAAAGGGTGTGTATGAAGAGAGGAAACGTGTTTGTGTGTGTGTGTGGGTTTGTGCGCAATAACAAAGCCGTGTTTTTGGTGTGTACGCACACCCTCACCTCTCAGCCAGAACCTCCAGGGGGGTTTTTCCCTGAGCCCAGCTCTTCACCATCCAGCCCGAGTCCATGGCTGCCAGGAAACCTCGAGCAATGCCAGTGCCCATGGGCCAGAAGGGCTGGAGATGACAGTGAACACAACATTTTATCACCAAATATGGCCACAGGAGAATGAAGGATATGGAATCACAGCACGGATGCTTGAATACGACACAAGAATCAAACATTTTAACTTGAGGATTATAAAATAGTGAAACATGGTCTATTCTCACCTCCAACAGGCTGTCTCCCACCAGCGCCACCAGCAGCTCGTGGCCATTGCGCTGGCGTACCATGGCAGCGTTCTCAGAGGCGTACATGCAGGTGAAGTCGAACATGGCTACATCCGGCTGGCCGTAGTGGTTGATGGCGAAGTCCAGTGTGGGCAGCTGGTGGTTGGTGGAGAAATCGGCAGCTTCACGGGCGTAAGACAGCAGCGCTGCCTGGTCTACGTTGGCCCTGGAGAGCAGCATCTCCGTGTCTGCATAGTCCTACAGGAGAAACGAGACAAGGAGAGGAGATTAGATAAGAGGAAATTAAGATAAGAGATGTGCAGAGAAATCACTCAAATCAGCAATTCCAGAAATGCCTCCATTCGCATATGAAAGACTTGTGTTTGCAGCTGTGTCAGACAGAGGATAACAAACTGCTGATGCGGCAAACGTTTGATCGCGGACTGACAAAAAATATCAACGTAAATTTCACTTGACTTATCCCAGTGCAGACTGAAAGACTAACTATAGAACTGATCTCAAATAAGATTTATAAAATTCTGGAACCTATGACTGGGTAAAGTCATGTATTCAAGTATTCAAATATTCAAGGAAAACAAAGGAGAAGTGTGATGTGGCAGAGATTAGTCAGCCTTCGAGGTGCAGATGCTACTATTTCTGTCTTAAATTCTTGTGGCACAAGAGAATCTGTAAAAATAGCGCTGTTGCACAAACGTACACAAACCACATGGAAACCTGTGGAGGAGAAAATATGTTGTAACTAGAATGGGACACATCAGAGCGCATTCCTCCACCAAGGCCCTTGAATCCAATAAAGCTCCAGCAAAATTCACACACTCATAGATATCTCTCCCATATACATGTCTGGTTTTATAGCTAAAGAATCAATAAGTTATAATGTTAAAGTGACTCTGAAGGACTCTGTAACTTGACTGTGCTCCAAAGAGGCAGAGGAGCTGGAATGAACTGTGCTGTTCACATCTCTCTCCCACATGTAGCATCAAATCACTGCATGCTTTCATTGTGACATGTTTTCATAGAGGGTGGTGAGAGACACATTCTTCCATCTTCAAGCTCCCTGGCTGAGGCTGCCAGACCGGGCCAGGCTGGTGGTGCCGGTGGCTGACAGGAAGGGCAGGGCAGTGGAAGATATGAATGGAGGTTGTTTTTCGTAGATTTGACTGGACCCGTGTGGACCGCTCTTAGTCCAACCTTTTCCCTATCCACTTCCAAGCAGCAGCACTGAGTCATCTTCCCTGCTATAAAAGGATTTCTGTCTCTGACTTCCTATCGGAGCCCGGTTGCAGTCAATTGTGCCTTTTCATTAACATGCGCCTGCTGCTTTCAAATCCCCTCTGGCTCCCGGAGCTCAGCGTACAGCAAAAGCTCATTAATGTCATCAGCTCAACATGAAAACAAACACAGACGTGCACACACATGCACAGGGACACCAAGATATGTTGAACAAGTGGGTTTATGTAAGACAGACAAACTGAGCTGAAGAGAAGTGACAACTGTGACACAGGTTTAAAAAACGCTTGCTTCTCAAACATTAGAGAAAATTGATGCTTTTTCAGTTTTACTGTCCCAAAGTATGTTATATTGTGGATGTAAAAGTTCTGCAGTTAAAGTCTCTGGTAAAAGGAACTTGTCTTCCCCACAGAAAACACTGCTCCTGTTCTCCTGAAACAACTGAAACTCCTCCTCAGTAACAGCCCGATACTTCTACATCATTGTGATTCACATCTAGCTGTTAGCTTAGCACACCGCCTAACAAAGCCAGCTCAAGCAAAAGTGGAGCCTGACATTCCCAACAGTCACCAGAAGTTGTTGAACCATTACAACAAAGTGAACCTGCTGGCCAATCAGAGCAGACTGGGTTTTATTGATAGGGGGGGGCCTTAAAGAGACAGGTCGGAGCTACAACCAAGTGTTTCAGACAGAGGCTGAAAAGAGGAGCTGCAGCAATGGTCAGTTTGATGTGTTTTATGAACATTAGAGGATATAAATCTTTTAAAGTAATCTCCCAAATTCAAATAATGAACCTGACTATGAGCATAATATGTCTGTGATGTCTATGATGACAGAAATGCGGTCTTTTCCGTTTCCTGTGGAATCAGGCCAGGGACAGGACACTACGAGACTGCTTGTGTTACCAGTGGCTTCCTGGATACTTGGCTTGGTTAGACCATTAACCACACCGCACAAACCCACAAAGACAAACAAAAAGAACAAAATAAAAGAGAGATAGCGTCAGACTTGTTGATTATCAGCCTGTACGTGCGTAGTACAGAGACACAGACACACACACACACACACACACACAGACACAAAGTTCTGGGCTTTGATCACTCACATGCAGAATGACTCCTTTCTCCAGCAGGCTCTGCTTTTTGGCAGTCATCACAAAGTAGTGCGTGTCATCCTTGTAGTAGACAATGTTTTCCAGGTCAACACCTAAAAAAGACAGATAGAGACACGTATTGTTAAATACCAAGAACAATCCTGCTGCTTATTGCCACAGCTGACTGTCATGTCGCATTTGGGGAACCAGAGTGGCAATTACGCGACTCAGAGCACATAACCAAAGCCCCGAGGGACATCGTCATGTCAGCAATAAACCGAACAAGCTTGGCATCCAATCTGATGTTGAGCATTTTAATTGGGTGTGCTGACAAATTCAGAACGGTGTTAAAAAAGACTCATCATTTGTCCTATTTAACTTTTTATTTGTTATCAATTACATCTTAAATCTAGCTTGAGTTCTTACAATTACTTATATCAACAAATAATCTAACAATTGTTACGTAAGGTTGGATATCTTTTAAATTTTAATGATTCAGATTCTTGGTAGCAGCGATCAGAACCAAAATACAATTATTCTTGTTCACTAGCACCTGGCATTTGTAATTCTGCTCTAATTAGAAACAGAGTTTTGGTTCCTAACCCTGATCTTAAGGCCTTGTATGAAAAAATTCTGAACAAGTAGAAACATGAAGTATATTAAACGAGGCTGGGGCATATTGAAGCTGTTGCAGACCTGTTGCTTCTCTGAGGTCTTGAAAGAACTTCTGGTTGAAGATGAAGGCCACACCGCTGATCTCCTCGACACTTGCCTCAGCCGTTGTGTTCCTGTTGATGAAGTTAGCGGTGATGGCGATTGCAAGCTTGCCCCGGAATTCCTTACGCCGAAACCCTGGGGATTACAAGAAGAAAAGTGAAGGGTCAGGGGTCAGGGTGGAAAGTGGTGAAAATGGTCAAATCTTAAAAGGTGAGAGGAAGAGAGAGTAAACACTATTTGCCTTTACAAGTCAAACAATGCAAATTAATCATAAAGGCAGCCAGATGTTTTAAAGATTTCTGTTTATCAAGCTGTGTGAGTGTAGTTCATGGTTATTTCCCAGAGGCAGCCTGTTGCTATCCGTCTTTAATACAGCAGTCTCTGTACAGAGAGGGGTCATGGTTCTCCACAGGGATTCCCTCTGTGCCTGTGTGGCGAAGAGCATGAGGCCTAAGCTCTCACAGAGGAAACAGACAGCCAATTCAACAAGTCCTATTCTGCTCTGCTGGGAGAGCAAACACAGGCAGACACAAACAAACACACACAGATGTGCTCAAGCACCCATTCATATCTGAGCAGCGAAGTGAGGTCAGGCACCCGACCACAGCTGTACACAAGTGAGATCATAATCGTCACAAGTGACTAATGCTGTCGTTTGCGTGTTTTTGGGGCTTTTCTCCCGGCCTGAACATGCAGACTTGCCTGGTAACGTGTTTCTCCTGCCGTCTGCTCCAATGATGACATCAAACTCCAGCTCGCTGACAGGGTGTGTCTTAGGGTGGACCTCAGCCCTCCAGCCTATCCCTGACAAAACACAGCGAGTGTAATCAGACAGAAATGCATGAACAGAGCCAGACTTAAAGCTTTTGACAAATCGTTCTCTCACAAAAACACATGCTCCTTTTCCATTCATGTTTCTCTGGCTGCTCTGGCAGCAGCTTGACTCACTTACTTTCAGTCTCTTGATCTTCGGGGGGTTCAATAAGACCCCTGAACTCTACGTTGACATGGATCTCGATGCCCAGCAGGAGAGCCACTTTGAGCAGCATTAGCTGAAGTTGACGAATACCTGCAGCACAAAGACGGAGAAAAAAGTAAACTCAAGTGAGATGAGCGCTACATCACCTGTAAAAACATCTTCCTGAAGCATGCAGAAAACACAAAAAGAAAAGTGTGAGGACTGCAGCTTGTACTCACTGATATGATCGATAGCACCAGCACAGAACTTCCCATGGAACTTCTTGGCCCCGAGGCCCCTGAGGTCCTGGATGGAGAAGGGCCAGAGGTGCAGCACATTGTTCCTGGAGAAGGCATCTCTCTTCTCCAGCAGCACCACTTTGGCGCCCAGGAAAGCCAACTCGATGGCTGTACGGAGGCCGCATGGCCCCGCACCAATGATTACACACTGGAGACGCACAGAGAGACACAGATGTTATGATTGAGCTTCGTTTTGAGTTTAAAATTAAATTATAGAAACAGTTGCCTTTAATTTTCAGCTGTTTTAAGTTTAGGTTTACAAGCTCTCACTTAACCGAAGTTTACAACAAACAAATCATAGCAGTACTGCAGATGAGGCCTACCTTGGAGTTGGCACAGGCACGACCCTTCTTGTACTCCTTTTGGCTGGCCCTCTTGTCTAACTTGACCCAGAGTGCCTTGGCCTTCCAGTAGTTGAGTTTGGACTTGAGCTTGTGATAGAAGATCTTGGAGTCAGTGGGCCTGACCTCCAGGTGCTCACAGAGGTCATGGAAGGCCTTGAGCGTGCCCTTGAACGTGCTCCCCTGGGTGAACTTGTCGAAGAGGACGTGGGAGGGGTTCACCCCATCTCCTCCTGTTGCACCAGCTCCTCCATCCCCCATGGTCCAGGCTTACACTGCAGGGCCGTGAGGGCCCTTCAGCCCCGAAGCGGGGGTCTCTGGGTCCAGCCCCAGCCCTGGAACACACGCTCTCTGGTGGAGGGCTTTTTCTCAGTCCTCTGGCATCTTCATTCTGTTAGCAAGATGGAGAAAGAGAAAACTGAGTAAATCATAAAAGATAATTCAACATTTAGCCACTAAACTACTGCATATTACCAGTTTTCTATGCTTGAATTATAACAACACTGCCCAATTCAACAGAAGCTTTAATTAAAAACTAAAGGAACTTTATCCCAGATATAAGGATCCGATTGCCTCATTTTGCCTCTTTTGGCACCATCCTAATGAGACCATATGCACAATGGCTGGTCAGATATGCAATCAAAGCAGCAATTGAGGATAATGACCACGTCATTTAAGGTCTGGCCTTAATTTTTCAGCATTTCCATGACCTCTAACAACCTTGTTCTGCCTGTAATGAGGCTGCTGGTCACAGGAAAGGCAGTGAATCCTCACAAGGCCGAACAGGAAACACACAAGTCTCTAGTGCGTACATATATCTGTGTGGCACAGAATCACTCCAGACACTGCAAAATTGCCAAAACACTGAGATAGTAACAGCAATTTTCTCAACTGTAAATGGCCCCCTTGTTTGTTCGAGCTTCCTGTGGGAGTAGCCGACTTTAGCTGCTTTACCTGCTCTGAGGTGCAGTTTTTTGTGTTCTGTTCTTTTTTTAGCCCCCAGGGGGAAGAGATCATTCTTGTTATTTGGCATCTGCAGCTCAGCCGTCATGACTGGAATGTGGTGATGAGCTCAGACTGTATTCAGAAGCACAGACACGCTTTAAAAGATAAGCTCTACTCAAAACCGGTGCAGGTATAAAGGAGAGTGTGACGAAAAAACGTATCAGAGCGCAAAATGTGTGTGTGATCGGGTCTGTTTTGTGAATATGCAACATTTTCAGCCAAGCTCTGGCTCTGTTTCACATTTTCCCCAGGGGCAACTATGCAGAAACTCGCCTTCTTTGTTCCAAATTCACAGCGGCTCAGCAAATATTAACTCTCTACCATTCAACATGTAGAAAGAGAAGACAAACCATAAGCAGAAGTACAAAACCACACTTATTTCAAACTCTCCATTTTTATTCTGAGACTTCAATGTAGCACTAACTTTCATGTTTCACAGTCTTATATTTACTCACACTGCCTATGATGCAGCCCTTCAGTCGAACCTCTGACTAAAATAGGGAACATTGGCTCAATCCTCTGAAAATATGCAACTGGTGTTTACAACTTACTAAAACTAACCTAAAACTTGAGTGGAAACTATCAGCTGCCTGGGACACAATGTACAATACAAATCAATTGCTAGTAAAATGTTCTTCTGCTTTCTCGAAACAACTATAATTGCAGAACTTTAAACCCATGTAGAGTTGTTCTTGGAGATGATGAACCAGAGTGTGACATCTGAGCATTAGTGTCACAGAGATTACCATTAATGAATAATTTGAAACTTTAGGTAGAAAAAGCATAGTAAATCCCATGCAAATTAATAGTTTATCATAAGATATCAGATTTATATTATTGATTAGAAAGAAATCTTTCATATTAAACAGGCTACTGATGTTTGGGACTTTTTTGTAAGAAAATTATTCACCACATTGCACTGTCAGCCCTTCTTCTCTCATGTAAAAACCTTGAGCTTTGTCCTGTAGTCTCCAGGAAGCTGCAGTGTTAGTTGATGGAAACCAATGTAGTCCGCGTCCCAGTGGCAACACATCATGAAAGAGAGGGAGGTACAGAGGTCAGCCGGCCTCCTTTTCACACCCTGCCAACTCCTCACTGCAGTGAAAACAGCAGGCCCTGGGTTTGGCTCTGCCTCAGTCGGTCTGAGGGCTGCAGTGCCAGCACAGACGGAAAGAGCCCGGCTCCAACACAAGCGTTTAGATAACCGGCTACTTCACTTCCTCTGTGAACGCACACGGGATAGAGTGCAACCTTTCAAAACGTAAACGCACAAGCTGAGAGGGTCATCTGCACCTGCGGCAGTTCAAGCCTGTGGTTGTGAATGGGTGCCAACGATGCTCTATAAATCATTTGTGGTTGTATTATGTGGTTGTAGCATATAAGACGGTACACACCAGCAAACATAAACATTGACAAACAAATAAGGGATGATCTCATTGATTGAGTGTCAGGGAGAATCAGGCAGTATTCATCGCAAATGACTCAATTGATCCTTCTTAATTCAGCTGTCAAAAATAATGGCAAAGTGATCAGGTTTAAGACTGACTATACATTGATGTCTGTCATATAGATTCTCAGCAGCCAAAGCCTGTTCATCTCCACACGCACTGGAGAGGCTTGAATGCTGTGCAGTCATGTTTGCCTGCAGTTACACTTTCCACATGGCTAGTCAAGCTATCTTGTTTACTAAGCTAGGCAAAGAAACATGTGGGTGATAAAGCATGAGGCAGGAACTAGAGAATATTTGGCATTTTTGTGCAATCGGGAACCACTCAGCATCAGTTGATAAAAAGCCAAGGGCATCTTCAAACAACACGAGGCCAAACGTCCTCCACCTGGATTCTTGCACTCGACTCGTTGACCTCGCTCTGCAAGTCACTGACAGAAGATAAAGTGACGAGATCAGAGTTCATCTGCATTTAGAAAAAAAAATTGAGGCAGAGAAGAAAAAAGCAGGTCATTGCAAAACCTTGTCACCTTTATTTAACTAGAACACACACGTTGTTTGCCTAAGAACAGAACAGGAAGATGGGAGGATGGCCTCAGGGAGTTAATAATTCAATTAATGGGGAAATCAAATCTTTCTAGCAAGGACCAAGTCTTAATCCACAGCAGAATCTGAAGTCATTTGGATTTTAAAGACATGCAGGTTATGGGGGATACATCAAGGACTAAGCAATCAAGGAGACACTAACCACTTTAATGAAACACTTCTTAGAAAGTTAGGAGGAAACATCTAAACAACTTGGACTTCTGTGGAAGGAAATAGGGTCTGAAACTGCTGAAGGACATGCTGTGTCACAGTATGCGTTTGTGTGAGCTGTCAAAGGATGGCTCAGCTCGGGCTGGCTGCTGGGACACACTACCCCCCCACCCTGTTTAATGACAACAATAAACTCGGCCTATAATTTGAATAATAGTCGCCTCCTGCAGAGACCCATATGCTCACTCGACGGGAGAGGCTGCAGCATGTGTTTCTGTGGGGGTCGAGGGATGACGACGAGGGAACACAAAAGACGGGAGTTAATATGATGAAATCGCCCAACAGAATCCTGTTTTGTTCCACAACACTAAAATCCCAAACACACTGGTTTAAGTGGATAATGAAAAGAAGAAATCACAACAGCTTTGGCTTAGGCAGGCGCACAAAATCTCCTGACATCTGGATAAACGGCAGGATCTCACACATTCACAGAGTACACACAAGAATTACACACGTGCATGCAAGCCTTTACGCATGCAGCCTCCCCCCAGTATGCGCGCGCACACACACACACACACGCAAACGCACACACACACACACAGCATGCCTTTGCGTTTCGCTGGTTGTATTACATCATCCTCTAATCTAAAAATAGAGCCAGGGATTAGGCCACTAGGCTACACATGGGACAGCACTACTTTGACATTGTAAACACTGGAACGGCCAACGGCAAAAAAACAATTTGGACTATAAATAAGAACTGATTGCAAAGCTTTAAGGCGGGATAAATAAATAAATATACTGTAGTTTAATATTAATCAGGGCTCGTAGTGATGTTTTGTATATTTAGCTTTGTTGTTTTTTTCTTTGTTTTGGTCACAGTGGAGAAACAATCTTGGATGGAACGTTATTACTTTTGTTTGTTGCCTGCATCTGATTCCATTTGCATTGTTACTGTACAGTAACTGAATAGAGCTCAACCAAAATCCAAATAATCAGGATCCACACCAAATTTCTCCCACAAAATTAAACTTAATAATAAAGAACTGAAATTGAGGCTTGATATTTTACAGTTTTACCATTTTTATAAATAACTATAAAAGAAAAGATAACACAAATATATGTATTAAATATTTAAAAAAAAACAGTTGGGCTTGAACGTATATATAATGTAAGGTATCATAAATGTCTAAATCATTTCATCGTGTCTTTCAATATAACAGAAGAGAATACCAAGACAAATCAGAAGAGTGTGGTGCCCAAATGCAGACAAGCAGAAGCTATGAGGTGAACGGCAACAAATGGAATAACTAGGATTGCTGAGTTGTAGCCAGCAATGTGTGTCTGGGTGGGTCGGTATGTGTGTGTGTGTGTGTGTGTGTAGGTGTGTCAGTATTTCTTTAAATAGCATTTTCTCCTCTGTGGATCTCTAGCTCAGGCATGACCGATGCTCAGAAGACGGAGCCTGGAGATGAGAGTAATATCCCGACTGGTCTCCTCCTCTCATCCATCAGTGAACATGGCAGACAGGTGGAGGGAGCGCAGGATGCGATGTGATCTCTCTCCCTGAGCGGTGGATGTCTTCACAATAATAGATGTGCAAACAGAACATTCAGTCAATTAGACTTGTAGCTCAGCAGAACCAATATACCAGTTCTGCTCCTCTCTGTTTACTTTACGATGACTCAATGGATTAGGATCAACTCCGCAGCCTACGTGTAACTATGATCATCACCACAATAATTGCAGCTGTAAACCAGTGTGAGTTTATTGCTAACTACAGAGCAACACAGCAGCAGACGAGGTCTATTCCTGGGCTGCCTGTAGGCTGTAGTTAACTCTGACTGCTCTGTTGTTTGTTGGTCTTTATGACAACATAAAGCTACCAATAAAAAAAAACATCACCACTACCATCGATATCATCATTTAAAAGAAAACATAGGACAATTCTAACCTAATTTGTAAAAGACCAGCTCAACCGTGGAGGTTGTTTTCACCGGATTCTGCTTTTCCAAAATTACATTACATTACACAAAAAGTCCCAAACTGATGTGGTGGAGGGTGAAACTTGCTAAATTTCATAAACTATCTAAGTGTGCCCATTTAAGAAAGAACAGAACCTTTGACCAACACATCCTGTCACACTCTCCACATGGAAGTGTGTAAGTACAGCAGCCGTATGATGATTATCTGGGGTGTGGTGTTATGATTCTAGAGAATATAATCTATAAACACCAGCGCAGAATAAAGGTTTGTCTTAACATGGAAGTATAATAACAGCAGTATCGCCACTCCAAACCCTATCACAGTGAGTCAGAATTAAGATAACACACCTGACGCTAAAGTCAACAGACTAGATGGCTGCTCTCAGTTATCGTAAAGATATCCTCATGATGAAACGAGCCCAGACAAACTCTTGAGCTGCGTTGCTGTGCACAGGAGTGGAGACACTTGTGTGTCTATTCACATCAGCTGAAAAAGCCTCACAGCTCACTGAGTACACCGACATCTATTGACTGAAAGTCAACGTGCTCCTGGCAGAGGCCGTCTCCGAACCATCTGGCATTTGAATCACTTCTGCTCCTGACAGTCGGTCTCAGTCGGGCTGCGTCGTGTGGATGAGCACTTCATCTCAGCGCCCATGCACGACTGATACAGAGTTCCATCGACTCCAGCTGCAGATCAGCCTCTAAGCCAAGAAACATTGAAATTCCATGTTGTCCTCTCCTAAACGCTAAACAGACCGACACATGGATAGTCGGCAGCACACTGGGAAAACATCATGCTCTTAAGTCAAAGTCAAATCCATCACTTATGTGGTCGCCTATGATAAACAGTAGGAATAGGTCAGGATATTTCAATTCTTTGAACAGAGGTTAAATAATACATTTATTTCAATCGAATCGAGGCATCTGACAGTAAGTTAACGTTATAGAGGCGTTATTACCACTGGCGTCGATCCACTTCAAAATCATTCGACCATCATTAAACAACAAAAGAAGAACAAAGCGTTACCACAACACGCTCTAAAAAGATTGTGTGGAACTAACAGATTAGAAGCATGTAAAAGCTTTAGTCGTCTCTCTGACAGAAAATAACCCACGTTCAAATTATGACCCTGAACATGAGCATAATAAGTCTCCTTTTTTTTATCTCAACCTACACTTGACCTTTTCAAATTAGATGATCTAAAAGGCTAAAGTGATTGAAGATCAGAGGTCTGACTTCCTGTTCCTGTCTGCTCAGCTGTGCTGCCAAGGCAACCTGCAATCTCTCTTCCCCCCCCCCGAAAGAAGACACTAATTGAATCAGAGCCCCCTTAAATTTCTAAATCTCCTGGTCATAGACCCATTTCGTACCATGACATGGGAATTTGAATAAATTGATTTCAAAGTGCAAAGCCAATGAACAATTACCTCCCAATCTCTCTCTGAGGCTGCTCAGGGGAATGTATGATGATGACAAAGGGTCGTTTTTATGGAATGAATGTTAGTAACGGCTCCGGGGGAGTCGGAGCTAATGCCCAGACTGCTTGTTCGTGGGCGCCAAAACATGGTGGATCAGAGCTGCCTGCCAGCGCTCCCTGCAAATATTTGATTTAGGAAACTTCTCAAATCCTAACTTGAATGCTACTTCTCCCACCTTCATGCCTTTCATACCCAGAGGAGAGCAGACACCGCAGCTATTCAGCCATAAACACAGGGAACCACAAGAGCAGGAAAATCACACAAAGCTCAGCTATTCGCTCATTTATGCCACAATTAGCCCTGCTCATAAAAATCTTCCTGGGTTTGCACATTTGTTTATCTGTCTCCGTCATTTGCATACTTCACACCAGAGTGTGCAGCGAGACGGAGGCTTGTATTTGGTTACTCATATACTCAGATCCATCCTTCCCAGGGAACTAGGAAGTGTAATCTGAGACCAGCAGGCAAACACAGTCAACACAGACAAGTCTC
This sequence comes from Pseudopleuronectes americanus, assembly GCA_038501795.1. NCBI lineage: Eukaryota > Metazoa > Chordata > Actinopteri > Pleuronectiformes > Pleuronectidae > Pseudopleuronectes > Pseudopleuronectes americanus. The sequence continues at coordinate 4,789,886 of CM076720.1, forward strand.
CAAGGCTTAGTCATGACCGGTGCGGAATGGAGGCAGGCGGGAGGGAAGGAGAGAATGCCCAAAACCGGGTGCACAACCCGTTCAACTTAAATTCCCATCCGACAGAGGAGAAATCAAATGAGAACAGATATAGAAATAATCAAATCAAAAAAGGAATTGGGCCTAAAGTGCGTACAAAAATAACTACCACGCCAATCACAAAGGTTGCGCACTTTCCTGACAAAGCCAACATCTATAATTGTTTCTTTTGTTTCTCCGTGTGTTCAAACACGAGGGATGATGGACAGGAACATAAACAGCAGGGCCAGGACATGAAAAAGCTAACCTATGAAGCCCCCACACACTTTAAAGAGCTAACCCCAGCGTATGTTTCCTATTCTCGCAGACCATGGGAAACTGCAGCGTTACGCAGTTCACTCACCGTTTCAGCTCGGCTCTCTTCCCCCGTATTGATTACAAAGCTAACGTTTAAACGGCGAAGAGGCTCAGAGAAAACCAAAGTGAGTGTAACAGCCAGGAGAGCTGGAACTTTTCAAGAACGAGAAACAAACTGATATTCCCACAACAGGCACTGTGGGATTTATTGCCACGGTTTACTGAACTTAGAGGATGGAGCTGTGGTCGTGACATTATGAATCGTTTTTTTTTAAAAGTAGAGAATTATCCTCCCGATATTCGATTTCGACAGACTTGCCGAGATAAGACAGAATCAACAGAAAAAGCTGCTATGTTCTGATTCTAGATGGTTATTCAAACAACCGATGTGAAGAAAAGTAAAGAAAAATATATGTTTCACAGAGTTCAATGCACTATAAAAAGGGTAGGGGTGTTTGGAGAGCACATACCTCCTGCAATCCTCCAACGTGTCCTATCCATGTTAAAGAAAGTGGAAATATGAACCTGGATCCACTGCAAAATTATATGCTCTTTGTTGAGACCTGCTCCAGCTCTCCACAAAATTTTATGGAAATCAATTCAACAGTTTTAGAGTAATCTGGTTGACAGAAAGACAAAAAAACAAACAACAACAAACAGTAGCTCTGCCCCAGGCGTAGAGCCACCCAGTGGTCATGGACCTACATAGTTCAACATTTTTAGATTCATTCCTTCCACATTTTCCAACATCAGTGCCTCATTTGAAATAATTGCATGATCAGTATCATCTGACAGCACCATGGAATCCAGAGGCTGCTCTTCAAAGCCTCCAGCACAGGGCATAATCCACATCCACGCTTGTTTCCTCTAATCTCCAATGCGTGGGTGCAGCAGTTCAGATGGTAAACAAGCTACGGGTTGTTTGGGGATATTGAGGTTAGGAGGAAATCAGCGGAATGATCTCCCAGTAGTTCTATCTCTCTCTCTCTACGCCAAGACCGACGGGCCAGCACCTCTGCAGAGACCTGCAGATGCTTTGACCTTTCTCCAGGGCTCAAACATCCTCAAATTGGGATTCATGACAGGCGGTCAGATCGCAGTGAAGCAGCTGCAGCAAACTCACAACCCCCCGAAGACCCAGACGAACTACAGAAGTAGCTGATATTTACACTGAGCACACTACCAGCTTGAAGTCCAGGATACCCAATAGGCTGACTGTAAACTGAGGCCTGAAGAGAGCAGGTATACAAATATCAGCTGGGCCGAGACCTACCCTCCTTGGTATGAGGCTTGGCCGGTCAGTGCATACTACTGAAGCTCATTATCCAGTGTTGGCTTTCACTCAGTCAGAAACAAAATCTCCTGTTTGCACTGTTGTGTTACTGCTTCATTTGACAGGATCTTCAATTCACTTATCAAGGTAACATTTCTGTTAGATGTCTACCCTCTTTTTTTCATTTGTGATAAAACGCAGAAAAATGCCAAGAACCTTTCTTTCCCCGTCCTCAGTTCAACTCCTTCAGGAGTCAAATATTCCAATCAAGCACACATTGACTGGAGCAAATGCAGGAGAGGAATTCTTCCCAGCCTCAGATTGCTCAATCATTTCATCCCCTCTGCACCATTCCACGAACAGTCCACCAAGGACCAGAGGAAGGTCGGCTTTCCTGCCTCAACTGTATAGAGCTGCAGGCTCATCAAGTGTGAAGGTAACTGAACACCCAGTCTGAGCCGTGAGTCCTACCAAATTACACTTTAATCCCAGTCACATATTACAAGGACACAGGCTGTAGTCAGATTGAGTGCTTGGTAGTTGCTGTGCAGATTATTATTGACACTAGATGAAAAGTTGAAGTTCTTGGCTGTAAATCATGTTTCAGTAAATAAATAGAAATGGAGGGTGGTGCCATTGATTAACTAGAAAGGATTGGAGAGTAAATAGACCATAAAGGAGTTTCGGTTATATCCAGTGTGAGAAGTAACAAATCTTCACTCAATAATTGACTGAAGGACATTTTGGGGGCACAAACACAAGCCCTTTAATTTACTTCCATACTAACATCAGTGACAAGGCCTAGTGCCGGCAATTCGCATCTCCAGCCACGCCCTAATGAGGAAGAAAAGTCCAGGAGAGAAAAGGCCATTGTAGAATATTTCACCTCCTTCTGGGAAAGAACATTTGCTGTGCTTGTTTGTCCATAAGGCCTGCCAGAGAAAAATCTGTCTCTTGTCCAGATAGGTAGATAACAAGGCCCCGGGCTCGTCCACACACAACCTGAGAGGGAACGTGAAATATGATGTGGTCTCAAGAGGGATGAACGGTTTACCGGAGTGAAAGGGCTTGGCGTGGAGGCAATGTGAGCAGCTATAGTCTGAGCAGCTGTCAGATGCTTCCCGAAGCCCGATGGCTGAATAGGACAAGCTGTTATGTACGTTTCAGAATATAAAGCGGTATCAGAATCCGATAGCTTTTTACAGAACGGCTGACCAACAAGTCAACCAACAAACAAACAAGCAACCAGGGGTGAAAACCTAACCTCCTTGCTGGAGACAAGTACAAGCATTATCCACAGATTGGGGGTCACAGTCTGACATGAGCGACTGACAACAGCACAGCTCCAGTTATCAGGAACATTAGCCTCTAATAATCTAGATAAATATGAGACATGATAGATATGGAATACAGGATTAAGTTAATGAGTCACCTGGCACTGCAGCCTGTCGACTGACTTTTCCATCAACACTGTTGTAAAACTTACATAAAAAAAACGCAGACTGGAATCAGTATCGTTCATCTTATGCAAAGCAATAAGTAAGATTGTGCAGCTTGGCTATAGTACCAAGAGGAAGCAGACTGTTAAAATGTAAACAGTCTGAGGAATGCACTCGTCATACTGACCTACTTCTGACCTCCAAGGTAGAAGAAACAGCCAAGAAGTAAGTCCTTAATCCGGACCTGTGAGAAATCACCGAAGCACATGGAGTCTGGAGACATACACCAATCTTATCAGTGTGCTTCTAAGTCACACACAACTTCCACCAGTTGCTGAAAGTCCCAGAAATCTGATCTATATTATCATTACTTAATTGGAAGTGAGGAAGGAGAACAGAAGTATGCATTCCTGGGACATCAAAACCTTAAGAAAAGGGAGGGCATTCATATCCTCACAGGGGTCTTGAGTTAACATGTCCGAGGTTTTAGATAACCCTAATGATATCTTAATGGCTTCTACCAGGCAGTGTGCTTTAACAAGGTCGGTCTGACTCAGCAGCACTCAGGGATCCATTAATCATCATGACCTCATTCAGAAAAGGACATTGTTGAAAAGGGAAACATGGAAATACACTGAATTCCTGACAGTGGCTACAAAACATAACCGCCCCACAGTTAACAACGTGCCATGTGCATTCTGGTACAAGCATTTCTCCTTTTAGGGACGCACTCCAGACTTGCCCCAATGTGCGTTGGCCACCAGCTGTGTCCCACAAGATTTCTGATGACTCGACATCAGAACCACACATCTGAGCAAAACAGTTTATGACACAGCAGGAGCTGCCTTTAGAGGGCTTCCTTCCTTCGTTCCTCCTGCCTTCTGTCCTAGCTAGCTTTCCCAACCCATGGTCCTTTGCAGGGTCATGGGGAGTCAGAGCCGGGCAGGAACCCGCTCTGTCCCACTAAGCGACAGGTCACGGTGACTCAGCCTCGCCCTATCCTCGTGCACATCCACACTACCTTCCATGGAACTGCAACTGTATATTGATAAAACGTCCCGAGTTTTGGCTCTACCTCATGCTGACTCATCACGCAGGGCAGTTTCAGGGCATTTATGGCCGAGCGGGAGCTTTCATTGCCTCTGTAACATCGTCTCCGAAACACAAGGACTTGACTCTTCAATATACTTTAAATAAATTGAAGTATTTATGTTTGCTTTTAGCAGAAAATACTCTATACTACTGTTTACGGCTAGGAGTATAGAGTATACTTTTTAAATTAGGACTGTACAAGATTTACCACTGCCATAAATATGTCCTTCTCTGATTTACAACATAGCCCAACTAATCTCTAGACACATTTCTGCCGACTAAGGATATATTTTGCCCATATCGCCAAAACCTGAAATGCTGTAAACTATACTGCGATCACTCTACTTTCAAAATAAAATGTCCTGGTGACGGGTGACAGGGATTCTTAGAAAGTGTTGTCTCGTGTATGTATGCCATTAATACTGAGGGAAATCCAGAGCAATGGTGTTCCTGAATAGAGTTTCGGAAAATATATTAAGTTGACAAAATGGATTTAAGGGGGTTTTGCTAACCTCCAGAAAACTGCTAACCATAAACCAGACACATGTAGAAATAATGCAGGGGATTCCTCAGACTACAGGTTGAGCCAGCTCTTCTACAGAAAGGCCGACTGCAGCCTCCTTCAGTTGCTCACCGTGCTGAGTCAGCCGCCGAGCAAACATCCTCCTCCTCCTCCGCTCCACATCCTGATCTCTTGAAGAAAAACCCTGAGTTATGATAACATACGTGGCTCGACGGAGGCGCTACATCCCAATTAACGTCTGCCTGTCCAGCCTCGCCCTGTGACCTCAGAGGAGATGTTCAAAGTCAAGCATGGCATTAAGATGCTTCAGTGTAAAAAAAAAGGGAGGTGGATAAAATGAAGCGAAAGGTCAGAGTGACACCGATCAATACAACCACTGCTCCATCACTCAACTGGGACAAGATAAAAGTCTTTGTCCAAGGGAGACGCCTGTCAGGTCAGGACCTCACGGCTCCTTTTAGCCACAGACTGTCTGTTGTTGCTCTGTGTTGATGTATGGCTCAATGTGGGACAGCCGCACAGGGTATTATGGTACTGTAACTATTGTTGAGGTCAATGTGCAGGCGGTCAAAACACCAGTGCAGACCCTCAGACTCTTCAAGCAGCAACATCATGGCAGATTGCTTATACTTCCTTTCCTTTTGCCTCAAGGCTTTTATTCAGCTGAGACTTCTACCCAAGATAAAAAACCTTATCTCTCTACCAAAGACTTCGGGAGAGCTCTTCAATCTCTTTTAACCTCTCAGTTAGATTATTGTAATTCCCTGTATGCGGGGGTAGAACGGTCGTCTCCTCCTCGTCTGCAGTTTGTACAAAATGCAGCAGCTTGCCTTCTAACTGGAAAACAAAGGAGTGATCACATTACATCAGTACTTGCCTCCTGTCGAATTCAGAATTGATTTTAAGAGTTATTGATTGTTTTTAGGATTTCAAAAGGGCTGGCACCACTTTAGTTTTGAACTCTTGCACTTTCATAATCCCTAACACGACCAACTTGATGCTTCCAGATTTCCCAAGAAGACCCTAATCTCTGGAACTATTTAACTATTCATATCTTAACGGCTCAGATCCTGGAAAATTCATAAGTAAAGACCCACTCCTTCTCAGTGGCGAGGTGAGACCTTGATTTTATCTGCAATCATGCAACTTTATTATTCTCTTGAACATTGTTTTGAATGTATTTCTTTAATTTTCATAATCCAAGCATGTTCTATGGTGGCCTGAGAGAGTCCACACATGCAGATAGAAACAACACTTGGAAATCAATAGAAAACAACTTCAGCAAATACAGAAAAAGTTCTGCTAATATCGAAAACGACACCGGAACAGGGGGAACTTCACATATCATTGAACTACAGCCAAGCTCACTTGTTGGGATCCCCTGCAAACATTTGTGATGTAATCAATGAATGAAGGTATTGTCTTAATTTGCTCATGTATTCACGATTAGTTCAGCACTTTGATCACCTGCGGTTGTTTGCATGTGCTTCATGAATACACTTTAACTTTACACCACTTGATTTGCTTAAAACATTGCAAAAAAAAATCAGTTCCCGACATAGTAAAGAGTTTTAAAATCAAGTTTCCAAATTCGTTCTCACCTCTCAAATCCAGAAATGAGCAGGTAAAGACTCCTTACGGCAAAAACTAACTGTCAAGGTCACACCACTGGCCTTGAGCAGGAAACAATGCATCTATTACACAAGAAATACAAACTGTAGGGACGGTAGTGGATTTCAAACACAACACTGGGACTGTGTCTGTTATTCTACACGATCATTCCCTGGATGTCTACTGAAGCATGTGACAGGCAGTCTGCAGCAGCCCTGCATGCACACAGGTATATAACCCCAAGCGTGACCACAGGGATCATCCCCCTGGCAGCAGGTACATGTTGTACCTGTGTTGTAAACAAACACAGACGTCATGTGGTTAACACGCACGTATGTAGTTATAAGGCTCCATCGACCATAAACTAAAAACACACGTTCACACAACGTATTTCCAGTATTTCCAGTGTGATTGATCGGAGGGGGTGAGAATTCCCACCAATCATTCCACATTCCCCAGACTGGGAGCTGCTGCACGACCGCAGACTCACTCACACACACACACACACACACACACACACACAAGCACGCACGCATGATCGACAGACCGATGCAACCCCGCAAAGCACCGCGCCACACGCACAATGATCCCGTGTGATTCGGGACAGGGTTCGCGTGGTTGAATCGTTATTAGCCCGCGTGAAGGCCGGCGGAGCGTGACATTCCCCGAGCCAAGGTGCGGGTCCGCAGGAGAGCGCCAAGGAGAGGGGTGGGGACACGGCTCCTCACCTCGGACTCCGGTGGTGGGGGGGGGGTGTTTTTATAATCCTCTCGCTCGTCCCCGGGCCGGTTCCATGGCGGCGGTTCGTCCCGGTAAACGCTCCCGGTGCTCGGCGCTGTGTAGCGGGTCGAGTTCACTGGAGCCGCCGAGGAGCGGAGGAGGAGGAGAAGGCGCAACTTGAAACTGACAGAGAGGGATCGGTCCACAGCGGCGGAGGAGGGGGGAGCGAGCGAGTGTGGGAATAACAACAACACGTCCGCACATTGTTCACTAATAAATCAAATCATTCATCTTGCTCAAATGTTATCACAACGGTTTGTTAGTTGTATGTCTCGGGTACAGATGTTATATTTAGGTAATAATCAACCTCCTTCTGGACGATCACCCCCCCGCCGCTGCTCGGAGTGGGACTGCGTCTTTCAATTCACTTTAATGCGATTGGTCTTTCCCACCGTGACGCAGCAGCGGTGCTGCCTTCACGTGGTGTCAGAAACTTCCCAGTGACTTACACAACAATGGGGAAGCCGGGCGTGTTTTTACACCTGAGTGGAATCACAGAGTGTCTTTTTAAATGTGTGTCACGCTGATCATGACTCACACTCACCTGGTGACTCACCTGTCGACTGACTGGGACACTGACTTGACTTTAAATTAGAAGTTTGAAGAGGTAAGTATTAAATGACCGATAGCCCTGAAGGAGGCTTGACGACACTGCATATAGAAAAAAGCTGATTTCAATAAAAATGTATTTTATTTTCAATTGTGAATTTATAGGTCCCTATTTTACTTCATTTTATTTTCATATTTCTTTTATTTTACATTGTTCTATTACATTATTCACTTGTTTTTTATTTGATTAATGATTGATTGACATTTATAATTGCTTCTATCATTTTGTCTTGTCAAGCCCTTTGCAACTTTAACTTGAAAAGTGCTATTTAAATAAATGTATTATTGTTATAATGGTTGTTATTAGTAGTAGTAAATACAAACGTTCAAATCTTTGTTTGATACACATGTCAAATCAATTCTCAGGATTGAACATCTTCATAGTCCCTGATGAGTTATATAATGATCAGTGATGTGTTTGGAGCCCTCAAGTTCTACGTGGCCTTTGCTCAAAAATAATTCTCCTGATTGGTTGCGTGTCTGAAAGTAACACATATCATTTCTCTGCCAAAACGAGTCTGTTGTGTGTATCTGCTGTTGTCTTTTTTTGTGTCTTTTTTCCCTCGTATGGAATCGAGAAAAAATATGCAATGTCCCACTTAAATTCCTGAACCGAGTCGTTTGTTTTCTATCAAAGCGTAGACGTGGATTGTGCCGAGGTTTGAGACCAGCTGAATCTTGCCTTTTGTGGAAAACCACACAAAGATTACAACTTGGGGAAATTATACGTCTCGAACAATCGCTTTCAAATGGCAAGAGATCACATGGAAAACAGGAGAGTGAGTCTCTGAGGCTGCTTCCCACAGACAGAAATATGGATCATTGATTCGCTGCTTTGTTCCGTCTCCATCCCAAGAGGAGCCGAGACATATCTTCATGCCATGTAAACACATTGTAGCCTGTATGTCAACGACCCAGCAAATCCAGGCTGCTAATCTCAACAACCTATTAAAAAGGCGTAATGATTATTCTAAGTGTCTTGGATGATTCAAAAGAAAGGTCAACGACATGCAGGCCCTTCATAAAACCCGCTCAGCTATCAAAGTCACTGGCACCTCAGATGGGGCACTTCTACTCACTGGAATCACAGGGTCGCAAAAAACACTGCAATCTCAAGATAAAGTCCATGCACTTTGATTATTAATAGGCTTTTATCTCTTTTTGTGTTTTTGTGTGTAGAACATTACGTTGTGTCCTCACACCTCTGTGCTGGAAGAAGAATCCCTTCCTTGCACCTATCAGCTATCTGCTTTTGAGGATTTCCTTTTTCTTGCTCTGGAGCATCCAGCAAGGTGGCCATCGTCCTGTCACCCCCCGACTTTTTTTTTAAAGCATGCATAGGACACCAGCTTCTTACTGTAAACCTTCACTAATATGCTGTGTATAAACCTCAACTCAAATATAGCCTATTCACTTATATTTTGCAGTTGTTAGTGTAATATATAGGTTCTGCCTACATATTTGTATAGGAAAGGATAAAATAAGATAACACACTGGGAAAATGCCTTTGTTACTGCAGCAGACAGGTCAGAATGAGGTGGACAAGAGAATACAAATATAAAAACAATAATAAAAAACAAATAAACTTCAAAATACAGAATATGTACATAATATACACCCTTCACTACAGGAAAAATAGTTCTACCTCTAGATTTACCGAATACAAAGGCCATGTGATGCTTTATTTTATGGTGGGAAAGAAACTATTAAACTCTCCCTTCCTGGATCTTAAGCTAAAGTCTGTGTTGCTGCATATTAGTGCAGTACAGCTGTGTAATTGCAACTGAAGACTAGGATTTCTTAACATCAGTAGTAAAAACAAAGAAGGTGAACAACAAAACAAGTGCGTCTCTCTCCTATGAAGCAGAAACATTGCATCATATCTCTCACATGGTGCTAAAACGAGGTCCAAACCTATGCTAATTGAAAACAGCAACATTTTGACTGACTTGATTTGCAGCCAGGAGAACACACACAGCTTCCACCAGGACATTCCACCTATGAGGTCTCCGATCGGGAACAAGCTGCCCTACTTGGATTTGCACGGATTTGCTAATTAAACAAACCACAAGGGGACGGAGGATGTGAACCATGTCTACTTGTGTGAGAATGAGAGGAAAGCAGCCCTGGAGGAGCTGCAGGGAAGGAAAGTCAGGAGCAGAAAGACTCACTGCTTGTCACAATGCATCAGAGGGAGTTTGTCCATATTATGAAACCACCTCTGATTGTACTGGGCACCCTGGTTCCCACCACGCCTTCACTGAGGATCAATGGGAGCCAGCGGAAGCACGCACAGAGCGGCTTGTCTGCGTAAGGTGAGGCTGCCGTGCACATTCTCAACCTAACAAAGGATTTACACATGATGTCATGCCAGAAATCTGTTTTAGAGACATCTGCCACATCACATCATCAAATATGGATGACAATGGGGCGGCGGCGGATCCCCATTCCCTCTCCTGTGATGGAGCGTATGAAGTGGGACAACAAAGGTAAAGTACTCACTGTGCTGGGGGCAGACAGCTGACAGACACAAGCTGACGAACCTAAAGGTGTATTCCTCCGGCTCGGATTTGTTCTCCTCTGTCTTCCTCCCTCCCTTTTACCGCCCCCACTCCCTCCCTTCTTTCTCTTCCTGCCTCTCCTCCCGCCCTTCTTTCCCCTCCTCTTTTTTCTCAGCACGGCAAGATGCTGCCTGGACCAGTGCTCGTTGTCATGGTAACCAAGACTAGGGGGATTTTTCACGTGACCGGCTCTCCCTGGTCGCCCATTGGTCGGAAGTAAGGAGGGAGGGATGGATGGAGAAGCGGGGGAGGTGGGGCGGTGATGTCACACACACCACACCGGTTCACAAATGGGATCTGGCTGCCTGCAGACACACGCACACACACAGACACACACACAGACACAGACACAGACACAGACACAGACACAGACACAATGGGTGTCTTTTGAACAGTGGAGCTGTTAGACGGTGAAGGCTGATTCCACTGGACCAACTTAGTGACACGCTGACTGACTCCTAGGACTTCTGATCTGAGGCTTCAGGCTATCCTCTGGCTCTGACTCAGCTGCCCCCCCCCCATACCCCCCCATAGTTTACTCTCATATGTGAAGCTGCTGCCCCTAAAAATATGTGCTCCTGCCGGGGCCAGGATTTAGAGACAATACAAGGGTTACAAGACACTCGAGAGCCCCAGTATGCGGCAGCTTGACCTGCCTGGCCTCCCAAATCTCAGCCTCTCCTACAGGGGGCTGCGAGGGGCCTATTTATAGCTCCACCAAATCCTGACCGGAGCAGAGCTGCTGTTCACTCTCACACACAGTGATATTCAGTGTAGATACAGGGTTTGACATTTAAACAGTGAAAACACGGAGCCTTCAGGAGCCAACAAATACAATACAGAGGCCGACTGCTGTTCCTGCTCCTGCTGATAATGAGTTAATGACCTAAATGTAGTTGAGTTTACGTCAATACTGCACATGTATCATACTGCCGAGCTGTAAAAGTGATAGAAATACAAATTATAGAGCATCATGGGCATGTACCGGACAGGCCAACTGCCATAATTGCATAAGTATTAGTGTCATGCTGTCATTCATTTTACAATCATATTTTGCGGACTCAAAAGCTGAGGGAGAAGTTCGCAGGAGAGCGGCAGCTTTGAAAGCAGCATTTGATGTTGCTGTTGAGTGACAGGAGAAAAAATGTTTTCCCAAATTCATCGAGGCAATAAAGGATTTCACAGAGAGAGAGCCTGGGTGTTGTTACAGCCATTTTGGGGGGAAAGTAGGTCTCTGCTAATTTCACGCTCATTCCCAACGATGAGCTGAGTAATCATGGTCCAGGCCTGTTGTGCAACAGTCTGGGATCGCTCCAGTTCTGCCAGAGACTCAGGGAAGTGTTCTTGTTCTGGGAGAGTCTGATGTTCTCTGAGTCGACCTCATGTGTCGCCTCCGAGGGACTCTACAGTGTGTCTCATTAATCCTGAGGAGAGCGAGTCCTTGAAGTGGTGGAGATTGTTTATTTATTTAGGCCATTTTATTATAGGGTTTAAAGGTATATCTGGGATTTATAGCTTTCATCTCCTCCGTCCATGTATTAACTAAACTGCGTATCCTTTGAGGGTCACAGGGTGAACTCGGGCCAATTCCAGGTAGCATCGGGCGAGAGGAGGGGTACGCCCTGGTCAGGTCGCCACCATGCAGAGACACACACACACACACACACACACACACACACACACACACACACACTCACACATCCAGACAGGTTAATGTCTTAAATTTATGTAACCACACAACATTATAGGACTGTCGTAGGAAGCCTGACTACCCGGGAAAACACAGAGGAACATGCTACATGCTCCACACAGAGAGGCCCTGGCCAAGCCGAGCTTCGGACCTGGAACCTTCTCGCTGTGAGACGCTAACCACAGCATCACTGAGACGCCCTCAGCCTTCGTTTCCTTTCGGACAGAAATAGATCCTGACATTTGGACACTTTGCTCAGCTGGGCAGGAACAAAAATCCAGACACCTGTTATCTTTGGGTGTTTCATTACACTCAGAACACACAGTAATCAGACATGAGCCGAAGATTGCACACCTCCTGCTGCTGTATGTCTAAATACCTTTCTTCATTACTGTGACACATTCTTGAATGAAATAAAGCGGGATTTATGGGATTGAAACCAACACAACACCAGAGAGTTCATGCAAAATACTTTGCTTCAAAACCTAAAACTATAAAGATGATGTGTTGCCTGTTTACAAAATAAATCTGGAAAACGTAGCTCAATCATCTTCAGCTTCAAACGCAACCGGCGCTCTGCATAATGCAGCCATTTTTCTTCCACTTCCATAACTGGGCAGTGAGGTTTATTAATAAAACATGCACCACTGTCTCCAAAGCCATTTGTCTCTCTACAAGCAGCAGACACAACACACATAAAGGTATAATTCACTCTAATAGAAGTCAATACTGTCAGTCATTCAGAATTGCTTTCCCGGTGCTTCCCACAATTATATGCTAAAATGTAAAAAATGCTGTTGAGCCCAGCCTTTATATTTGCCTTATTTTGATGAGATGCATATTAACAAAAAAAAATTTTTACAATCAAAGCACATAAAATAACAGTGCATGTAAAGTAGGTCTCAGTTATTGTAACAGACGGCAGAGTAAAGCGGGCGTAGCTCTGAGAGCACTGACACAACACAACAGTTCATCAGCCCCAGTTAATGAATTCCAGACACAGTCAGAATCTCATGTCAGTGAAAATCCTATAATGAGGCCATAACTGGCGTTTCTCCCACTTCCATCGGGTCCAGAATGTTTGTCTCATCCCTGACTCCTCCTCTGGGACCATGAATAGGTGGAGGAGATGATGAGAGCAGTGATACTAATAGGTTCTGCCATCATGTTCACCGCCATCATGTTCATCAGCAGCCTGTTATGGATCAGTGAGCACTGGGCAGCAGAGGAGGGGCAGAGGGAGGAGAACTGCTGGAGAGCGATGGAACCAATACTCCTCCAACAATCGATCTCACTGGATGGTGAGACTTTATATATATTTATGAAAACTGAAATCTTTAAGACCTAGATCCAGAAAAGTTATGACGCTCTATTATTTTTAGGATAAAACTACACATTTTATGAATAATACGAAAATAAATGAAGGAAATCTAAATTTTTACATGAAATAGATACAAATAAAAATACAAATTACTGAACAAATTACTTAACTGATTATTATACAGTCATTACAACTTATCTTGTGTGAACCAAGAATGTCTGAATTCGCTATAATCCATCCAATGGACATTTTTATTCTGAAATAAAGGTTGGATCAACAGACCAATCATTGTTGCTGTCCATGGAGCTATAATTACAAAGTATAAGACAATACACTATTGTTCTGTATGTATGTAATGAAATCATGTTAAATAACCCAATACAGTCCAAAGAAGAAATATAATGAAAGTAGATAGGTAGGCCTGTTATATTATCAAGTGTATGTAATATTGTGACTGTAATATTGCCTCATTTGATGTCGGTATTAATCTAATGGAGAAGCTAAAGTGATTACCCTGCTTTCTGGCTGCTTAGTCCGATTAGTGTAAGAAACAGACATCACAAGATCAGAGGATGATGCAAGGTGACTGTCCTGCACCGTAAACAACTGCATCCCGGCATCCACATAAACACAAAGAAGACAAACGACCTAATGACCAGAGACGCATAATATCTGAGTTCCCAGTAAAGTGACCACATGACATTTAACAAGACAGATCACTGAGACCCACTGGATGTTTCCAGCTCTTATACAGAGAGTAATTGTGTAAACCCACAGAGGAACACAACATGAACCCTTTCAAGACAAACAAGTGATACTGAAAAAGGTCTTCCCGGATTCACGTCGGTATTTTTAGGTAACATGGATCCCGCAAGTGCTGTAGCTCGAACATTTAATTTCCTCCAGGACGATGAGCACTAACCCTGAGCAAACACTGCGTAGATCAGCCCCAGTCTGACCCGGAACAGGATGGGTAGAGGGAAATGAAGAGGGAGTGGAGTGTGTGTGGTGGTTGGGGTTAAGACGGGAGGAACCGAAGAGGGAGAACAAACACAATGAGTGAAAACACATCAATCGGACTGAGGAGAGAAGTGAGAGAAACCAGTGCAGACAGCGAGGTCTGATTTCAGGAGGTCTGGCTGTGGTCAAGTCTGAATTTAACTGTATGGCTTTAGGAGACCTCAGACCAGGGTTGTGTGAGGACTGAAACGGCAGCAATGGTCAGGGTGCGGCCTCACTGGATCCATTTCGCCGGCTATTTACTGCGTCCATGAGCTGCACAGCAGACTATAAATCCAGCTTGTCCTAGAAGTCAAGAGGGTTAAAGATCACGGCTGTGACTCTGTGTTCCCACCCCTCTCTGGCCCTAAGCCATATGACGACCCTGAGCTAAGTCTGGCTGTGACCATGGGTGTTAAGGGGTTAGCCTGTCGGCCATGTCTAAATTGGATTGGCCATTAGGGGTTAACACAATAAGGAGTGTATTCAAGTATTGCTAAAATATAATTTTTCCTTTTCTACTGAGGTTTCCTATACACCAACCTGATCTCAGAGTTTCTGGTTCTTAGGAACAATTGAGCTAATAGCTAATGTGAGTATGCTAAGGTTGATGATCTAAACATGCAGGGTTCTCAGTGTAGTTATCATCCTAATAAAGCGAGTTAGCATACAAGCGTTTGTTGAATTGCATTAATCACAAAGTAATAAAGTTCCATCTATCTGCTTTGGATTTTAATGGTTGTTTGTCTCTGGTTGTTGGACAACTATGATGCACACAAACACATGATGGGCAAGTGAATTCCTATTCTAATCACACTGATTTCCCCTCCACAGACAGTAATCTTAACACAATCAACCACCAATCCTTGCCGCACTGAAGTTAATACGCCGGCAGAGTAAAATGAAGACACAACAGAGCATGGAAATTGGTAAATGCAGCTAAATCCTCGGCATTTAATGGTTTAATAAGTTGAATTACATTGTACCACAAGGTTAAGCAGGAATTAAATTAGTGTTTACTCGATTGTTCCGTTCATTTCCTTTATCCACCGCTCCAAAATAAAAAAAAACTCACAACGGCTCGGAAAACTAAATCTCAAAGAGAGAAACTGTACGAAGCCAAAAGCTGCATGTGAACTTTATTACAGATTGTTTTAGACATGTCATCGGGCCACTTATGTAACTCTCAGCTGATTGAACTCAAGCTCACGCGCTTTTCCAGATTTGTATTATATTATATTCATGAGTGAGATGTTCTCTGAACTTCATTGCTGCACATCCTTCTTGTCTCTGCAGAGCGACCGCCTCGGGAAAACAAGGCTGCGGAGTGAACGTGGAATATGCAAACAGACACATCAAGATAAAAGAAATTCTCATACTTTAGTCTGCTTCCTGTTTAGTGTAAATGTAAAAACACACAAAAAGTGACAAATAGATTTGCAGTAGGCATCAACCCAGAGGACAGCAGTCCAATGAGAAGTACTGTGTAAATATGAATGTATGTATATTTATTTATATATATTATATTTTGACTGTTCTTAGTCAATTTGTGTTTGAATGTAAAGTCTCAGGACCAAGTTAAATTAAATATAATCACATTATCAGTGAGAAATATAAGGAATTTACAAATACTGTATATAAATATTTATTAACTACACTAGGAGCATGTACTTGGCCAATAAATCCGATCCTGATTCTAATTCTCCTTCTGAACTCCATGTGTTAAACTGTTGTGATTAAACACTAATAATTTACATTGAAGCATATTACTGCATTCATATGATTTTGCACGTTTGCAATAGCAAGTTTTTGCAAAGTAAATACCCTGAATCAACACACATAACTTTGATGCAGTGATAAGATGAAAGAGTTGCATTATGGGTAATGTAGGAGCCACTGTTTGAAAGTTTTACATACATACTGGAGGAGCCAGTGGAACCAGTGACCCTCTGGTTGTTATACCGAGCCACAGCTGATTATAATTCGAAACACTAGCTCCTGTGACCAGACCATTGCATTCTGCTCTGTGCCACCTTGTGCCCTCTCTGTCCCTGTCTGTCATTTTCTCTCCTGCCCTCCGACCCCTTAGAGCTTAGCTGCAGTTTACACAATGACCTCAAAGCTCAATGCAAATCACTGCACATGCACAGGGATCCACAGAGAGAGGTCTGCAGCAGGATGCAGTCTGTCTGGGACCAGGAGCTCAGGAGTGTCACGTTGTAAGGAAACATAAGATGAGCGGTTTTCTCGTTCTGCATCACGAGCTGAAACGTGCTCGACTCCAAACCCTGACCTTGACTTATGAAGTGTAAACAGATCTAGCGCGTTGCATTTAAACTGCAACGCACACGCGGCAGATGTCGACTCGGTGGTTCCACAATGGAGCTGAGGTCATGGTTTCAGTCGAGTCCCGAACTTGATACAAAGTGGCCGTGGCGGTCGAGTTGTGCAGCGTTCACTGAGAACGTGTGTGTGTGTGTGCGTGCACCAACACAGCCCAAGGACAGAAACCAAATGCACACACATGCCTTCGACACCTGTGACACAACCAATGCCTCATACACAAAAAGACACATTCCGAATACTAGTGGATAATAGTCCATTATTCTCCTTAATCGCATGTTGCTGCAGGAGGTCGAACATTGCAACAACAGAAACTCCTCTTGTAGCTCGACTGGCAGAAGACACATGGAATCCTCCAGCGCATGTTTGGATCTTTTCACCACTTCTTTTAGACTTTTGAATGTTTGGACACTGAGACGCACAAATGTTCCAGTATTAGTTTCACGTAATTAAGATTTTTGTTTTGGTCTCTTTGCGCTGCTATGTCTGTGTTGCCACCAAGTCTCACAGACTCAATTTGAATAATGAAATATAAAGATGTAATCAGAGCAGACAGTTGGGGAATAGATGTATCCCAGCTTTATTGACAGGTTTTAGAGTAATGGTGTGAGAGGTGACAGAATGAATGGAGCCGTCAATGATTTTCCTCACAGGGTTTCCAACACAGCCCATTACTGGTTTCAACAAAATAGATTTTTCTCCAATTAGACATGAGTTACACACTCAGGAGAACATCTTCAGGTTCTCAATCTTCTTGATAGTTTGGAGGTGATTACAAATATCTAGCAGCTATTTTATACATCATACAAACTTTTTTTTGGCGGAGGATTATAAACAAGATAATAATGACTTTTTAAACAATACAACAATAATGAAAGAGAAGGAAAAGATCTTATTCTTCTTCTCCTATCCACCCACTTCTCCCTCGGCTCAGCTCTCCAACATTCTCACCCCTGCATCTTATCAAACCAGATCTCTGCGTCGACAGAAAAGAGCAAACACACAAGCATCGTGTGCAGCTGTTCAAATATTGTGACATGTGATCTCTGGCTGGCACAAAGAGCGCTTGTGGCCAACGACTGGGACACAAAGACTGGGGAGAACAGGGAGCTCATCTCTGCGGCCCGTCCCCACCTCTCGACCCCAAACACAGAGCATTGTATTTACTGTGGGTTTGAAATGTCTGCACGAGCAGAAAAATGACACACACAAACACACAAACGTCAGCTTTACTCACCAACACTCGACCAACACGGCGATTAGGAAATCAAAATGCACAATCTACCTAAACCTTGTGTTGAACAAACACGACGGCAAGCATTGTGGGTTTTTAACAGAAATCTTATCAAAGAAAACCAAGTGATTGAATCGCTTGCTTGCTCTGAAAGAACAACTCTGCTTCTGTTCTGCTGTTTACTCTCTGTTGCTCCTTGATAAGACGTTCGCAGCCATTTGTCCTTTTACTCTTAAGCTCTGAGCACTTTGCAAATTCTATCACAGACATTTGATCAAACGGTCAAAGTCTGAGTCTTTGTAAGGTTACCTCCTTCAACTTATTTCCCTCAGATATGAAATACTTCCCCTCAAAACCTTTAACTGATACTACACTGAATGCTGAAGGGATTATCTCGGATTACAGGATAGTAAGATATCAACATACCTGTGAGAGCAGGAAACGGTTAATATCATCAACAATGGTCATTAGGATCTAATAAACCAGAAAAACACCTAGAGAAATGAAAATGTCCTCAACAAAAGAATCAGTAAACTGTTCAAAGTAAACCTGTGGAGGTCATGTCTTAAATCTAAAATGTGTTAGTAATTTAAAAATGTTTTATTGCGGAAGGCAATAAACTAAAGGTTATTCTAAGGCCATTATTTATTAAAGACTTGCCTGAAATCCTAACACAGAACCCTGGGGTACTACTTAACTCTTTGGTGCATGGAGGATTCATCGTTAACATGAGCCAACAGGTATCTATCGGAAAAATATAACTTGAACCAGACTGGAATCAATCGCGTTCCACTCTCTGCAATAGGATCCCGTGATTGATGGTATCAGATATACCAAGATCAAGCAGGACAAGATCTTTGTTAACTGATTTCTTTCAAACAGACTCTCTCCATACAAATAACCGCACAATTGTTTTTTCAAATTATACAGGTCTATAGTGTCTGTTTATAGTTGGCTAACACATTTGGGTCAAGAGCTTAAAAAAGCCCTTTGATTTAATCTGTAGAAAATACTTCATGTCATCTTCTATTGTTGTTACTTTCCTACTTGTTGGTTGGGCGGTATCGGTCACTACACTGTGGATCTGTATTACAGTATTTCAGGAGATCAAATTGGATTTGACCCTTAAAGACCATATTTCAAGATGACTCATTACTGTAATCATGAGTCAGTCTTTGCTCTACATCGATGCCAGCAATCACTTCAGAAGAGACGACATCATACCTTTCAAATTAAATCTGTCCTAATTGAGCATAGGTAACTTTTGGATAAAACTCTTTGGAGCTTTCGTGCGATTTCTCCACCATCTGGAAAGTGTTTTGCTTTCAGACACATTTTCACAAAAACTCAGAGGATGCATCAAAACAACAAAATGAGGAGATGACAGGAAAGTTACAAATATTTTTTACGAATCACTTTGAACCGTCCTCGTTCATGACAAAGACGGACGTGATTTGAAAAGCGTCTGTGAGGTTTTATTGGCCGTTTTCACGACCTGCTTGTTTTAGAGCCTCACTGAGCCTTGGTCGGTAGTTAAACCAGATCCGTGCCGACGGCCTCTCAGATCAGAGCATTATTTCATACCTCTGTGCCTCATGAGGAGCCAAGTCTGTAGAGCCTCATCAGGGAAGGGGACATGATGAAACACCATACAAGGCCTCTTCGAGTGAGGTCATGCCTCAGCACTGGGATCATAAGAATAACTGAACCCTGACGTGATTCCTTCATAGTTACTGTAATTGAGAAGCTCCGATGTGCTTTTCGTTTTCAAAGTTTGGAATATTTTGGCATCAGTGATTCACACCCGATCTAAAAGGTGTTGATCCACGGAAAGTGGACCTGATTCTGGTGGTTTTAGTAGGTTGTAAACATCTGAGTGAGGTAACTTAACAGTTTAAGCATTTAAAACAATCAACCTGTCTCTCAGACCTTAACTAGGCTGTTCAGGGATAATTTAAGCAACATGTCCATATTAGATCCGAGCAATTTATGAGATGTAATGCCTTCATTTTATGCCTTGTAATAAAATGTTGTTAAAAGCATATCCTGTATATACAGATGGACAACGCCTCTGCAGTTCCTCCCACTATCCACAAGTGAAGCCTGCCTGTGGACACTTTACTCCGGTGTTAGCACGTGTGAAATGCCGCGTAATGCATCTTTATCAACTGTTTTCGCTAACAATGGCTAACTGGCTAACGTAAACATTGTTCCTGTGCAACTGGATAGCTATTAAGTCGGATTATTTTGGTGTGACATCATTCCCAGGGCCGAGCTCTGAGGTGTAAAGGAACGTGGTGTAACAGCTTTTTTAATAGGTGATTGTAAAGAGACATCCATGTGTACTGTATCAAACCTGACACCTGGTCACGTCCCCTGAGCTGTGAATAAGTGTTTAAATAAGGGATAGACCTTGGGGGGGTTGTGTGTGCGTGTGGCAGTGTTCGCCCTCACATCAGCTCTGATCTGTGACGTCACGTCTTTGTTTCCTCTGCCTCGTCGCCTCTCATCTCAAACAGAGCTTATTATTACCAGAGGAAAAGGAAAGGTTTCCATTATCACCTCATTAAAAACACTCCTGAATCCTGTGATTCCATTAAGTCACTTCAACATTTACTGCATTGATCTGGGACACTACACAACAAAACTACACAACAATAGCAGTTTTTCATTTCGGTGCAGTTATTATACTTCACCTATCAAACAGGACGGTAGACTGAATGCACCAGAGCATAATTACAGCCTGTGTGTGTCTTGTATACAAGTCGGATGTCCCCCCAAAGGGACAATATTCATATCAAGTGGAGCAGGCATGCCATAATTCCCCCCCCCGATCCTTTGAGGGAGCGGAGCGGCAACGTGGGTAACTCCAAATCCTGTCGTCAGCCTTATTGTGGAGAGATTTAATGGGTTACCGTGGTAACCGTGGCACTTTTGGACAGCTGCCCTGTCAGCAGCTCGTCTCTGAGTGAGAGCGTTTACATGAGCTGTGGTTGCTCCCACTCCTCGGTTATCTGTAGGACACTATAACTTCTGAACTGCAGGGAACAAACTGGATCCTGATCTCGAGGGGTAACTTCTGAACATTACAAAAATAACACAAATTAAAATGATGAACCTGAATATGAGCATAATATGTAATTTTGAAGAACTGACGTGTGAAAGCAGAAACAAGTAAATCCTGAACTTCATCAGACGACTGTGCTGTAGCCTGAAGTGAACTCAACTCACGCTCCCCTGGAGGACAAATCCACTGAGGGCAGGAAAAAGGATAAAAAAAATAAAAGCCCAGCCACACTCAATCGGACTTTACCCAGAATACATCTGGAGCTCATCCGTGTGCATGGAGGCGCAGACATGTGGATTATGAAATATGGCATAAAGATTATACTTTGCACAATCGCTCCTGTTCTCCCGCTCGGTCCCTCTGGTGCTGACCCTGCATGAGTGACCAGCCGGAATCCCCCCCTACACTGTCTTTAATCCAGTTTTCACATTTTCACAACAGCCACGTCCCCTGCCAGGCTGAGTGCACGAGTCCATCGGGCCATTGTGTCTATGTGGATACTGGTTACTATAGTTACATGACCAGTTGTTTAGTCATTTTGTAATGGAGAAGCCCGGAGATCGAGTGAATATACGAGTAAATATTTAAAGGAAATGAGCAAAAAAATAGTCTCCTGATATGAATTTGATAGAATACAGTTTTAAATTTATTTGCATTTAACATAAAAGGCTCCTGAATGTCGCTGTGTTGACAGGAACCCTTGGTTATTTCCTGCTCATGTCACTTTTACACTTATGCTAAGCCTCCTCACCGACCCAGTGCTGGGTTCAGGTTTCTCATACCTCAGAGTCAACGAGTTGTTTCCTCAGACTGTAAATAAAGATGGAGGACGAGTCTCCATTTCCCAATTCGAACGCCACCATCGTGCACATGTGGAGTCTGCCCGGGAGCAGTCAGGGAAAGGAGGGAGGTTCTGTCATAACCATAGACTGTATATTAAAATCATAACATCAAATATCTAACGGTTTGATAAGGACTAGCTCTAATGACAGATGGAACCTTTTAGTTTGGTCCATGTCCCATTCATTAACATGGAGGAGGCAGGATTTGTGAAGGGTTTTGTTTCTCTAGATAATTATCTATAATATTATATTCTGCAGTATCCAAATATATATTTCTTCCAATTTTTAAATAGGAGTTATGGAATATCTGCAAGTGTGTAGGCTTACTGTAGGTAACGTTTTTCAAAGGGCAATTAGCATTTTGTTGTCAGTCGGATGCCAACAGTGTTCCCATAGCAACAATAATGCAAAGCTTATATTCACAGATTAAATATAAGACTTTGAGTTATATTTAATTCCCCGATGGAGAATCTGTCAATACCCTGATGTTCCCAAATGATTCTCCCTCAGCGATATCTATAAATAAATCTATAACAAGTCTGACAGAAAGATTGTTTCTTCGAGTGACGGACACGCCGCCTGCATGTCCGACAGTTGATCTGCGTGGGATCAAGAAGAAGAAGAAGAACCAGGGAGACAGCTGCTCAGAGAGACAGGAGCTCAGTTTGGACTCTCTGTGCTTGTGTGTGGACATGAATCATACGTCCACATGTGTGTTGCATCTATTTGTGAACGTCTGACCCCGTGTCTGACCTCATGCCGGCGAGTAACTTGCTCCTTCGTCTCTTCTCAGTTCAGCGCTGCCACTTCCTGTTTTCTGCCTCTTTGCCCTGTAATCCTTTGATCTTTGCTCCCTGCCGACCTACTTCATACACACTCACACACACACTTGCACACATACACACACATTTACCTGCACACAAGTGAAAAGCATGTCTGATGGAACACAGGAAAAGCAGCTTTTTTAGTCACTGACACACAACTGACATATTTGTTGTCTTTAAAAAAGTAACTCGAGACCTCACGATGATGACAGGAGAGATTGAGCAAAAGGTTTTCTTGGAGTTCAAGTGGTTCAATCGTAAAAACATAGATGCTACAAGACTCCTTGTTGCTCCCTTGAGTATGGAACACATACACGAAATACGAAGAGCAAATTGAAAGATAAACTGTGATTTTCTTCACGTGCATTGTAAAATGACCAATAGAAAGTCTTCACAACTAAAACTACGATTTAGTCATATACCATGCATGAAAAAAGTAAGGTTCTTGTAGCCTCCGGCATTTCTGAAGATATGGAACTAGCTCATAAACTGAGCTTTCAGGAAATGATTAGGTCTGAGGACTTGAGTACACGTGTTCATATGGACTCTTCTCTTAAAGCTGTAGGGATGGTGAGCCTACCAATGTATCCCAAACCTTCCCATCTGCCTTCTCTTTAAAGCTACACCCCCCAAAACACATGAACACTGGCCACCTGACAACTGCTAGAAGCCGAGACCTTTCCACGACTAGCCTGCTAATAGAAAGTGTTTCAGAATCAACTCAGCTCTTACTTTTAAACACTCTAAAAATTCCCCTAATTGGAGGTAGCAATCATAATGTCATTGAGTTGAGATAGTAGAAACATGTTGTACCAAATCTAGCCAAACAACCAAGCACCTGATGACAATGACCAATGTTCACTCTCCTTTTTGCTCTGTTTTGTTCTCCACCAACTCCCCGTGGCTCCAACATGCTCCAATACGCTAACTAACATATTTGTATTCAATTCACGGGTATGATTAAATGTAATTAACATTAAAAGGCCTAAAGATGAATGATTTTGTTTTCTTTACTTAATAAAGTAAATCATACGTGTGTGTCTGACCTCGTCTTGGTCGCCCGCAACTGAAACAGGAGACCATGATGATGTGTAAACAAATGTCCGTAGACGACACATCTGACATGAGGGACACGTGTTGGAACCGTCTCAGTCACGTGATCTAAACTACAACAGATGTGTCTTTGTCTATTACAAAGAAACACAGACTAAAAACACTAACTAACCTAATTTGTTTCCTTTTTCAGTCTCTGTTTTCTTTGTATAAAGTCACAGTCACGGTTGGCTGTTTGTGCGTCATTGTCCTCAATCCAAAATGTCTCTAAAGGATGTTGCATGTGGAGCAGAACGCTGACCCGGCAGTTTTCTACAGGATCATATGGTGGCCACATTCTCCCCGTGCGGCTCCTACTTAAACACCAGGCCACTGTTTGTTATCCAAACGGCTGTGATCCCTGGGAAAAGTGCAACTCGCCCTTCGTCTAAAATGAGGTAACTCGGCCTCGTCGTCCTTCAGCGTGTCCTCAACCGCCGTTAACTCCCCGATGACTGACGACACTCGTCTGTGGCTGAGGAATGAAAGTGGAGCGTTGGAGTGGAGTGGTGCAGACCTCGTCATGTCAGGGACACGCACACACAACAATGACTGAGTGTCCCTGAAGGGGCCACGAGCTCAGGGACGTGATGTCAACTCGTACAGTTGTTTACAGGGCAAATAAATACTGGAACCAGAGAAACAGAACACAACGGGAAACTGTATTTTCAAACAACTTATAATTTAATATTGTATATGTATGTAAATATTCATAAACTGAAGAATTTGAAGAGCTCCGACTGGAAACCAACAAAGTCGTGTGGTTGCTCAGTTACTGAACTTGACTGAGGTGATACGGACAAATGTGGCTGCTCAAAAACTATTTGGCTTTTTTAATGCTGGTGGCAGACACCGGGGCGGAAACTCGAAACCACCGGCTCACAACTTATATACAAACTCAAACCCACACAGTTGTGTCTCAGCACAATAAAGCAGGAAAATAGATCCATAAATCCAACACAAACTAAAGTCACCATGAGATGACAGATCCATGCAGCGGATTGTTTGGTGCGATCACATATATCTTATTAAGTCCAAAATACCAAACTCCCTATAAACTAATTTTAAAGTTTGTTTTTAAGTTCTGCTCCAGAACCACAGACGCAGAACAGACAGACACAGACAGACGGACGTACTGATCCCTACATGCACCTGCACAGTGCTGCACCCAGAGAAGCCAGGCACAGATAACAACTCATTAAAAGATTTAAACATTTCCCCGTTTCACTTTCTGCCCCTAAACCATGACACTGCTTTATTTGTGTTTCGCTGACGTCTGCTGATGCAGCTAAACTCCGACTCCCGGCTCAGGAGGAACATGAAGCCAAAGCCAGTAACGACCTGCTCAGCCCAATTGATTTTTGTATAAACCGCACACATCAGACCTAAAAAAAAGAATTCACTGCAGATCCCGATGAAACACTCCGTCCTGCATTCAAGTTGATGTTGTGGCCGGTTGCTCTGGTTTCTAACGAGCGCCGAGTCGTCTGAGGAACTGGAGATGACGGACCGAGCCGATGAGAACGTTTCCTGCAATGTTTAAAAGATGAGTCCCAGTCGTGTTCGGGGAAACTGGGCCCGAGTTGTTTTGGATTCTTTGGCTGCTGCACAGATACAATCACAAAGAGACGCAGGTTTATAGAAGCGACTCGGGGTCACGTCCTGTCCACATCAGGTCGAAACAATACACTGTGATCTAACAGAACAAATTCCTTCCATTGACTCCCACAGAATAACAGTCCCCTTGAGAAACCACATTTAAATTCACTGGATCCAGGTTTTTATTTGGAACCAAACTAAATCAGCCTGATGTTTCTTCATGGATCTTAATGAAATTATTCTCTGAGAAATCAAGGAAAATGTTGAAAAAAACTCCCGATGGTAAAGAAAGCTTTCGGAGGAATCTGAGTTTTTAGTGTCACAAATACACAAATGTAGCAGCGGTGAACTTCCTGGTTCACTTCCAATCTGTGGGGGGCGAGTAGGAGAGTGAACCGTTTGCTAACTGACGGACAAGCAAACCAACAAATGGACGGAGAGGGTTGCAAACATCAAATCTGTTTAATAAAGATATGTGCAGGTTAGTTGTGTTGTTGTTGACCCTGAACTACAACAGAACAGTGAGATCAGACGAAGCACACCCCTGCAGTGTCCATCTGCTGACCACACCACAGCTATCAGAGTAAGAAACAGCTTAACAGGATTATCTGCTGATCATTGTCCGGACTGTTCACGACAGAAACACCAGGTCTGAGGCTCCTCAGACTGTAGAACAGGTTCATGCAAAACAACCAATCATCCGTCTCGTCTGTTCTACCTTCTAAACCCCCACAGTCCTCTTCCTGGTGGGTTTCACTCTACATCCTGCAGAGGCCTCCTGTCCCTCATGTCAATCACTCACTCACAGTCACTGGCAGGGAGCTGCTTCCTGCCAGAGCTGCATTCTGCTGCTGCTGCTGCTGACTCTCCTGTAAACGTCCAGAGGCGGAGGTCTGAGCGGCAGCAGCACAGAGAGATCCAGTGTCTGCCAGCAGAGATTCACTCTGAGGATCAGCTGAGGGACACTGGGTAGGTGTATAAAGTCAAACTGCTGCAACCAGAGCTACATGCCCTGCACAGATTCTGCTTGAAATGATGCATATTGTTCTAAATCAAATTAAGGAGCCGTATAGGGGCATTGTACGTTTTTTTTCTGTTGCTTATTCACATTTGAAGAAGTGGTCACCATTTACTTTAATTATTTTGGATTTGGCTGCAGCAATGTATAACCCGGAAACTCCAGAAGTGTTTTGTGGACTCAAACACTTCACCCATCACCTCCATCGGCATAATCTGAGATAATGAGTAACTTTCCATTTTTGGTGGAATGATCCCGTTAAGGTTCCGGGATTGAGATAAAAGTTGATAATAGTTCACTTTTTCATTTTATAATCTACCTAAAAAGGCAACTTTCAAATTTACAGAAACACAACTTACAAATTCAAATCAAAATGTCATAAGAGTTCATGTTCGTCAGTCGTGAACTGGACTTTTCTACGCCTCTGATCGAGGACAACAAACAGGTTCAACGGGTTCGACCTCTGCGATGGAGTCCAGGGGGGGACAGGTCTTCTGCAGCAGCAGCAGCAGCAGCAGCAGCAGCTGACAGGCAGGATCAGGGTCTGGAGTCGGAGCAGAGGGCAGCTGCCGAGCAAACGGTCAGCGTCCTATGAATGACAGCTATTCACCTCCCCCTTGAACATCACATGAGCGCTGCCTCCCACTCACACAATATCAACTCTGTGTTCTGATACAGTACGGACTGGTGGGGGGGAGGCAAGAAGGAAGGGAGGCAGGGAGGCAGGGGACAACCTGCACCGTGACCTTCAGGACAGTAAACGTCCACTGTGCACATCACAATTAGCTTTTGGTTCCAGCCTGAGGGAGAACATATATATATATATATGTGTGTCCTGCAGCAGCACAAGCCACTGGCAGAAATAAAGAAAAGAGCATCATCACATTATGTTCTTTCCCTCTACTCTCACCTTCACCCTCATTTCCCCACAGCTGCTTATTCATCTGTTATGAACACAGACTGTGCTGCAGGCCCCACGCCTCCTCCTCCTCCTCTCTTATTACCACACGTGTGTGTGTGTGTGTGTGTGTGTCTGCTCCTGGAGCTCACGTCGGAGCTAAATGACACGTTTGCCTTCGAACCTTTTGTTTCTGCACGTTGAGCACAGGAACCAGCTCGAACCTACCCAATTACAGACCAAAGATTGCCAACTGTGCACTGAAGAGGGCCGGTGGAGAGGAGAGAGGGTTTTGACTTAAAAAGAAAGTAATGAATATTCAGAAAAGTGCAGAAACTGGTGGAGAAAAGTGTTGCGTTGGAGGTGAAAACCATTGTAACCCCCTGACACAAACTGGGACAGTGAACACAGTGACATCACTCGGTGACAGCTCGTCCCCTCGGCCACTCGGCCTGATGCTGCAGAAGCTGCCGGGCTGCTGCAGTGTCTCTGCTCGCCAACACATCCTGCTGCCATTGATTCATGGGCCCAAACTCTGGTGATGCTTTGAAACAGCAGCAGGCAGATTGTTGCATAATAAACACACACACACACACACACAGGAAAACAAGGAGGGCGAGGACCACACACACAAACACACACACACACACACACACACACACACACACACACACACCTTGGTTACAGAAACAACAAACACTCTAAAGACTTCCTGTCCGCGCTGATCTGGTTAAGAAACTATTGCATCCATAAATTCCTGAGACTCACATTATCACAGCCATACAGAACACACACACACACAAACACACACACACACACACACACACACAGACACACACACACACAGATAGCCGTCTACTCACAAGTGCTTCAGATTTCTGTGATCAGTAGAAAAAGTCCACATATCCTTCTCTCTCATCTGTGAAGGGATTTGTTTCTCACTCCTCCTCTTCCTGCTCCTCCCTGCTCCTCTTGTCTTTCTGTCTTTCACGGGCAGTCTCAAGAAAGAAAGAGAGGGAGAGAGAGAGAGAGAGAGAGAGAGAGAGAGAGAGAGAGAGAGAGAGAGAGAGAGAGAGAGAGAGAGAGAGAGAGATCTGCAGTGCTGGAACTCTGTCAGTGAGCTAACGCCTGGATCTGCCTCCCTCTCTGTTTTCTCTCCTCCCCTCCCCTCCCCTCTCCTCCCCTCTCCTCCCTTCCCCTCCCCTCTCCTCCTCGCCCGCCCTCACAGATTTCTCCAAGGTCAGTGGGTAGAACCGGGCCGTGTTGACTCCTCCCTGGGTCGGACTCCCCTCCTCACATCCCCTCCTGCAGGGGACACCCTGGCCACTAATTACCGTCATGATCCAGATTAGCTCTCGGGTGTGCTCTTGTTGTGCTAAGGCCTACATGCTGCAATGGGACGGGGGGGGTTGGATTCAGTTGGCTGAGCTGGGACGGGACAGCACACACACACACACACACAAACAGACACACACTCTCACAGACAGGATTACTGTTGGGAGGTTTAGACCCCACAAGGAGGGCCAGGGCCGGTCAGACAGGACAGGACGCTCTTACAGCTCTGTAGGGGACAAGACATGGAGAGGATGAGAGACTATCACAATAAAAGAGTCGAATAAAAAGTGAAATTAAAGGTCATGACTTGGATTTTGTGTTGTTTTTGCTCATATTTACGGCAACAAACACACAACACCATGCACTGAGGTGTAATCTCCAGTGTCGTGGAGGAGACAAAGGTTAAATAGCTTAAGACCCGGCAGCAGATCGAGCCGTCGTCTGAAGCATCCTCATTTCTCCCAGTCGCACTTCACTGGGATGTTTCCTCCCATTCACTTTCTACACAAACACAACCAGGCTGTGAAAAGATCAATGCAGTGACTCTTCAGGTTGTTGATTTGTGCCTCGTCCAGCCCCCCCCCTGCCGTATGCAGTGAGTGCAGGAGATTTGTCTGCAGCGTTTATCTGCATCACCCGGTGGCTTTAGGTGCTGTGATGGGATTAAATGGGCATCTGATGGGATGAGACGGAAGTCGGGACGTGAGCAGGAAGTCGTCACTTGGCGCAAGAAGAAGAGTAAAACCCACAAGCCGATCAACAGGGATTGATAGTATTTCCTCACCTCCGTCGCAGAGGTTGTTGTTTTCACTCGTGTTTGTTTGTTTGTTGGTTTTAAAAAACACTTAACTGGTTTCCACCAAACTCGAGGGACAGGACCAGGGCCTGAGAAGAAAACATCACATTTTGGTGGCCGATCTGGAGTAAGAGGCAGATCCAGGGTGTTTTTATTTCCCTTTCTTTAACACGATAAATAAATCATTTAGGTTTTCAGACCACTTCCTTTTGTCTTTTATGTTTATTCCATAAGAACAATCCTGTGTAGGGTTTTGACATCTAGACAAGTAGTTTCAGGGGGAAATGCTGCCTTGTTTTCATATAACATTTTGTTATTTATACCTAAACTACAATGCTCCTAAGAAAATGACTAAATCATGACCAAACTACAGTCAAAGCGTCAAAATGGGATCTGTTATCTACTGTCAAGAGTTTCATAACCATACATATTCCACCACATGTTCTTGAGTAAAGATAACACAACACAACCTCCTTTCAGAGACCCACACAAAACCTCCTCGGAGCTGGTTACATCATCTGCAGCAACCGAGCATTAAAGCGGATGGTTCTCGTGTCGTGTGCTGCGCCCTTCTGGTTGTTTGTGGTAAGTACAGCAACACCAAATAAAAAATACTAGATGGATGAAATGTGTGTTGAAGCTGATCAAACTAAACTGTAAACAATGGAATGTAATGTGGTGAAAATTCAAAGACACACCGAGTGAGAGATTATTTTTGTATTTCATGAAATTGAGAACAGCATGCACAAAAAACAACAACAACAACAGCAACAAAAGAAACACAATAATGAAACATGCAGCCAGCATCAGTCCAAACAAACATGTACCGTTGGGCCAGCCAACAGATTCAGATTTCACAAAGTACAAGGAGGTGAAAACAGATGAAAAACAACAACTACAAAATCAAATCAAAAAAAAAGAAGAGTAACATGATGAGCACGAGCAGACGGGCTGTTGTTACAGCACACGACCAGCAGATGGAGGCATTACAGTGTGAGGTCGCTGACACGAACAGTGAAATGAACAATAAGGATGAAAACTCAGTACGACTACAATGTTTGATCGTCTTCATTTCAGTTTTTCCAAAAGCACCAAACTAATCAACAGCCATTATGAGACATTAAGGACTTCTCTGTAGTGAACTATTGTTGTGATTTTGTTGTGATAATCCCAATCAGGGAACATCTGTCGCCCCCTGTCGGTTCAGGTGAGTCCAAAAGGCACATCAGATTGAAAACAATGAAAAAACGTTAACTATGCTTTGGTAATGTCTGTAAAAAAAATTTCGGGAGTATTTATAATTCACCGCACGATACTGGTACCACAGTCCAAACACATATTTCCAGGCCCTGCCCTTTTAAATTCAATAACTTTCTCTTTTTATTTCGTTTTAAATAAAATATAACTTCAGGTCCCAGAACATAACAAAATATCAGGGGAATGTCATGTCAGTAAAAAACAAATAATAAAAAAACTAATTTTCAACCAGTCGATGACTATGAGACATTGAAGGTGAACATTACACGAGGAAAACAAAGCACACAAACATAAGTGACAACAAATACATGTTTCTCTTCTTCCTGTGCTGTCAACAAGGCAAAGCAAAGTTTAAATACTGCATGAAACAGAGAGGGTTGATTCAGGATCATGTTCAAACTAAAGGACTTTCCCTCGTTAGCGTTTCACCCTGGTGACCCATCAAAGTGTCTTTATACTGATTTGTCTATTAGCAAAACCCTCTTTCCTCTAAAGACCTGAGCTGTACCAAGTAGTCTGCATACAGTGCATCTATTACAGCCACAGACTGAGGACACACAGAGCTAACTGTACATCACTGTCAAGTAAATACTGTCATCATTTATTTATTTGTTCATTAGCAGGATCACACAAAATCCTACGGAACTTGGTGGTAAGATGGATGGTGAAAAGAATTCAGGCATATGTAGGGGACTGATATCTTTGTGCAATTTGGTAAATCCAGATGTAGTGGATTTAAATAGGGTTCAAAACCTTTAACTACCACCATTGTGCAGTTGAAATAATGTGGATTCAGTCAGGAATCGAAAGTTCATATGGATCAACAGGGTTTCTGCAGGTTTGAACAAGTTAAATTCAAGACTGTCAGAGCATAATGAATGAAATTTGAGATTTATGTGAAGTACAACAGATAGGAAGGAATATCGGAGCCAGTATTGAAGATAAGGTGAAGTAGCCTGGTCGAGAAAAACCCTGGAAACATCACGTTATCTCTCGAACTAGGGAGTCCATTGTCTTTCCCACAGAGAATAGTCCTGACGCTTCTACGCCTGTAGTTTTATTACAGGGAGCTAACATCTGTATTGTTTAGAAAAGACCACAACACACAGATGCGTTGGCATTAAATGAAAGTGAACATAATTAAGTCCTACCTAAGTTGTTATATTTTAATATATTCAATTCTTTAAAAGGCCTAAAAATCTGATAATATAATTTGAGACTTTTTTAAGACCCAGCTGAAACCCTGCAGAACGATGTCCAAACAAAAATGACAGATTTGACTTTCTTAATTTAATATTTGCATCTTTTAAAATCAACCTTCGAAAATCGTGTTTTTAAGATTTTGTGTGATCCAAGGCCTTTTTGTCAAGTTGTCCGTCAGCTCAACGAAACATGAACACAAACCAGAGACAGGAGACATTAGCATGAAAGAAAAAAGAAACAATTACATACAGTTAGTCAAAAGGATCTAAAAAATACTAACCCAGAATAAATCTGTGCTACTTCAGTTTAGTAAGGGATGAGCAGGTAGTGTTAATGTGTATTAGTCTCTGCGGATGCTTCTCTGTGCCTACTGTCTGTGAAATTTGACCTTTACTGTAGCCTTGTACAGTAGACCGGGTCCCGGGGGGGGGAGGTTCGTCACATTGTCAAGGCATTGGCTCATCATGGCAGAAAACATGAAGTAGCACCTGATGGTTCGAAGGAGGTTAAGGGCCTGTGATGGAAAACAGCAGATACCTGTAAGGCAGGTACAGTGACACGAGCAAAGGGGAGGAGCTTGTTTCCATGTTAGGGTTTGTCTGTTAAGTGAAGGCAGCATGGGAATGAAACCACGACACAGAAAATACTGAGTCTGAAAGTTAAAGTCTAAATCCTTCATGTGGATCCACAGCGGCCAGAACTCGGCGTGGATCCTTCCCCCCGATCCACAGAAATATAAACGTCCTCTCGTCCCGGCATCTACAGAATACTGTTCAACTTGTTCTTCATAACACTGTCTCTGGTTTGACACCGCAGCTGATTCCGTGTCAAACATCCTGCAGCAGGACTGGATCTCTCTGCTGTACACCCTCGGGGACTTCCATGGGAAGCATTGTCGGATTAGGCGAAGCAGGCGGGCAGGGTCAGTGGCGTGACTGGTTAGAGCTACGGTGACAGAAGGCCCGGGTCTTCAGCTGTGGTAGCCGGGCATAGCTGCCTGTTTCTGGGAGAGACGCATCAGCTCCTCCCTGATGGCCTTGATCAGGGAGGCGGAGGAGTGGGAGGGGGGAGACGTGTCCAGGGGCGGTGGGGCCGACATGTAACCGCTCACAGGGGGATCCAGGAGGGCCGGGGGGGCCGAGGGCTCCCTCATACCACCTCTAGGCATCTGGAAGATAGGGGAGCAGGAGTAGTCAGGACATGCCAGGAACTGAAGGGGAGGGAAGAGAAGACAAAGAGGAAGAGGAGGAGGAGAAAGTGAGGAAAAAGCAGGAAATGTGTAGAAACAGAAAACAAGAAGGAAATATAAAGTGATAGAGAACTAGAAGGAGATTTCTCAGAGCAACTCGGCTAAATAAAGAAGAAGTTTCACAGATTTGTGTTACTTCATGACAGATCTCTGCTTCACTCACTGCGTCTTTTTCAGCCTTCGCTCTGGAGAAGTTGTCGTCGTGGTAGTGGTTCCAGCCGAGGCCTCCGTTCTGGCCCGGAGCAGCTCGGACCCCTCCTGGGTAACCGTTGATCCGACTGGAGAGTCCCACTTGTGTGAGATGATGGAGCTGGGCGCCTACACACAGACACACACACACATAATCATTACAGTCTCTGTCTGTCTGTCTCTATCTGTCGGTAAAAGCCAGAATCCATTTCTATTGGTCTAAGTCACATGACGACAGCAGCATCGTTCCAGTTTTACTTTAATAACTTAACACAAAGACGAGGCTCTTTAAGTTTGACAGGTTAAAGGATGAATCTGTGGCTCACATCCAGAACAGAGAGTCCACAGACAAAATGTGTAAAGACAGTAAATAATGTTCAACCTTCAAGTGTTATTGCCCATTTCTTTTTTCCGATTTTAATTTCATTAAACGTTTAAGGCTGTCTACAACACTGTGTTTGCAAGTTTGTAATTTCCACTCGTACCAGTAGTCCCCCCCACTGGTCTGGGTCTTGCAGACGAGGGCAGCTCATCAGCGTACAGCCCCCTGCTGGAGTACAGGCTGTCTGACTGGAACTGCTCGCTGAGGCCTGCTGGTTCTCCTGGGGGCAGGAAGCTGGAGCCCAGGCCCTGCCTGAAACACAGAGAGGACCACATGCTTTAAAGGTACTTTTTCTTATATCCAGCTTCTTCACTGTCATTCCACAGAGCTTTTAAGGTACAGAACATTATCATCCAACTCACTTACACAACTTCATGGTTAAGGCAACTAATATTTCTAGTCCAATATAGGAAAACAGAGAACAAGAGAACAGTGTCAAATATGTAATTAAAACCAAAACTACGTTGAAAATTTACACTTCGTTGTGGTAAGAACTCTCTATAATGACAGACACCACGTTTTCATTTGTCATTTTAATTATTCATCGTGTAGTTCTAAAAAAGTTTGTCCCTTGCTCCATCCAAGAACACAGAGGAGTGAGGTTTTATGACTAATACTGCAGCCAGCCACCAGGGGGCATCGAGATGCTTTGCCTTAATTTCTGAAGAGCTGCCATGTCTCCAATCTCTACATACAATACAAAAACATATACATAAATTAAATGAGTCTTATTCAGTTCATATAGACCTGAGGTTTCACATCTCACAGCCACAAAGTAGCTGCTTATTTCATTTCCACTGGGATCCAATTTCCAGTGGTGATAAGTTCTGTGACCACAAATGCATCCGTTGGGTTTCCTCTGGCTGCTCGGCTCACAGGAACATGAATGGAAGCTGATCATGTTATTGTGGTGCTCTGTAGAGTTTGTCTTTGTGTGTTTCGACAAAAATGTGTGTGTTTGCCTGTGGGTACGGGTGCCTCTGTCTTTTTGGAGCGTGTTAAGAGACCACTGGTCGGACCTGATCCATTAAACCAATGAAATAAAGATGACTCCTTCTTAATTATTCACGAGGCCCAAAGCACTTGATGCACCTAAAGGAAAAATATTCCCACTGGTGAGGTGGTGGAAATCCGGGCTGCACTGATCAATAAGAAATCCTTTTTGGTGAAGGAAGAAGTGAAAGTCAAATAAAGACATTATTCATTCATTCAAACACGTATCGTCAGTTTCCTCACTGCTCCACTCACCTTGGTGTCAGGCCTTGGACTGGAGGGGGGGGACAGAGCCAGCTCTGTGAACCTCTGGAGGGAGACAGAGACAAACACACAATGCTCAGAAGGAGGTGAAAAGAAATTCAACCAACACTTTGTTTGTAGATCCTAGAAAAGTCCAGGGTGGTAACTAAGGGCGACCAGGCTTTTACCATCAGGGCTTCAAGGCTCTGCATTTTAAATCATTGCTAAAACATATTTTTTAGAGGAAAACCTTTTTAATGCCTGATTGTTAACTGTTGATTTTTCTTTTTTTTCTTGTGTTGTCTTGTTCCAATGTATTTTGTAAACCACTTTACAACTGTGTTTTAAAAAGTGCTATAAAATCTAAAGTTTTATTATTATTATTATATTATATTACGTATTCATGACACGCACCTTGAAACCTGAGGAGACACTGTCGGTGTTTGTGGTTCTCGGATATAATCAACTTAGAAGTATTAAAAAACTGGCAGCTCTGATGCTATAACGTGATAAGGCAGAATGAAATGCTGCAGTTGATGCAAATAGAGTTTGCAGTGGATGTTCATATTGCTTATGAAAGCCAAGCAATACTGTGCCTATCTTTTATTTTGACAGTGAGAGCTAAAATCATATTAGAGGCCAACCGATAAATTAGATAGGAGCTTTCCACAGGTATCAGCGTTTATGTTTTCTGTAAAGAAAATTATGCATATTTTCTGAAGTCAAGTTCCATATATTGGATTGTCCTTGTGTTTTTTGTTTTATTTAAAATAAAATATCAAATCCCCGATCACATTTATTTTAAGATTTCACATTAACGACATCTTTGAAATCATTGCCACATGTTTTAATATGGATATTGGCCGATATATTAGTTTAGGAAAAGTTTGACTCCCTAATATCAGTATTGGCCACATAAATCAGTACCTGATCAATATTAATTAGACATTAAAGTAGCATAGTGATAGTTAAACTATGGTCAATACAGTCCTGTCGTAGTTATAAACCCACTGTGCTTCTATGTTTCCCTTGATAGTGTGTGTGGAATGAACGCTTGTGATCAACACAGTCATAATGCTGACAGCATACGTACGCCTCTGTGCTAATCTAATCTGAGGGATTGAACAGGAAACAGTCTTTACAGTTTCCTAACCACTAATGTAATTCTCTTTCATGAATTCATATCCATATACTTTCATATGATTCAATATTTCTCATATAAAGCCCACGAGCACTGACAAACTTTCTTCAATTTGAATTTCAAAGCCGTGGATATGCTTCAGATAACTTCCTCATTGCCTCTGGACACACTGTGATATACAGGCACAGTGTTATTGTCTGAATTTAAGATTAAACAATCTGTGAAAACAACAGAGCAGGTCGATGAGTGTGAGTTCAGTGAAACCAGTTCACAATGACCAGATGAAAACATGATGTAGGGTATATCACTGTAGGGTCTTAGGAGTTGTAGATGGCTGATGTTGTAAGGTCGCAGCTCTGCGGGGGCGACAGATGGAGGAATACTTAACTGATTAGTTTGCTAAGAGGACACAAAGCTACGGGAGCCACGCTGGGAATGAGCTGAACAAACGTTCAGAGAAAGGGAGGAGACAGTGAACGACAGGGATTTTTTTTACATGTGTGTCTTCTGTGTGTGTTTACAGTTTCGGCTGTTACAAATTTGCACAGGGATTTCTGTGGGCCTGTCCCCAGATCAGTGAAATGAACAGTCCACAGCTTTGGAGGATGTAGCGAGAGCTTAGATGCAGGAAAGAACAATTTGTTTCCAGAACATATTTTTGCTCAGTGCAACATTTGGTGTTGACAGAGAAATTAAAGCTGTGCTACTGAGTTTACACCACATACAATCACCAGGGAGGGTTTACTTACACTAGGGAAGGGGTTAAGAGGTTGGTAAGAGGGCCCCCAAGGCCTGGGGCCCCGGGCTGGAGGGCTGGAGCTAGGGGGGTTGCTGTTGACCCCTGGGAGAGTGATGCCGGCCGTGCTGCCCTGTGACGTGGGCGACACCAGGGCGAAGGCATCGTCCAGCAGCGAGTGCATCTGCTGCCGCGCCTCCTCGATGGAGGGCTGCGGGGGCATGTAGGGCGGCGGGGGGGGCTGCGTGACCTGGAGGAGAGGAGCCGGGACCCATGAAGACATCGTCGGTGGGGGAGGGGCTCCCGTAAGGGGACATCGGGCCTTGGTCGGGGTCCGACTGGAATGAATGAAATATATTTACAGGCGATTAGAGAATATTTTCTGTAAGATTGGATATATCTCACGATGCGTCTGCTCTACTCACTACGTAAGCCACATTGTTGACGCCAGGACACTTCCTGTAAGCAGCATCACTGTCTTCAGTGATCAGCTGGTCTTTGTCTGCGTCCAGCATGCCGTTCAGCTGATCCTTCATCCTCTGTTTGGGAGAGCGTCGCCCTCGACCACTGAAACAAAACAATGGGAGGAATGTTCATTAATTTGTTCAAACGACTTTCTAAAAACAATACCAAACAAGGGGCCTGACCCAAAAAAATCTGAGCCCAAACCTTTTCTTGGATTCCATGTAGATTGAGGGCATCTGCGTGTCCGGATCCAGGATCTTATCAATCTGCATCTGTGCCTTGTGATAGATGTGATCCTGGTCTGTGGGGCCGCCGTTCACCTCGTCCATGGTGGGGAAGTCGTAGTGGCCCTTCCTCTTGGCCCGCAGGCGGATTTTGTTGCGGTGATGCTCGATTTCGGACTTGTGCCTCAATGCTACCTGAATCTGAGGAGATAATGACATCATCAAAAAAACAGACTTTACTAGCTGCCAGCAACAAATCCAAACAAGTAGTGAGGGAAAATAGGACATGCAACACTGTCATTAGTTAGAATCCAGTCTGTTCTATTACATTTATAAAAGTAATTAAGTCTCTTACTTCTCTGTACTTGTGCCAGTTTGGCTCAAATATCGTAACTTTCTCTTGTAATAGAGAAGAAAGGTTGACAGCAGTTGACAGCGCTGCCAGACTAGATGTTGTTTTTGGACTCTGGATAAAACAGATGTGCATGTGTTTTCAATTTGGACGAACAAGTGTTCACCTATTTGATCCAAACCTTAAACAAATTAAGCCAATTCGGGTTTTTTTTCCCCCATTGTGGTTTAACTAGTATGACGACAGTGAAAAGAGCGAAAGGAGCAAACCTCTTTATCGATTATGTTGGAGTCTGACAGTTTGCCGTTGACCGGTGGGCTGTGCAGCGGGGGGACAGGTATGGGCTGCATGGCGATGAGCTGCACTTTATTGGGGAGCCTTCTGCTGGAGTCGGTGGCGCGAGACATTCGATCGACGTGTTCGAAGATGGCGGCTGATGACAGCTTCTCGCTCGTACCGTTCATGGGCGGAGGACCTGAGGAAGAAAGCAGAGGTAAGTCAGCACAGAGTGGTTTATTAAATATCCTAATACTAATAAGCTCAACATGGCAGCAGAGCAATGGCAACTACTGTGCAAGGATTTAATTCTATTGGAATGATTAATTTGAAATCTGACTTTAAATCACTAAAACGTGGAATAAATCCTTCCAGAGGTGATGTGAAATGGACACAAATTTTTAACTTCATATGAACAAGGGCTTTTCCTTTTGTTTGTAAAGCTGATTGTTTTCTACTCAGGCAGCGGCGGCTCAGGACACAGTGACGGATGGTGAGAAGGAGCTGAGCACAAAGCTACCACAGGGACACGATGACACACAGACACAGCTGCTGGAGGTCAAGCCTGAGGTCTACAGACACACAGACGTAAAAGAGGACAAACCCTTACCGATTCTATTCTTGCCTGTAAACCACAACAGAAAAGGAAAAAAGAGAGTTTTATTGAGGGGAAGGAGATCAAATAAAAGCACCAAACATAGAAGTGGTAACTGTAAGTTAATAATAAAACACCAGTGACGTGAAGTCTGGCAGTTTCAATCGCTAGAAGTGAAAATAAGTGCAGCGGAGACAGATGGAGAAGGCAAGTGAGTCATTTAGAGAGATAATTTTCCACCGCTGATAAAAGCCTCTCTTCTGGTTGGGAGAGGAAAAAAGGAGCAGCCACTAATGAACAGACAAAACAAGGATCTAAAGACAGGCTTAGAAAGAAAGATAGCTCATTACAGAAGAGCGAGTGCGCCTCATACACAATCTTCGTATAAACATTGCGGTCGAGCATACACAGTCTCAGGCTGGAGATTTATCATTAACAAAACAGAGACCATTCCTCTGTGGGTGAGTCAGGCTGAGGTCTCTGTGCCTGACTGCGTCTGGCTCCAGCTCCCAGGCTCTGAGTGGCAGCACCGGCTTGAATCTATCAACAAGCTGTCAGGGCGACTTCAGTGTTTTTCTTCCCTCCTGTTCCCTGCACACTTCATTCTCTCTGGACTTCTCTCCACCACTTCCTACCAGTAAGTTCTACTTTCACTGATTCCCCCTCTAGCCTTTAAGTCACTATTGGGCTTGATGCTGCACTTTTTCTCCTCAGTAGTTTTTCTACTTTGTCTTTTTAACAGCGCTTCACCTTCTCCCTTCCTCTCAGTCTGACCCTCTTGTCAATCAAGGCACGCCTGCACGAGTTGTTCCCTCTTTATCTCTTTATATCTGCCCAATCCCTTCAGCCTCCTCCCTCCCCCCACTTGGTAATCACTCTCTCTCTGTGTTTGGACGAGCGATGTGAGTGTTGCCAAGGCCACTTGCCGTTTAAAACATTGATGGGGACCTTGCGGGTCTGCTTGCCGTCGCTGGGCGTGGCGTGGCCTCTCAGGTTCTCTTCAGTTGATTCCTGCACACTGGAGTGGTCACTCACCACCGAGTCACCGTCTGACGGGGAGATTCTACCAGGAAAACAAACACACACACACACACACACACACACACTTACATGAATAATAGAAGCGTGAGATCACACCAACATGCTGAAATGCAATGCATTATCGAAAATACAGGTTTTTATTCCAGGAAGGTAAAAGCTGGGGATAGACTCCAGATGGAAAAGTAATTTTAACAACACAATGATTACATTTTCAACTAATTTGTCATGTTTATTAGCATAGCTAGGAGGTACTAGTAAAAATACACATATTTATCACATAAGTTACACTGTAAATAAATAATAAAATAAAAATGTTGCTGCAAAAACTGAAACATATATTGACTTCATATACTGTCAGCCAAATAGAGGTCTGTGAGGTCCTTCGCTGTCTAATGCATCAATAATTGATCAGAGGATCTGTCAAAAGGGTTTTTAGTCTGGATGACTGACTGTTCCAACTGAGGTGAGAAGAAAATCTGAGTAAAAAACAAGCTCAGTTAAATATCGATCTAAATACAGTATCTGTACAGGGTATTGAACTAGATCCAAAATATATTTCAAAATAATGACCCTAGCATAACTGAGTAAAGCATCACAGAAAAAGAGGTGATGCTAAATCAGGGCGTCCTTTCTGACCTCTCTCGTCTTCGGCTGCTGCGGGACGCCTTGATGGAGGAGGCTGAGTTTTTAGATTTGGGCGTGGGGATCTCTCCGTTCTCAGAGGGACTGAAGCCATCTTTCATGGACAGGGGGAGGGACCCGGGGCCGGGCCCTGACGGCATGGGCTCCTGGATCACCATGACATCATCCTTACTCGGCTGGCCAAAGTGCAGCTTGGCAAAGTCAAAGCCTTTTACACTGGGGGCCTGCAACTAAGGGAGAAACAGAAAGAGAGAACACAGGATGAAATTCTCTGAAGACTCTTGATCTGCAGTGAGTGAAGTGACAATTAGGCTGAATGCCTGATGACTGCATGTCCAGGAGGGGGACTCAGACAGACAGACAGACATTAATGAATAAAGAGAGAGAGGGACGGGGATGAGTGGGAGACACTGAGCTGCTCTGCTCTCCTTTGAGGTGGTTGGGGGGGGGGTGGAGGCTGGTGATGGAAGCAGTGAGACTATTTGAGTGTAAAGCCCTCAGGACCTTCCAGCAAGAGTAAACAGAGGATGTCAGATCTCAGTGTGAGTGCTCGCAGTTTGTGAAACTTTGGTTGCTGTGACATTGAAATGAAGCTACGAGAGAAGAGACATGTTCCTGTTCGTTCTCTGAGATGAAACAAAAATGTGCAACTGAGGCTTGTTGGTAAAAACTAATCCAGTTGGATGTTTGTCAGAATAAAAGTGCTAAAAACTACCATGAGTGCGTGTATAAGGTCAAAAAGCTTTAGGTTGTTATGTATAATTAACACTGAAGCTGGATGAAAAGCAAACAGACAGCTAGCGTCACATTATAATCCATAATTACTACTTCATCTGTTCTAACGTTAAATTAGCAAATCACCCACAACAGACAAGCAGCATGACATGAGTAACTGTACGACTTCACAAGATCTAAACACAAACACAACGATGCGATGTCACCACACAACAGGGACGTTCACTGATACCAGATTTTCTGTCTCTGTTGTAGTCATTGGGGAAAGCAGGATCCTAATGTCCACTACTGCAAACAAGCACTTGTCTCTAGGGCTACGTCGCATTATACCTCCTCTTTGGCTCCCCGTCCTTTAGACAACACTTTCTTTTTCTCATCTTTCTTCATCCCCCCTGTTCTCTTCGGCATTGCTCTGCTCTCTTGTCTTTTTGGCTCCTCTGGTTTTATTCCTTTCTTTTTCATTTTCTCCTTTTCCTCATCTTGGTCCTCATCTGCTTCTTCTTCCTCCTCCTCCTCCTCCTCTTCCTCTTCTTCTTCCTCCTCCTCTTCCTCTTCTTCTTCCTCCTCTTCACTGCTCATATTGATTTTGCTCTTGGAAAGAGCTACTGGACTCTAAGCAGAAGCAATGGCGGATAGAGTAATAGTGATGATACTGTCATATCCCCAAAACTCAATATCTAGACACTTAACCAGTAACGACTATGTACTTTAATAAATATAACTGTGCAATATATAACTAATTACCATAGAACGGCAACAGTTCACAGCAAAAAAACACACAAACTACATCTCCTACGAACCACCAGACACTGCTCTGTACCTTCCCCCTTTTAACCTCCTTCTCTTCCTCCTCCTCCTCCTCTTCTTCCTCTTCCTCCTCAGACTCCCCCTCCTCCTCCTCACTAAACTCTACATCCTGTTCAAGTGGAGGGAGGGAGTGCTGAAGACTCCTGGACTTGCTGAATGACGCAGTAGACTGAGAGAAGAGGAGCGGTGTTAGGTGACAGATGATTGTGTTGAGCACAGAGAGCAGGATAAGTGATTCTGAACATTAGATTCATTGCATTGGCTCAATACAAATGGATTGAATCACAGCTCAAAGAAACCAGAGAAAGCATGTGGAGGGGAATGGAAGACAGACACAGACAGAGAGATCAACCAGTGGGTCTGGAAGCTGACAAACAGGATGGTTGTAATTTAACATGCAAAAGAATCTATTTTAACTGTTGGATCAGAGTTGTTGTTGTTTTTGTGTTAAACCTTCTGGTTTAATGATGAGATGGTCTGGAGGAGCAGAGAGAGCCCTGCAGTTGTGTTACTCAGAGATTAGTGCTGCATAACAGAAAGTACAAAACTCTCTGTTATTGTTGTTGGTCAATGCAGCAGAGCAGAGATACTGTCCAAAATAAAATCCCTTTTAACTCAAGGTTAATTCATTCTCCACTAGTTCACTAGATGGGACATATACTGTATATTGTAACTCTAGGTATAAACATCAGAATGATTAATAATTCAGCATCGCATAAAACTGCTTCTGATTTTCTCATGAATCTGACCATGTGACTCCAAAAGAAGAATCTAGTGCGACTCTCACATCCTTTAAAAAGTCTCTTTACTGGGATCATTAAAGTTTTACTAATCTAATCTAAAAGAAGAAATGATGAAGACGAAGTCCAGATTCATGGCAGTGACGGATACATCCAACTAATGAGCAGCTCATTTGAATTTGAAAGTGGGCTCAGCTTTCTGGCTTCACAGATCCGCTGCCTTCACCCATTTTCTGCATTTCTTCTTTAAATGAAGACGCCTCTTGGGGTGAAATATCTTCAAATATCTACCAACAACTCAGCTGCCTGTGATTCAACACTTGGAAAACAGGTAAAAAAAGGGCTCACTTCTGAACTCGAGCACAAAGGCATGAATTATCATGTTAAAGTAATTAAATAACGACAAGAAGCCTCGTTTTCCTTCTTCTTGAAGTTACTTTGAAAGGCTGATTCCACGAAGCTTTGGTCAGACCCTGTACAACATCGACTGGACTCTACCTTCTGTCTCTGCTGCTGGATGGAGGTCATGGCGTCTGGCTGGAATTCCAGCTTGTCTGTACGACACAGTTTCCAGTAGAGGATTGAAATGATGACGAGGACGACGAGGAGGGGAATCACCACCCCGATGATGATCCACATGTTGGTGTTCTCCTTGTCGGAGGGGGAAGACGTCACTTTCTCTACAGCTGTGGACGAGGAGATAAGGAACATGACGATAAGGACATTTAGTTTAACATTGCACCTAAACAGACATGGTCCCTATTTGTGTTTGCAAGTGTAATTTCCTTCCTGTAGGTGGTTCAATATTCCAAATATACCCTTTCATTACCTTAAGCCTATTTACACACAGAGATTCTAAACTAAAAACACAGTAGTGCTGGCTCCTGCCTCACTGTTCATAATCTTCAATGCAGACCTTCATTCGTTTTAATTAACACTCATTTCATCCCCTGGGACAAGACCATAGGAGAACACAGTCGGTGCAGAAAACAAACCCACTTGAGATTCTCTCATTAGGCCTTCATCTCCTGTTTAGATTCTTAATGAGGAAGACAGGCTTTTGGTACAGTGAGCACAAGCGGAGGTAATAAGCTCAGATGTTACTATAAACATACAAAGGAACACACACAGCCAGCGGTTAACCTGCTTTTTTCTATTGAGCTATTTCCCTTATATTGTGTCTTTCAGCTTCCATTCCCTCCAACACAGATTTAGCTTGAGTCAGTAAGTGCAACCTTGAAAAGTTGTTTTTAACTGCAACACACAAGACTAAGGCAAAACAGTCTGTGCAGCAGTCATGAGTGCAAAACAATAATTTTTAATAATTTGCAGCTCAAAACTGTTTACTTTGAATAGCTCAGACTTTTGGAAAAGTTGCAAGAAGTTGAGACATCATTTAACAATAGAGGAAGAAATGAAGGTGGAGGCAGGTCACAGGATTGCTCGTAGGCAGGAGATAAAATGAATGGTTTGGATGACGAGGAAATTAATTTAGCTGGAGGTAATACCATCGTATTGCACTGAATTTACGACACAAAGATGTCAGACACACAACAAATCAAATTCAGAGAGGTATATGCAGCCCACGCACAAGATGAGGACACAACGTTTATTTGTTATACAACACCTCTCCCTGAATTGAAACCAAAACTTACCGCATCAAATTTGGAGCAGACCAAAATAAAAATCTCACTCTCTTTCTAGTGATGAAGTTTTATAGCCTAACTCCCACTCCATGACAGCACTCAAATAGATGATTCTGCCCTGGGACACGACAGAAATTCAGATCCTAAAAGAGAGATGCTAAAACTAATCTAGTTTGTCCATGTCGAGGACTATGTTCTGTATCACGACATCACTTGGCTGCCCTTGAATGTCAGTTATCTACGATGCAAGAGGTACTCACGCTGTGCCAAAACACCCTGGACACGATAGCCCAAGACGATGGCCGCCCTTTGAACATCCAGGTTGTTGAGCAGGCCGGCTGTTTGGACCGCAGGAACTCTCTGACCACTGGGACCCTCCACAAAATACACTATCT
This sequence comes from Pseudopleuronectes americanus, assembly GCA_038501795.1. Classification (NCBI taxonomy): domain Eukaryota; kingdom Metazoa; phylum Chordata; class Actinopteri; order Pleuronectiformes; family Pleuronectidae; genus Pseudopleuronectes; species Pseudopleuronectes americanus. The sequence continues at coordinate 4,834,518 of CM076720.1, forward strand.
CCAAGGGGTGGTCCTCACCCTGCAGCCGGCTCGCACTGACAACCTGGGAGTTGAAACAAGGAAGGAAGGGACAGTTTGTCATTTGGCCAAATATCAGAAAAAAATTAAAATATGGTACATGAGGAAGTATTCACAGAGAAAATGTTAACTTTTTTTTGTTTATGCAACAACTGGAAAAGAAGCACTTCCAAAAATGAGCATAAGGTCTGTTGAAATGATGCACTACACTCTCTGCATTAGAAATCAGTGGGCTAATTTGGGCCCTAATGAGCAGAGTCACTATTTCAGTCATAAAAATGACTTTTTAATGGCGAGTCCGGCACCTCATCTTCTATGGAGTCCAGTCACATTAATCATTATATACAATTTGTGACTGCAGAAATTAAAATGAAGGCACTGATTCTTTAGCTCCTGGATGTTGGACTGACACTTGGGACACAAGCGGATTAAACCAAGTGAAACTAAATTGTACTCTGCTATAACATTACAGGTGTGATGATTTACTTTCAACTGCTGCAAGTGCAATTGACAAAAAAAACGTCACGCAGACACAAACATACGCATTTATACACAAAAAAAACGCACACACACTTTGAGCTGTATTCCCATCAGAGTCTTTCATTGTTGAAATATTTCTCCATGTCGGCTAATATCTCTCTCTCTCTCTCTCTCTGTCTCTCTCTCTCTCTCTCACTCCCTGTGTGTGTGCGTGCCATCTCCCTCTGGGTGCCCCGAGGCACAGCACAGTCTGCTGTCTGCATTACTGGAAAGAGTAAAGCACAGGTCATGCCTGTGCTGACACAGAAAAGCGGCTGGGCCGGCTCCCTCATCCAGGATATAATCCGGCCCATGCATGGTTATTAGAGTGGAAAGACAGCACTGTGAATGTGTGTGTTATTGCGTGACCCCAATTCAACCTCCTCTTTTATCTGTCTAGGCAGACTCGTAGGAAATTCTCATAGGTGACAACACTACACTGATACTGGATGTGTGTGTGTGTGTGAGTCTCCTTAAATTCAGTGTGAGTCATCTCATTCTCATTATATCCAGCATACACTAAAAGAGCTATCTTTGTCTTTGAAATGTAATACAAAAAAAGTCTTTCAATAAGCTTCCTTAATGAAAGTGTCCCATTGAAGCTGGAAGGAACACAAGCCCAGAATAAGGCTTCTTCAAATAACACAGTCATATTTGTGACTGTGAAAATATCTTTTTTTTAACGTAGAAATGATGTCAGAGCCTAAAATTAGAAATCTAATCTTAGCACAGACACTGAAGGTTCACAACAACTGTGTGGTCCTCACTTGTCCTAAATTGGTCTGCCGGTTTTATGGAGACGGCGATACAAGAGGGAGAAAGGTCAGAAACAGTGAAGCTGCGACTCAGCCGGATGATATTCATCACTCTGACATCCCTCTTTTTAGAAACCACCATATGCACTCTGACTTCATGATGTTGGATCAGTTATGCATCTCTTCTCTCTCAACGTGTCTCCATAATCCAAGTGATTAGCTTTCCCTGTTTCACCAATTTTTGAATCTTTTACCTAACCCTCACTCTGTCTCTCCCTGCATAAAGCTTACCCTTAGACACACACGCACACACACACACTCTCTCTTAATCATCCCGACTGTCGGATTCTGACCGAGAAAGAGAAATTAATAATTGATTCGCTCTTAGCAGCTCTGTGGCTCACAGGAGCCATCAAATAACAGGACCAGAGAAACGAGGAAGAGGAGAAAGAACACAGACTCGTGATGTTGTCGTCGTTGAGTGGCTGGCCCCTGGGCCGAATGGGATGGTGTTGCCATGGTGACCGAGCCCTATTCTGTACCCTAAGAGATGAACCGAGCAGGTGCGGAGCGAGCTAACAAAAGCTAGAGCCTGATTAGTAAAGCAGTACGGCTCTCAGTGGTAACGAACACACATAATGAGCCCTCAGTGCTCAGGGAAGGTGGATAGAGAGAGCCAGCATCAGGGAACAATGTTATAAATGGTACAAGGAAGGAAGACTTTTAAAGATTTAGTGACTCATTCATTCAGAAACTCCCACTTTGTTTTTTTTTCTTATGTAAGAAACAAGTAATTCAATAAATATTGTATACAGTTCCCAGAGAAACATTATGTAAGTTAGTATTATCTTTACAAGCAGTTGAACTCTAGTATTGAGCATTAAAGGAAGGTGCAGAGGACGTACCTGCACGCTGCTGTTGCCTGTGGTGGTGGCTCTCCGAACACGTCTGGCTTGTCCCATCGCCTCCCCGAGTAGCATGGCCACTCGACGCTCCATGGAGGCTTGGAAAGTTCTTTCTTCCACTTTCTGGTCGAGTACACCCAAGAGCACTATGTGCACAGACACCAGAATTATGATACAGTGTAAACATAATGTTATACATGCTGCAAGTAATAACAGTCAGATCTAAAAATCAATATACCTGTTTTAACCCAGGAGGAGCGCAGCACTTGGCTGGTGTTCAGCTCTGGATAATGGAAAGCTGTTTGGAGAAAAGGAGGTGATAATGTTTATGTACAGTAATAAAACATTGAAATGGCAAAAATATAGTGAGACGGCTCAGTGGTACTCACGCTCGGCAATCTGCAGCACAGGAAAGCCCATGTAGTAGCTGAATTCCACCATGGTGAGCTTCATCAGAGCGTTGCTGACCTCGGACCCCATCAGATAACCCCTGGAGCCACGCACGGTGAAGGTGATGTCCACCGGCTGCCTCACTAGCCGCTGCTCCTGGTATTTTGGAGCATCCATGGTAATGTTTACAATCTGAAACACATTTAGACAGAGATGTACTGACCCGTAGACACAAGATTACATAACAAAATTATAAAAACATTTTCCATTCAGGTGTTGATGCAGTTTCGGGGAAAGCTTGTTTGTCTCTTAAAGCGTTACAATGAATTTCCCCATCTTGAAAATCGATGGCTTCGGCGACTGGAAAGCAAAACACAATGTTGTGTTGTGAGTGGCCCAGCGCACAGTTTGATGGTTCTTCATTAAACATTTCCCTTGCTGCAACAAATCCTTGCTTTAATCCTTACATTTATTTCAAAGACTATAATACAGCCATCAGCGTAACAGGATTACGCAAAACTCTACTGAAGCCAACTAACCACATAGCCAAATTAGTTCTTTATTAACAACTTAATCTTTTTCTAATACTCAACAAGTAGAGCATGAACTCCCTCAGAGTGAAGTATCCCGGGGTCTTGTTCATGAGTGCAGTAAGAGGGAGAGAGAGGTGCATGGGAGGACTGTTGTGATGTCCACAGTCATAGAAAGAAAAAAACATGAAGTTGCCTGAACCCTCCTCTATGCTGATAACATCTGCATAGTGTGGGTCATAATGAGCTTTCTTTACTAGATGTCTGTGCTTAGAAAGGAGGCTTGGTGTAGAACAGCCTCTCTTTTGTGCTGAAAGGAGCCAGTTCAGGGTTTTAAGATAAGACACAACAGTCAGTTGTTGTTTTGGTTAGTATGTTTATCTCCACCATGGACCTACTAAATGTTTGGGAAATGGCTGGCTGGATAGATGAGTCTAATTCAATCAAACCTAACTAGTAATTTCGGTCTTCTAGAAAGCATTGATTTAAATTAACTAGCTTTCTCTCACCATGAAACCAGTTCTGCCACCATGCATTTACTGTAACCCCTATTTCTAAACAATTCTGAGAAAGATGCGCAACTATCATATCAGCCAATCTTTTTTAATTAATTTGTGAAACAAAAACAGATAAACATATGTGTTTAGTAAAACTACAGTTTCCACTGGAGAATAGCAGCACTGACAAACAATGGCTGCTATTCAGAAGGTGACGTATTGCTTAAAGATCAAATATTTAACGCTGTCCAGGTGTTTTATTCACACTTTTGAAGAAGAAAAAATACATGAAAATCTCACTTTCTACAAAAAAAGTGCTGCCATATCAACACCTCAGCTAAAATCACAAGTTCCCTGGCTTCTGCTCCCACTCACGTGCACTGTGAAGTTTGTCGACTCCTTTGAGCGGCGACGCAATTCTGCAAAGGCCATGGTCAGACCTTTCGTAATGCTCTCGCTGAAGTTGCAGAACCGCACATCAATGTGACTGGGAACAAACTGCAGCACTGCAGAGTAAAAACATGCAGAGATTTGATCAAGCGTTAAACATGTATCTCAAGATTTTACTGTCTGACACTGTAGTGCCTCCGTTAATCCTGAAAGACAGATGGTGAAAGGTCACATACCTGTGTGGACTTGATACTTATTATCTGGTGTTGTCCAGTTGGGAGACACAGACAGGAAGCGGCGGCCAGACCTTCGCAGAGTGTTGATGACAGATATGGCTGTGTACACAACCGGGCCAGACACCACCCGAAACAAAAACTTTGGTGGCGGTTCCACAACCTTCACAGACAAAGCAGAAATATATGAAAGACAAATCGCTCAATGGCCATGAATTCTCAGATCAACAGCCCGTCTTAAATAAGCAGCTGGTGCTTTTGAAAGGTCACTCTGGGTCTACTCCTGTGGTTTGTTTATTGGAGGATTAAAAAAAAACACAGGATGTGGGCTAGCCTTCATGGTTCAGCTGCACCACAGTAATGTATATGTGTACCTAAGAGCCATTACATGAAAGCCCATCAATCTAATAATCACTTTTAAAAGGATCTCTCTTATGTCAAAATGTAAAATGTTAAGATTGTATATTTTTCTTATTTCCAAAAATACTTTCAACACTATGTATAGTCTTGAAATAAATGGAATAGCTTTACTCTACTACAGAAATACATTTACCTGCAGCTCCACAGACTTGTTGAATTCTACTTTCAGTATGTCTCTGATTTGAGATTTGGCATATCCAACAGTGGCCCCAGAGGGAAAACCTACAGAACAAAGAATAAAGCCATGGTTAGGGTCTTGCTTCACTATAAAACATTAATCATATTCAAATTGGTTTAAAGTGACAAAATTCTGATGTATTTAATTTGTCTTAACCCTATACACATGGACTACGATACAGTTAGTTGCAAAAATAAATCTCCAACTCACCAATTTTGACCAAGTAAGCAGGATTGTCAACATTGCAGAGATACTGTCTTGATGTCGGAGCTGTAGATTTGGTCTTTCCACTTGTCGTAGAGATGACGCTGATACTAGTTGAGGCTTCAGTGGTGGCAGTGATTTTAGTTGTGGGTTGATGATAATCCACGGTGGCAGTTGTATTTGTGGGTACAGCAGCCACCGTATTAGCTTCACTACTAGTCGGGATCAAGGTCATTGTGGCTGGGTTGTCAGCTTCATCTTCCACGCCCTGATCACCCATGATGATGGGGGGGCTGATAGTGACATTGGTGGTGGGTTTGGTTGAAACAACACTGATATTATGAGTTGGTTCAGTTGTGAAAGCCGAGAGTTGGGGAGTGGAGTCGGTTGGAATAGCAGTTGTGTTGGCAGCAGGTTCAGTTGAACCAGGAGAGAAGGCTATAGCTGACGTAAACACAGGAGTGGTGTGTATGGTACTAGGTACGAGTTCCTCTGTAGCAAACCAATGGACATCTTGCATAGAGGAGGAAGATAATACATAATCTGGCAGCAAGGACGTGGCACTGGGTAGTATAGCTTCTGTTAGTACAGTGCTGTCCAGGCCAACTGTAGGTGCAGACCAGTCTGTGGTGGATACCTTACCACCCCAGAGGGAAGGAGAGAGATCCAAGTAGTGGCTTGGGGCTACTGACAGATCCAGAAAAGGCTCAGAGGCATTGACCAGCTGAGGACTCTGCTCTGTGGTTGCTTCTGCAGTTGATTCAGGATGAGGCTCAAACCCTGACATATCACTGGACGACTCTTCCTCAGTCAGTTTGGTATCATTGGTGGAGCCGCTGCTGGGTGTGACGTCTGTAGCAGTAATAGACACCACGGTAACATTCCCTCTGTGTTCAGCTCCAGTGTCTGAACCACTGTTCTCCTTAGTCAACTGAATGGTGTAATACTCCAGGCTGTTCATGTCGGGTAAGAGGACATCTGTTGGTTGGATTGTGTAAGTATCAGGCCAATCTATGTCCGAGGCATCAGGTATATCACTGATAGCTGGGGGTGTAGGTTCCAGCGTTAAGTGAATTGTGGAGGAAGAAGAGGAAGGATGGATGGATTTCAGAGGAACAGCGGTATTGTATGTTGTCACAAGGCTGGGAGAAGGTGAGATGTGAAGGGGATTCAAGGAAGAAGGATATATGCCCACTCTGGAAGGGAAATTGGTGTCGTAGGTTTCTGTATAGTCCTCTGCGTCATACGAATCAAAGGGCACCTTGGTGACCATAGAGAAGTCATCTCCATCTGCATTTAGGAATGACATTGTCTCCAAGTAGTCCCCGGACCCCCAGTCGAAGTCCATGGTGTTGGTGGGGTAGATCTCCTCTGGAGGGACCTCAGTGGGCTCAGATAAAGGTGATGTAAGGTGGGGAGCGATGAAAGGCACATTGTAGCCAGGGGCCAGATACTCATTTGAGTCAGGTCGCATATTCACGCCATGAGCTGGTTTGTTCTCTTGCAAGGGGGCACGGCTGGGGCTCAGCGGGGTCACATCAAAGATTTTACTGTAAGGTTCATCTGCCTGGAAGTCAGTGAAAGCCAGATTAGGGGGCTCAAGAGGCTGACCAGGCTGTGAGCTCATGATTGTCGGGGTTTGCTCTGAAGCGCCATCCTGCTCCTTGGTGAGAGCCGTGAGAGTCGCATCTAGAGCCTTCTGCTCAGAATTAAGGCTGAGCTGAGAAGTTGTTGGGTTTATTGGTGTTAAGGATATATTTGACTGAGGCTGTAGCTGAGGTATTGTAAGAGGTGGAGGGAGAGAGGAAGATTGCCTGGCAGAATTTATCCTGGCCAGCCACCAGTCTGGGGGGGGATTAGCCGGTGCCTCAAGTTGTGGACTAGACCCCAGTGCATGTTCAGAGGGACTTAATGATGGAGTGGGAAGGGGATGTGGTTCTTTTGCAGGGAAGTCACTTGGCGTGAAGGAGTTGGAGTTTTCAGAAGGAACATGCCCCCATGGAAAGAGAATGTCAGCAGCCCCAGCTTCATGCGTGGATTCACCAGGTGAGTCTGGGCTCTCAAAGGCAGTGTGATATGAGGTTGGTGAATGAGATGGTGGTAATCCTGAACTTGTAACATCTCCAGGTAGTCCCATGGCGTGTTGTGGTGAGTCCAACAGAGACTCATCTACAGGTGAAAGAAGAGAATTCCTCGGTTTAGTTCAAAATAAATAAATTATTCATGACAACATTTAAACTACAGGGATTAGGTTTTGATGTGGATAAATTATACCACTTCTCACAGGCCTGAGATGTAAACAACCAGGTGACTTTATTCACAGTAACATATCAATCTATAATCTGATTCAAGCCAAGAAGGTTATGTTTTCACTCCTGTCTATTGGGTTGATTGATGGCCGATTGGCGTACGTACATGCTCAACTACTACTAGTTGGTAACTGTACTTGTATCGCTTGAAAGAGTGTACTTTGTTCTATGCATTGTTAAAAATCAAACATAAAACTAAAAACGGGTCCAAAACCCCATAATTTAAAAAAGAAATATGTAGCCAGGTTGGTCTGCTGCGACAAACCATGACCTTCCATAGAAGACAGGTAGGTACCTGAGTGAAAGCTATATTATATAATTGGACATGGTGGGATAACTTTAGTCTGAAAATTACATTTATCTTTGAGGGAAAAAGACTAAAACCTGCTTCCCAAGGTCGTTTTTTATAGGATTCCCATTCATCATGAAATAAGATATTCCAACACTGGTCATCTCTGGGTTAAAGGTCACGGATGAAAAATTCCACCAATAAGTAGGAACCATCATTGAATCTGCGGGCGAAAGCTCGGGTGGGATAAGAATATTCTGTGTGACCTTGACTTATATTTAGATAAAATCAATAGCATATATTGACATCAACTATCGACACAATTGTAATTTGAGATTCATGAAAATAACAAAACACTGGTATTGCAGCAGGTATAAAGTAGCCTGGAAATAGATCTGATCAATAGCTAACCAGTATCCAATTTAGGTGGCAACAAGATTTGCCACTTTGCTAATATCAATTATGTATTATACCTCTTCACTGTGCTTTGAAAATGCAGCTTTATATAAATATATATGAAACTCTTCATGCTATTGACATATCATTTAATCGCCCAGCCTTATTGTCTAACATATTGCATCATAAATCACATGCATGTATTTCATTTGTGTACAACCTTGATTACATTGCATGTTCAGAATGGGAAAAGCATACAGTCATTCCTAAATAATTAATGGCAATAGACCTTTAAACAGTTAACTGTATAACTTTGCCTCTTTTAGAGTGTACACGGGCAGTTCCCGTCCCATGCCAGTTTGCAAAGGACTGCTTCGATGTGTCCCAGATTACTGCTGATGGCAGGCAAACAGACAGAGGAAGGCGGATGTGTTGACATGTCATCTTACATTTAAGATCATGAATCTTATGGTTCTAATATACATATAATAATCTTAAATCCACTACAGACAACACAATTTGTCCTTGAAATTACGTCTTGAATGAAGAAAGATTTAAAGATTTCCAGAGACAACCGATAGCTTCCACATAGTGACTCAGCAGCGGCTGGTAATGCTGCTGGTATTTGTCGTCTTCAGAAGCTGCAGAATCATATTCACCACAGATTCAGCAGAGGGAGCAGACTATTTTTAACACTGGGAGCACAGAACAGATGACTTAAAAAAAGGCATCAACAAAAAGAAATAAACCTCCAGAACGTCATCTTCAATTTATTGCATCGCTTCATGCAAGCATGGCTGCCTCTGGCTGGAGCCAAGAGAAAACTCCCAACTTAATTACAGCCTACACTGGTACCTTAATTGAGTGAACATGCTATTATAAAAGAGACCGTAAGAAGACATGGAGAGCAAAGACTTTCTTCTCTGAAAGTTAGTGTGTGCTGCAGATTCTGCAAAGTGCCGCAAAGCTTCTTCTCTGCTGTGCCAAGTGTTTGAAACCCTGTGGGATGCACCACACAGCTGAGTAGACACACACACGCACATGCACGCACAGAGTCAAACTCTCAACACACCAAACAATGAGCCTGGCCATTAAAAACTGAAACAGAGCAGTTGGCATTATGCAGTTGCCTGTTATGTTCAGGCTGTTTATGAGAGTATAATAATCACAAGACCAAAGCATAGAAAAAAGAATCCACAGCATTTGCTGCACCGTGATCTGTCAAATCCTACGCAGCAAAGAGAAAGAAGCTGTGTCCAGCCTCAGTTGTATGAGTTCACATGTAGCTAGCATCAGTGTGGATGTGTTTGTGATTCCCTGTTCACAAGCCAACGCTGTTTAGACGAGCTCTGCAGGAGACCTTGTTTATGAGAACATGCTGACATCTGAGGTCATCCTGTGCTACGTGACCTCAAAATGCCACCTCACGTCAGCACATGTCTACTGTGGCAAACTCATTCATTTACAATCCCATTTAGGACGATTACACATGCATCAAGGGATGAAACATTGGCAGGGGAATGCGGATGATTGATGTTTGATGATAATGTTGATATGCTTGTAATGAAATGAATACGATATGGTTATGACTATGATTGGCCAAAGCAGATATATTAAAAATCTTAATTAGTTTGTAGAAATAACTGACTGGTTATTCTTAATAACTAAGCCAGCATGGTCTTAATACATGAAGGCTTATCTTAGGTAATGACAGACATAGCTCAGGGCAACAGACAGCAGCCAGGGAAAAGAGCAAGTGAGAGCAGCTTGCGTCTTGGCTGACATTACAGTCGACGATATCTGACAAAGGCCTTAAAGACCAAGCAGCACTGCCACCTGTCCCTCGAAACACGAGTGTGACACACTCGACTGGCCACACATTGTCAGGGGCCTCTCCATGAAACTGAGAACCGAGACCCACGTAGAAGGACACCTTCAAATATCAGGTCCCGAGAGCATGAATGTCAAACACTCAGCTCATGTAAATTAATGTTCCAGTGTAGTTTGCCATCATTCTTCCTCTTCTTTCCTTATTTCCTTCACTGGCAACAAAATTGCGTCACAAAATCAAGGTCTGTAGTTTCATTAGCAGTATTCAAAAGCAATAAGTTAGCATACTGTACGTCTACCAAGGCTGAACAATCCTTCATATTATTTGGTGGAAACTGGTTTAGTACTTTTGTTGGCAGAACATGCCAACAATTAAATCTACATACACACGTGGATGAATCCATAACCCTTTTGGTGGAGGTAAGTATATGTAAAATCTTATGAAGACTCACATACAGTAGCTGAAAAAAACTGCTCTCTTACAAAAGCTCCAATAGCCTGGTCTAAAGGTCAAGGAGCAAAAGCATTCAGGGTTTATCCAAATCCACATTTGCAAGTGGAAATAATATTGGTGCACCAGGTGCATGGTTATAATGGGTTGTACTTAGTCTCTTAATAAATGGGTGATTTGGGGGCAGAACATGTAATAAACCAATCAGGCTGCCATCATCCATTGCAGTTAAAAGCCAGGTGAGTTTTTTGGCAGTGCTATTGACTTTCCTTGTAGTATGAAGAACCCTTCTGTGCAGAGATCCCCTCATGTGCAAAGGGAAAGTGTGAAGACCATCTTTGAGATGTTGCTCAGATGGACACGAGTACTCAAACAACATTGGAGCTGGATGCTGATATTTGTCTGAAACTAGAAAGGACCCTTTGTGTTGGGTGTGAAACAAGAGAATAAAAATGATGGCACCTTCTCACAGTCTTCAAGAAACACTGAAGATTTAATGCAGCCAGATTCTCATTTATTCATGACATGAAAAGTCGCAGGCTAATGAGATTCAACTTCCATTCATCAGGCCTTGATGTTTCTTTTAGCCTACTCCTGGTCTCATGAATAGCTTCCTTGTACATGGCGCTGAACTAAATTTGCATTTGACCGAATTGACAAGATAACTGATTCTGGAAGTCTCTGTTCATTTACTCTGGGTCTTCTATCGAGTGTATGTGAAAAACAAGTTGTTACTGCATCTCATTAATTTAACAGTTACAGCAAATGGCAAGAAAGTGGAAGTGCTATGAGGGAATCGTTTTCAAGAACCCCAGTTGTTTGTTTCCCCCTGTAACCCCCTTAGTGAATTTCCATCTATAGACAGCTGATTTAGTAAAAACCCATCCGTCCATACTCAAGCAGATGATGACACATAAATAATGCCCGTCGTGGCTTGTTTGGTTTGTTCGGCTTTTGTGTCCACATCCGGTCGCAGGCTTGGATCGCAGCCAGTCATCTTGTAAAAAGGATTCTGACAAGAGAGGGATTAATACTGCTGGTGGCTGATCTGTGATGTTGCTTTATAAAAAACCCTACAATGGAACAAAGAGAGATGGGACGGGCTGGAGAGAGAGAGAGAGAGAGAGAGAGAGAGAGAGAGAGATAGGGTGTGTATGTGTGTGTGTGTGCTGAGGCCAGACACAACTGCAGGCATCTGAAATAGCACTAACCCACTTAGCCAGGATGGATATTTGCAAAATCTTATGAGATCATATATTGGATCATCACAGCTCTCCACTAACCTACATATGTGTCTGACTGCTTATTGCTTTAAAGTGGCCCAGTGCGTCAGAATAGATGTGCTACCAGTTACCTCACATGGATTTTTAGTGGGATGATTTCCTTGCCAAGCCACCTACCTCCTCCTAAGTGAAATGAGTGACATTTTCTTTCGATGCATCTCATGATTCCGAGGGCAAGGAATCTCTGTTTTGCTTTCGCAGCGCTTGTACATTTAAATCTTAATTTAAGATTAATTTGAAGGAATAATTCAATGTTTTAAAAGCAAAACAACAATAGACACAAACCAACTTTGAAAAAAAGGGAATTTGTCTTCACTGTCCTCTCATGCTAACTGATCCTAAGGCTGAAATGGAGTTAACCTGATAATGCCTGTCTGCAGACAGCACTTTGCTGATGTCTGAAATTGAATCAGAAAATTCCCTCTCCAGGCCCTGCACTCACATACAGTAGAGAAGGGGAACAAGGTTAAACTGAAAACTGAATCTGTGACCTTTAACACAATTAATATATTTTAAAAGGGACAATAAATATGTTTCTGTCTCTTCTGGTTTAATGCACATTGCTGGGAGGAGCTCAGATATGATTAGACTGGTTGTGAAATATAGAGTATGCTCATTTTCAACAGTAATTCCATGATAAAGACAAGTTATTTTTGTCTCAGTACAAAACAGATAGAAAAGTACACACTTCAAAGATTTGATGAGCAATGGCACAAGTGACTTTTTGGGGCCATTTCACAACCTGCATGTAATCATCGGAAAAAATATTACCTCAGCAGTCAAAAGTGAGGTATCAGCCAAAAAGCTGTGCTTGCCCCACACGGGGAAACATATATTCCCATGTGAGTCAAGAAACCTGAGACACCAATTACAGAGCCCTCTAATGACATAATTTCCTATGTTTGCCAGGATCCTTATTTCCAAAGAAAGTAACTTTAATGGTTGTATAATTTGAGAGAAGAAGAAGAAGAAGAAGAAAGGATCTCTTGGTATTAATGCTAGCTAACTACAACCCCACACATGGTTCTGTTTTTAGCTGAGCCCCTGTGCGTGACTGGCTCTTTTCAGTTGGCAGGGAGCTGCGTACGCTGAGTGCAGTCCAACAATCAAGATATGGCCGTGTTGACGTTTGGTTTATCGGGGAAGCTTTTAAGATGGGAAAGATTCCATTGTTTTTTATCGGCGGAGTTCAATTAGATCAAGCTCTCTGTCAAAGCTCCAGCAGCTCACCCCCTCACACATAGAAAATAAAAGCCCCACAGAGGGTGCATTAATTACAAACCTGCAGCGGCTGCTTTACAATGCACCTACTTGTCGTATTCAGCAAAGGATTAAAGAACAGGTTTAAATCAATAAAGCACAGGTTATAAATAGAAACCAGCTCTGAGTTGTAAATCTTGCCGTGAATAAGTCAATAAAGAAAGAAGACAAAATAACGCCTTGCAGTTGGAGATGTTACCGACATCCACCGTAAATTAATTCATCTGATTTGGCTAAAAATAAGCACTAACTGAGGTCATGCCTGCACTTCATCAAATATTCATGTCGTATTGTTTTGTTTTCCTGGAGGAATAGATTTTTCTTTAAGAGAAAAGGGAGTGAGAGGAAGAAGGTTAGCAGGATAAGGGGGAGGGGAACAGTAGAGACTCTGATTGAGAGAGAGGAGGAGAGGTAGCAGGCAGAGTGTCAGGGAATCTGAGTTAAAAGTAGTTTGCTACGAAGAAAGTTGACTTTACAAACTAAAGATTTCAGTCTTTTTACAGGGATGTACAGCACGTGAGGACCACTGTTCAACAGCTTTAAGAACAAAGTTTGTATAAGCTCCACGACAGACCTGCCAGCTCACAGGGGTCTCTCCAGAATTCATAGTGTGATCAGTTTTAAAGAGTTGATTATGGTGCAATGCCACTGAGTAAATACTTGACAAACACACAAATCTGGACACACTCCTCCACTTGACGCAGTCCTGAATTTGACAAAACGACAGGAAGGCAAAAACCTGTAACCAGAGACGCCCAGAGGACTGTGTCCCCCAGCGACCTCCTCCAGCTCTGCCTCAGTCCTCCACACACAGGCCACTCTCAGGCTTTAGGTCCTGGGAGATCGAACTACATGAGTTCACTGAGCTGTCCTGGAAGAAAGCTGTTTCCCATTCGGCCTACAAGTCAATATGTGAGCAGTTAAAGGGGAAATATCCGTTTGAGGTTAAATACTTAACTGTAGCAACAGGGATGTGGAAAAGCCAAGATAAAGATATTTGACTCCGTTTGGCTGAACTGCTCAATCTGTTCTGATGAATATAGAATTCATCACCTGCTGTTCATCAGAGCTTTGTGATTTCAGCTCATCACAATATGACGTCCATGCTGCTGCTTTCTGTCAAATTGTGAACTTAACGTTGCACATTTCAAGCTTGTAAAACACTGACAGGGACTTAGCACAATAAACTATAAGAACAGATAACAGTATCTATTTGTAATGAATGCGGGTTTCAGGTATTTTAGGTTTCAGGTAAAACTAGAATAGTTGCTCTCTATGCTCCTAAATGATTTTTGACATGAATCCAAGACTAATAAACTAATATTTTATAAGTTAAAGGTTATGAATATGAAGTAAATGTACTGTTAGTCATTAGAAGAAGTGTCAGCCTTCTATCATTGACCGGCAATAATAAGAAGTGCTTCCATTGTTCTCATCACAGCCCAATAAAAGCTGGTAGGGGTCGGTCAGTAGAGAGGCTGGGTCGCCCACCGACTGCTTTCCAATAGATCTGTATGATGAGGCCACAGGCATGGTGAGGGGAAAAGAACCTTGTGTTTGGCTTTTGATGGGCTCGACCCATTGATGTGCAACCAGCTCCCAGCTCTAATGAATAATGAATGGCCATATTGTCATCACCCAAAGATCACATTTCACATGGCGATGGACTGAGCTGGTAATTAGCCAGAATGCTGCTGGTCTGCAGCTTGCTGGGTTCAACTTGCCGGGAAGTGCAGAGCAGAGATGATGATTGTAATTGCAAGGGTAATCTATGGTAGCACATCTAAAGTTTAGGATTATATTCTTCACATTTGTAATAATCACATTGGATCGAGGGTAAAGGCAGATGTAAAAATGTTTCTTTCACTGAAATTAGGCAGAAATGAGGAAAGAATAAAAGAAGCAGGGAAGCCAGAAAGAGGGAAATTACTGCATGATGTTCTGTCTGGAGGAGCAATTATAAGTACGTCGTCATGCTCGATCTGACCCAGAAACTCTGAAGTGAGCTTTTATGAGTCTGGAAAAGGGAAAGCTGTACGACTGGTGCGTGGTTTCACTGCTGAAATAGACCTTGGAAACACAGCTGACATTCTGCAAATGAATGTCGGGAACAGTATGGGAAAAGGGTTAAGATAATAAACATCCCAAGTCATATAATAACTAAGGCTGTTCCAGCAGATTCCCACTTTAAGAAAAGAAAGTACTATTAGATTATTAAATGTTATTTTTGCCTCACTGACGAATTAGATCATTAGCTGCAATTTATAGGTTACACAGTTTTTTTTTAAACTTGTATATATATGTTCTCAGCTTAACTAACTTAATTCAGTATAAAGCTGATTCAACAGTTTAAAAGTGGGTCACATCTCTTTTTAATTTGAGTAATGAATAAGTCAAATGTTTTTATGCTGTAATGTTCACAAAACAGATAATTTTCCTCATGCTGTTCATTGCTACACATACAGAAGTATTTAATACTTTTTATTGGCCAAAGTAAAAGCTTGTATTCCTGAACATTAAAGATAAAGAGGTGAATGAGCCAACACACCAGGGTTATTCTGAATCACAGTACAGATTTTGCGGTTGTGCGGTGAACTCTATACTTACTATTCTTCAATTAATAAAAATATATACTCAAGCCCCACTTCTTGATAATCCCATGACTCAGCAATAATATTCACTCAAATCTACAGTAATGAACGAGCTAATTCAGAACAGTGTGCGGTTGTGTGAAGTCTGTCCAAGCCCCAGCTGATATATGTATCTCCATGTGAAACAGTGGTTTGCGGTCAGCCACAGTAGAAGTGTCTGTGAGATTGCTCCTCAAAGTGTTGTATGAGATTGTGTGATCATCAAAACCATGAGGATACAATCAACCGAAAAACCAGCAGCTTAGCTTTGGTGGAGGAGATGTTCCCAGAAAAGAGATGAAACAACCCTGGTTAAACCCTTTCTGGGCAAATGCAGTTTTCCGACAAAAATACAGAAGGCAAATAGCCTGAGCTTACTTAAGTTAACTTTTCAGTTTCCCCCCCATTCGATGACACAGGTTGAGCCACTTGCTAAAAATGTGAATATCTTCTGCAGAGCAATCAGTGTCTGAGAGAGCCTGGCCCATTTCCTAGTCACCAGCCAAGTGAGCAAGAGACCATGAAAGAAGAGGAAAATCTTCTCCAGGCTTTGTTGAACAACTTTCACTGCTGCATAGAAACAAAGCGTGGGAGTCACACAATATATCAAAGTGAATGTGGACCTACATCCCTGAGCAAAAGCAGCCATAGACACTCGTTTGTGGTAACTGTGAATAGAGTTGTAAAGCCACAATGGAACAACCAATCAGGAGGACTTAGTGCAAACTGGTTATTAAACCCACGGCCTTATCTGTAGTTATATGAACCAATGTAACATGGAAGAAACAGGAAGGACGATACTTCATTCAAAAATATAAAAACTTCAAACTCATACAACTGTTTCTGTGTTTTATCTAAACCAGGTATATAGATTGAATAAATACTTATATACACAAAGGCCTTTGCAGTAAACTTAAAAGCTGTGAATGGCTTTGTTATCATATGAGTTTTACTAATTCATGATTTCCAGTATTAGGCTTTCACCCTGGCATTGACCACCTAATCCTATTACCACTTAATATCATGAGTTTTTGGCTGCAGTGAAAACAGGTTTTCACAGGGCAATGTGCAGGGGGAGGGAAGTTGCTGGGATCATGTCATTATTTATAAAAGTAAGCCAGGAGCAAACACCCATCAAGTGGACGGATTAAGACCCTTTCTCTTTCCCTAATGACTGGAAATTGGTTTAACTCCAAAGTCTGTGTAGGGGGAGAGCTGTGACTTTGCCTCTGAATCAAAGATTCGAGTGGCCTCGTTAAGAATATCAGAGTCATCCAAGGTCACACAGCAACATTGAGTTTTAGTTAATCTATGCTAAGATGAACTACCTCATACTCTTTGTGTCAAACTAAAAAAGTGTACAGAAGTAGACTAAAGGTAAAGAAAGGCAGAACGGACATTGAGTCATCTGGAAAACTAGTTTTAAGACGGAGAATGAGAATCTGAAGGCTTGGGCATCAAGCTAATGACTGGAAGGTCACAGGTTAAGTTGACTTTGAGCAAGGTACATAATAACCCCCACGGCCTCAGGGCAGCTGCTCAGTGACTATAGATCTACCAAGTATTTCCTGGATCTAACAGTGTCAAGTATTCCTGAAAATGTGTTATTGATGCACAGTTAATCTACCTAAGTCCATAAAAAGACCATGATGCTTCAAATTTGTAGGTAATTCATTCAAACCCTAATAAATAAATTGGTGAAGGCTTCTGATTTATCTCGAACTCAATCCTCTCCGTCTACGTAGGATGTTTACTCTTTCACTTCTAGTTCAGTGCAATTTGTGCAGCTACTCAGTGAGATTAATTGATTAACACCATACAAATGCTTGATTATGTTAAAATGTTGGGTCACTTTGAACATTAACTGATTTGCCACCTTAAATAAACTTTAATAACAATAATTAATGGTTATTTTATCACCACAGCTGCATTTGCAAGGTCAACGTGTCAAAGCTGTTCTTCGAAGCTGATCAAATGCTGTTCAAGACAATGATCAGTGTCACGAGATACAAATTAGAAGCTCACGCTGTGTGAGTCAGCGGAATCTGATATCTTACCTGCAACAGGTGAGTCAGCCGCGACCAGTGTTACCAACACCGTCATCCCCAGGAGCACAGCCCTCAGGCCATGGCCTCGCACCAGAGCCTTGAGCATCAGCACCAAACCCACAGAGGAGACTAAACCCGCCATGGTGCGGCAGAAGTGAGGTCAAGGCATTTCATCCAGGTCGGGAAAGAAGACTCGTGACAGAGACAAATCCGGTTTGGGTTTATTTAGGGTTTCCTGGTTTGGTCTGCTTCAGTTTAAGGCCCCTCCTTCCATAACATGTGCTTGCAGTGAATAGTGGCTGTGGGAAAAACACAAGAGCAACAGTGTGAATCTCCAAACAAAGCAACCACGTGCACAGTTATTATTTGAGCGTCGCTTTATTAATCAGATATAAACTAAAGGAACTATAAGCACATGCTCTACTTAAATTATTCAAAACCTTTATCACCTAGGGAGGGGTCATGACGTAAGGAGGACCCCATTTTATTTTTGGTGTGGTCCTGGATCAGGAAGTGGATCCAGGAAGGACACAATATTGATCTAACCATTGAAGCCAAATATGATAAAATAAATGTTTGAAATTAGCAGCAAAATGTTTGGGTTGCTCACAGGTTTGTGTTTTGTTTATCTATAAGACATATATTACCAAAGATAACAAGGTGCCATTCTAATTTGATTAGATTAACATTCCCAAAGCCACAGTATCAGGATAATACCAATTTATACTTTCATTTTCCTGACAGTGCCTGCTGCAGTTCATTTGGATTCTTAAAGTATATGTTTGTAGAGTATTTCAGTCGATACAAACACACACAGAAGGGTTTGTCCTGAGTTTTGTATCTTGCCTTTAAACTTGATGTATTCCGTGCACATGGCCAACAAGGTGTCATTCTCATTTGATTAACATTCCCACAGTGCCAGATTTTATTTTTAATCATCCTGACACTTTCTGCTGCATTAAATTGGTACTGTTAAAGTTAATAAGTTTGTCATGCATGTTTGTGCTGTATTCCCCTGCAAATACAAACCACATAAATGATGAATCTTCCAAAGAGAAGCAGAATATGAGGATAAATCACAGGTTTGTCCTGCACATTGCCATCAGGTGACCTCACCACACACGACCGACTCTCATCCCATTGATCAGATGAACTAATATCTACACAACCTGCACTGGGGCTGGATGAGGTGGTGAGAGGAAGAGGAGGGTCAGAGGAAGAGCAGCTTCCACACACTCTTCATCCTCAGCCTGGACGACCTGCCATCATCCCCCCCTCGTCCCGTTACTCTCCAGCTTCACGGTCATGACTCATTCCCAGAGTCTGAGCTGTGGGGTTAGCTGCTAGCTAGCAAACACTAGCTCACAACCAGGGAGACCCCTACACACACACACACACATAGCGAGCTGAGGGTGCACGACAATATCCCCCTTCACCCCCCAACACCCCCATAACAGCCATTCCCCCATGAATCCTCATAGCTGCGCATTCACACTTACCTCCACCCCCCCCTCCTTCAAACAATGGGGCTCAAACTCTGTCCCTCCCCGTGTCCTCGTGAGGAGGAAGATGTCCAGATGTCCTCCGGGGCTCCGTACTTCACCCTCATGTGTTTTAAAGCGCTTGCCAGATTTGTGTCTCCGGTGCAGACGTGTTGCGCGTTTTCTGGTCGCTGGTTTTTTTTCACGTGAAGCTCTGACGGTGTCGTCCTTAGCATCGGGTTAGCCCCGCCTCCCGGTAGAAGCAATTGGCCGGTGGTTTATGGAAACCCGCTCCTATTGGCTGCAGCGCGGTTCAGTCGAAGAGGGGGAGGGGTTTTAGAAGTAGGTTGGTCCTCCTCCTGCTGGCGTCTGCGGCTTCCAAGGCAACGTGAGGATGCTCCGGCTTCATGTCACTGTCACGAGCTGCTTTTATATTACTAATAATCATAATCTTAAAATAATAAATACATAATAATTTAATAATCATAATAACAATAAAAGTTATGATAATAACAGTGATATTACGCTGCAAATGGCTAAAACAACGGAAATGTTTCCAGGTGGCGTCCCCTCAAAAAAGTGATGAACCTGTCTGTAGTTGTTGAAGTCTGTTGCTCGCCAGTGGTGATGGAACTTCACAAAGAATTGAACTACAGCCACGTTCATCACTAATCTGGGTCCCCTGGAAACATTTCCGTTGTAGATTTATTTTTCAATTTGCAGTGAGTTGCTGCACGAGCTTCAAATGGCTGTTCAACTGACCATCGACTATTATGTGCATGTGTACGAGAATGAATTATACCTCATTCATGGACCCGTTTTCCTCTATTCATTATTGTAAGTCTACATCTTTTGTCAATGTTTGATACATGTTTTTATTTATAATGTTTCCAGTTCTTTTTATTTGATCTTACTCCTTTTATTGCTTTTATTTCCTCTGCACTTTATAACAATGTTTAGAAAAGTGCTAACCCTAACCCTAACCCTATTATTGGGTTGGTTGTGGTTGTGGATCACTGTTTAAAAGCCTATTTAATGATGCATATCGTCCACTGCTGCAAACGTCATCCCTCTCATGGTTCTGTGGTTGAGCAATAAATGGAGACACCGAGGCAACCTGATGACGTCATTATCAATCCAGGTGCTTCAACGTTTTGGTGTACAGCGACATCTAGTGGCAGAATAGTGAAACTCATGCTGGTGATGATGCATCAGTTTTTCTTTTTTAGACAAAGCCTAAATTTTGCTTTAACCATAACACTCATTTGTACAATGACTGTTAACCCCCTGTTCTTGTCTATGTGGGGTGTCCTGTTATTGAATGTTATTGCACTTTAGATTTGATATTAGGACTTATGGTCAATTTGTATTGTTATATTGTATTATTTGCCTTTTATTGTCATTGTACAGCACTTTGGTCAGTTTATGCTGTATTTAAATGTGCTCTATAAATAAAACTTACTTACTTACTTACTTACAATGGTTCAGATGCCATTACATACTTTTGGCTGTCAAAACATAAATTAATAGTTTTACACATTATCCTGCAGAAACCTGTTTTACAGGCATTTTACTCAACTACTGTTATTAACTAAAATGTAGAGGCTTTTGTCAAATTTGAAACTTCAACTGTAACTGACACATTTAGTAATTAGTTTGCCAATCCAGGTTATAAAAAAATGTATGATGAGTTTATGAAACAAATGATGGATTATTAAACCCATAAAATAGATAAAATATCTTAATCTCAACCAAATACATCAAATTTATTATATTACATTTAAAGTTGCTTTACAACCCTTAAGATCCTCACACATGAAGGCATAACAATATCTTTAATCTAGTATAATATACATATCATAATAATATAATATTATACTATACTGATATATTTCATATCATCACACACACACACACACACACACACACACACACACACACACACACACACAGATAGAAAGAAGGACTGGACGTCGGTGCCGTGACTTAACAGTTTAATGTAAATCCAAGACAAAGTGTGATTACATTTCTACACATATACAATATGCATATGTGAGCATACAAATTCTCATTAATAACTCGATTCACCTCGGAGACCGAAAAAATGATCAAAAGTAACAGTGAATAACAAGCTATAACATAGTTCACCACAACGCGAGCCCCTTCTCACCCTACAGTTAGTAAAGAGGACAGTTAAAATAGCTATATTCTTCTATTTGACGAAGCCGTTTGTCTGTTAAAATCCTCCTGTGAAATTTACAATGCTATCATTTAATTTTTTCCCCGAAGCCTAATATAAATTCACTCCATTTTTCTACAACGAAAATGATTAAGAGAAGCACACAACATCATAATGGTGACACAAGCGCTTAGTAGCAAGTACTCAACTTGTTAGGAGGTTTAATTAATCCTTCTTCTTATTGTCATTATTATAGTCATTTAAACATTCTATAAAGCCAGTAAAATATCCATTCTCATAACATACTTAATAATATTAGGCTAAGGAACAGGGTATACATAGAACGCTACGTCAACAGATTGAAATAATGAGACGTCACACCCGAAGAAAACAAAAGCAAATAAGAAAAGACAATTATCAGAGAATTATATTAGGAAATACTGCAGCACACATTAGCTTTATCGACAAAGAATGAGATTTTACACCATACAGCAATGGACACAAAAAGGGGGTCAGGGTTTGATGCGCTCTTAGGTCTTCAGTTAATGTAAATAAACTGATCAATCACTTGTTGTGCAAGTATTTATCTACACACTTCAGCTACACAAGCTTTCATTCTGACGGTTTGGGGATTGTGACGTGGAACGTGAACTCCAGGTAAAGATGGATATTGTTGTGGTGTGAAGAGTCTGTAGTTGAACATGGCTTTGGTTTACCACTTCCAGAATCTATTCATTTTATTCAACATTACAAAAATAACTGACTCCGGCTAGAGACCACTCTGAATCTAGTTGGAAAACCATTGAGAAGAATTCCATATTGGGGATTTAAGATTGGTAGAAATTCATCCGAAGCCTTGCCTGGTTGTACAAAATTAGAAATAAATGGAAATGCGATAATAATTGATTTTGGTTCTTAAATTTATTTGCTGCATTCACCTGATGCTCTGTATCAGTGATGGCATCAAACCTTGACCACCTCACCCTGAATCCCCCACAAGGAAAAGCCAGCAAAAGGAGCATATCTCCTCAACCAAAGGTTACAAAAGAAAAAAGAAACACACACACACACACACTCTCATCCAAAAAACAGAAGGGCTTTAAGAATATTGTGTTGCTGTAATTGTGTTTTTTCCCGGTGATGGAGAGCTCGTCCGCACACGATTCATCCACATTAACACCTGCTCTGAACCCTTTTGCCTAACGTTTTCTTTTCACTGTTAAAAGTCCGTCTGTTTATGTTGCGTCTGTTCACTTCTAAACTAAGTCACCTTAGAGGAGTTGTGTGTTCGCTCTCAGGAATGTTTCCTCGTGTTTCTCCTGGATTATTATTCATAACACCACGAGCAGAACTCGGGTAGTTTGAGTGTTTTCAGTAAAAGAACGCCAGGCTCTATATAGAGAGTGAGATTCTGCCTTATTCTGTTTTCTCTGATTCAAATGTCACCTTAAAGCTTCAGAGGTATCATTGTTTTTAGTTTTTTTTTCAGAAGGCATTACTCTAACTATAAAGCCACTACCTGTGAAGGCTACGCTCACCTCGACAACACACAACATTTCTTTACACTCTACTTAAGAACATTTTGGTAATTGTAAGGTCACTCGATCTACGTTAACGCTCACACGTCTGATTCCCACCTTTTTAAAAACCAAACACAAAACATTGGTTATGTGAAAGATGAACACACATCATACACGTCACGTTATCCTCCACAATGCGGCGCACACAGGGCTTCTCTTAATTGGATGCTTTCATTTGTGAAAATAGTAATTATTCTCTTACCCCCCCTTAATCATGAGGACAGTGGTAATTTGACATTATTTGCCTGGTATGGGATTCTGCTGGAGAGCTGATGTATAATTATTGCATCATGCATGGCCACAAACAGTGAAATCAAATGAGTGGTCACCCACAGAGGAGAGAGAATCTAAAGCCATTTCAGATGTCGCGGGTCACATGTTACATTCATTTTGTGCGGGTGACCACGGTGTTAAAGGTTTACCTGGTTCTTCTTTTCCTTTTCTCTTTTTTGATTAATTCATTTTCAAACAGATCATTCTATTCAATGTCACACGATAACGTTTTTTACAAATTAATATTCTTACAACACCGATAAAGCTACAACATGAACAACATAAAAACAAAATAACTGGCTTATAAAACAATTTGGAGAGAGAAGGCTACTCAGAATAATAATAATTATTATTGATCAGTCAGCCTATCGACAGGGGCCAAGTGTGTGGAGTCAAACGAAAAAACAAGAGAGAAAGTTGAATGTGAGGATTTGAAGTCAAGATGGAGCTTGTGTGCGTTAGCTACTTAAATCCTCTCCGTGCAGGAACCCGCTCGCTCGGCAGGTTTTTAAAACACAACGACATGAAAAGGAGTTATTGCCTATCTGCTCTAACGGTGGTGTAGAGAGGATTGCTTGTACTGTTCTGTGCTGTGCTGTACATGGTCAATCTGTTTCATTCTTTGGTGGGAGGAGCGGAAAGAAAAGTCAAGAGCACAGCTAGGGGGTGGGGTTTGGGAGGGGGGACAAGACAGCAGTGTATCATGGGTAACGCCATATTCCCTCCGACAGTGGAATGTTTCAGTAGTCTGTCTCAAAACAGAGGAGCCAAGAAGATTTCAATGAAAATAAAATAATAATAATAATCATCTCCCTTATGCACGTGTGCTTAGGCCCCCAAATGACGAAGAGGAAATTAAGTAGATCAAACAAAATAAAAAGATAAAAAGACAACAAACAGAACAAGAGAAGATGTAACAGGCCACGTTCAATGTAATCACATCTTTAAGTGCCCGGACCCAAGGCTTTACATGCTGGAGCTGACAGGGGAAACAAGTACCAGGATGATGGACCACGTGGCACCCTACATATCTATAAGAGCCCCCCCCCCGTTGGATTATCATCAACTCAACACTTACTATCATCAGCACTTTACACAGGTGCACCCACCTCCATGGAATACTAAATATCACTGTACATCAACCCCCGGGTTGCAAAGTAGAAATGAGCCTGACATTTAATAAAAACACACACATACTCTGATAAAACGTCCACAAGAATTATTGCAACAATCTCTAAAAAATGAAAAACACAACATGTAGCCTACTACAGCCATGTCCAAAAGAGTTCAAGATAATGTTAAGACATTAACAAAACATCAAAAAAAACAAAACATAATCACTTCAAATGCAAGTACTGTGGCACACCATGACGAAGAGGGGAAGGCCTTCACTAAGAGTTTCGGATGGGCTCACGGTGAAGAGGACAAGAGGTGAACAGAGGAGATTATTTGTATCGGTCGGCTTACGAGAATAAATGAAATCGAGCAGCAAACACATAAAAAAGCGACAGCCCTATTGGTTCTCTAAGTGTCCGGCTTTACGGTCTGTGGTTCGTCTGGTTCTCTTTCCTTATTTATTAATTTGTTATAATCGAAGACAAATGGACAGTGGAGACGAATCGTCCACGAGGCGCCCTTCCAGGTGTACGCTGTGGCATTTCCCGTCTGCTCTGTTTCCTGCAGCTCTGCGATGACGCGACGCAAAACCTCAAAACACAACAATACGACTTCCCCCCCAACAAAAACAACAAAAACAACAATAAAAAGGCTTCATGTCAGAATTCTACGTGTGCGTTCAGGTAAGGCGGTGCCTCCCTCAGTGTTGCTATCAACCTGCTCAGTGCCAACTTGCTACCGTTTGAAGTCCCATTTAAGATAGAGAGTTCGCACCCCCCCCGCGGTCCCTACCTTAACTGACCCCACGCCCTCCACCGGCCCCTTCACTCGTGTCTACACAGCATCTCTCTCTCTCTCTCTCTCTCTCTTAAACAACCCATCGGTACTCTTTCTCTCTGCTGCAGCCGGGCTATCGCTAGCCCTAACAGACTCCCCCTCACGGCAACAATCACTTTCTGTCAGGCCCCTTCTTTCGGACTAGCTTTTAACCTTTAAAACAACAACAACAACAACAAACAAAACGACCTCTAGTGTGTCGCAAAAAAACATTGTACTGCAACTCATCCTCTGGAAAACCGAGCGAAAAATCTCTGCTCTGTAATCACGACGCATGCGTTCCCTTGTGTGAATTCCCCTAAAAAAAACAGATCTATGCCAAACTAACGCCACATTTTGGGGCTCCACCGTGATAAGAGGTTTACAGCTACAGCTATAATGTACATTTTTCCTATTTACATGAATATCCAGAGCGAGTGTAACAAGAATTGAATCTACGACTTTGGTAAGTACCCCAGGCAAGTTATCTCATGCACACATCAAAAAGGAGCTCAGCGTGAAACCGAATCCGACGTTAATCTCCGTTAATCTACGCTCGCGACGAGAAACAGCCAGGGCTGAGCCTACACCTGGAAGAGAGCTACGCCTGCCCCGACTCGGGTGGAGGAACCAGGGAATCATGTCTCTCTAAGTATAGCTATAGTCTCTTGTGGCTTTCCGGGTCCAAGCCGAGTAAACTGTGTTGTCTTATCTGTAAGGCACTACGAGGGAACAATGGTTCAAAAACCTACAGACTGAAGAAGGGTTCTGAGGGAGTGGACTACACACGCATGGCTGACAGTAGCACACACAGACAATCACGTTGTACATGCCTATGTTATTATAACCACTTTGTGCAATCACATTGAAAGTAAAAAGGAACAAATAAATCTATTGGTATCAGGAGATCAAAGAATCTTCAAACAAACAGGTGCTGACTGCTACATTCTAAGAACGGGGCCCCAGCTAAGACACCTATAGCTAAAACTGAAGTATCATCGTAAAAGGTGAAACCCAAACAAAAGAAAAAACAAATATCTATAAATACACTAAAAAGTTTGTTGTCTTCTGTTGGTTATATTTCCAGAAGCCTCCTCGACCGGAGAAGGTGGAGTGGGGGAAGATGCCTCTCTTCTCTTTACTGCCCCCACGCCATGAATGATTTGGAAATATTAAGACAGTTCAAGGCCATCAATATTTTTTTTTCTTTGAAGAGCAGCAGGTTTTTTCCGTATTTCACCTTCTCCCAAAAACATCTCTTGGGATTCCAAACTTCCAGTCAGTAACCCCTGTTCAACAGTCACTTCCCAAATTGAAGAGGGGGAAAATAAAAAATAAAAACAAAACCAGTAAAATCTCCGCTGTCCCAAAAGGCCTCGTTCAAAACCTCCCTGTGAAACTAATGAGACGTTTCTTTCCTCGTAAAATAAAGCGAAGATTAAGGGAAATAAAAGCAACAAAAAAACTAAAACTGGCCCTTTCAGGAGGAAGGTAAAAAAAAGTGAAAGAAAACATCTTGAACAGTTCCCCCTCAAAAAAAAACAACAACCCCCATCTTTCCTTTCCAGAGAGGCTGTGAATCTTTTCGTTTGTTTTTTCTCTCTCGTTAAATCTTCAAGTCATACGTGAAGTCTTGTGAGGATTGCATGTTCCTCTGTCCCTGTGTATGTCTGAGGTTGAGGAGAGGATGTTCAGGGGCGTGGAAGGGGGGTGCAGGGCGGGTTCGAGGGGGGAAGCAGCAGTGCTGGGTCAGGCTCTCCAGTGTCAGTCAGTGTCTTTCTCTAGAGGTATGGGTACTGGTTGACCTTGGTGGGGCTCAGCGGGTATCCAGTGTAGACAGCGGAGGCGGGCGAGGCGCTGATGTAGGCCTGGTGGGCAAACTGGGCCTGGTACTGACTATGGTGCATTGTGGGCGAGGGCAGCACGCGGTGGCCCATGCTGACCGGGACCTGGTGGACGATGCTGGGCGGGTAGCTCCCGTGCTGGACCGCGTGGCGCGCCGTGCCTTGCGTCGCCACCAGGTGGGCCACTGTTCCGGTGGAGCCCAGAGCAGCGGGGGCTGTGTAGGCGTAGAGGTGGGGCTGGCTGGGCAGGTGCGCGGCCGCCAGGTGCGCGTGGACGTTCCCCGTGTGAGAGGGGCTGTTGTGATGGAAGGAGTAGGGGGCCTGAGTGGCGATGGTGGGGGTGATGTAGGCCTGCTGGCGCCGATGACCTCCGTTTCGCTCTGCTACCATGTGCTGCTGGGCCTAGGAGAGAGGAGGACAGAGTAAAACATCCCATAAAGTTTGAATACTCATGTTCCTGAGGTGGTTCACACACATCACCCTGATCGACATGTTTCTCTTTACCTGGCTGAGATTGAGGGGCTGCTGCTGGAGGGGGTGTGGCCCTGAGCGCTGCTGTCGGTAGGACCCGCCTCCAGTGATGCAACCCTGGTATGTGATTATTGCCAGACATCATGTTGGATTTGAACTTGTAAGCTGAATTATGATGGTTCATTGCATCTGCAGAGGAGAGGACACAGGTTTGGGTGATTGGGAAGCAGCAGCTTTTATAAACTTACAACATAGTATGAGGTGTCAGGGTCAGGAAAGAGATTGCATCTCTCACCTGTCATCAGGCGCTCACATTCAATCGGGACCTCGATGTTCTGGGTCTTGAGAGGGGGGGATGATGATGGTGCGGGGGTTCCCGTTGTTGTAGTTGTCCAGTATGGTGTTCTTTGTGTCGTAGCTGTTGTTGTTGGGGGGTCTGGACTGCACAGTGTAGGGGCTGTTGCTGGAGCAGTCGGAGTCGGGGGAGTCGTGGACCGTCACGCAGCTGATGACATTCTTCCTTTGCTTTGAAGTTGAGCTGGAGGAAGAAGAGGAAAGTAACTTAGAATGATAAATTGGATTTCCAATAACTAGGAACACATTTGAGACGGTAGTTCAATTTGACAACATCTATAAATATCAAGCTTTGATCAGGCCAGGATTTCTCACTCCAGGTTATTGGCTCCAAAGTGAAGGAGGTTTGAGAATCTCAGGCTCCGGGTGCAAGCATGCTACCAGATCGTTATGATGAAGAAGGAGCTAAACTACAAGGTTACCAACCCCTCGCCTATCACAGCGAGTCCTGGGAGGCTACCAGACTTTACCGGACAAACGACAATGTGAATACAAGCGAAAGAAATTAGTTGAGACACTGAGTCTTCTAAAGTGAGAAAAAAACTCTGATTTCTTTTAGCAAGTAGCAAATCTCTCTTTTGCATTTGCTTGTTAACTTTCTGTCACTTCTCATTACGGCTAACATCTCATACTAACACAACGCACCAGCTGTGTTATGTCACTGACATGTCATCATGTTTATTTGACTAATTTAAAGTCCGTATTTTATAGATACACAAAGATTTGTTGATGGAAATGCCGACAGTATGTTAAATGCTACTTTGAAACCTAAAATGAAAGACCACAGAATAAAAAGGATGAAAGAGAATTCTTAGTTTTGCTTGGTATTGGTTTATCCAACGTCAACACAGATGTTGTTTTTGCAAAGACTCTTTAGTCTTAATCTTACTTGATCTAAGTCTGTATCCCCTTGAGATGTTATAATTATGGACGTTTATGTTTATGTGTGTGAAACAAATCCCATTAACAAACCGTTTGTTTTGTTTTCGGTCCTCTTCCTCATCCGTGTCGCTGCTGATGGTGATGATGCTGACTGCTGGACTGGGCGTGTCGGGGATGATGATGGTCTGTCTGGGGACGTGGTGCTGGTGCTGATGGTCGCGCGTGGTGCTGGAGGCCTGCTCGGCTTCGCCACCCCCCCACCCGCCGCCGCCGCCGCCGCCACATAGCTGCAGGGGCGGACAGTTGTTGTTTGGGGCCGAGCCGTTCTGCAGCACGGCACAGCGCGGGGGCGTGTTCTCCTTCACCCTCTTGGAGCGCTGCGGGGACAGCACGGCCTGCGAGGACGACACCTCATAGGCCGACATGTTCCTGATGGAGAGAGAAGCCGAAGATCAAAAACCTCATAAATCAAAAACGAGACTTCATGATGTTTGTTGTGATGATCTTTTTCTGGCAGGAAGGAGATTTACAGTGAGAAACCGTTGAATAGTACCTGGCAGTCATCTGGTGCTGTTTGTTCTTTTTGGAAGAGGAGTTGTTATTAGTCGAGTGTTGCCTCATAACATGTGCCACTCCCACATTAAGCGTCTGGTTGGATGGGAGCGTGACGTGTCCGGCCAACAAGGCTGGCTGCTGCATGATGGGATTATAATGGCTGCCATGAGGAAGAGGATTCCTGTAATAAAAAACCACATCAGAAACCAGTAAGTAAAGAAATACTGAAAAAACACATTCATGCACTGTATGAGATCCACTGCAGGGTCGGGAAAGAGGAGGAGGACAGATTGAGTATTCCCCTCAGAAGCCAGCCGGTGGCAGCAGCCAACTTTTCAAAAGACGGCCGAAGGAGGCGAGGGAGTGAGAGGAGAGAGAGGGTTAGAGGAGCTGACACCAGCAGCTGTGGAGCGATAGCTCTGCAGAGGAAGTGCGACACTTTCCCGTCGCCTCTCAGAGGACAACAGAGCTGCCACTGGCCGGGGGAGGGAGGGAGGGAGAGGGATGGGGAGGGGGGTGTCTGGTCACAGATGGACAGCTCTGAATGCATCTGAGCGTGCACGGCACCGGCAGCCTTCCACACGTTCACATTAAATATACCTGCATCCTCCCCATCTCCCTGCAGATTTCCCTCTCCCACCTATCAATCCATTCATTAAGTCGTCTCCCTGACAGGCTGTACGCCACATGATGTCTCTACATATACATATGTCCCATCTCCCTGAGGTAGAGCCACTCTTATAAAAGCTCCAGCCTCCGCGTGGGGGGACTGTGATTCACTGGAGATAAAGGACGAGCTGTCAGGGAGGGACAGACTCTTCGGTCAATCAGCTCGATGCCGTGCCATCTTCCTATAGCATGTTCTGACCTATAAAAACCATAAAACCACTGCTGGCCTTTGAAATCTATTTATCTGAAAAAACACAACTACACACTTTCCACTTACTGGATTATGTGACTTGGATTTACAGAGGGCTGTGATTTTTAAATATGATTGTGTCAACCTTTCGGAAATATTCATCCAGCTAAATCCTGTGTCAATAAGGGTGGGTCCAACAAAAAGGGTAGACCACAATATCCTGACATCAAAGTATCGGCGACGGATTAAACTGGCCGGGAACTGGTTTTTGATAAAAAATACATATCAGAAAGGAAGCAGTGTTCACCTCCAGTTGGCGAGAGGCTGTGCGCCGCTCATGGAGTCGGGGATGACAGTGGCATGCTGGACTGAGGTGTGGGTGAGCTGCTGCCAGGCTGGAGGCAGCAGGATCTGCTGGGTGCCGCTGGGCCAGGCCTGCTGAGGAAGGACAACACAGAGCGGGGGGGGCAGACAAAGGAGAGGACGAGGGACAGGGGGGGGACGGGGATTGAAAGGAAAGAAAGAGGAGACACAAACAAAATTGTCAGCTGCCATGTTGGAAAATAGGAAATATATAAATTTGTTACCACAATTTCATGACACATGGATGGGACAGTTAAGGAAGAACTAATACAAGTTTGGTGTGGATCCGTACAAAAGGGCAGATTCAGGATTTTTTTATCACTTTAATTAATACTTGGAGATATTTGTGGGGAATATTCCGATGAAAAATATAACATTGAAGGGACTGTTATCCATGAGTGTGCAGCTTGATTGAATTTAAAATGGACTATTGGGCGTTGGCGGCGGTTGCACGATCTATTGAGTGTCATTCTGCTTCTCACAGGACTGCACATGACCATGATTGATATTTCATACAATCAAAATGTGTGAAGACGAGAAAACTCAGTGGACCTGACTGATTGGTTTGAGGGTGCTGTGATAAACGACTGTATCTTCTCAAAAGTGCGTAGCAGCCGGTTCAAACTTGCTCGTGGGCATGTGAAATGAACTCCGCCAGCTTCAAGGAGACATTCATCGACAAAAGAGATAAGAGCAGGACTTAATAAAGATGTAGCGCAGCTCCTGTCTTTGTGTGCTTGTGTATGAGCGATTGAGCCTACAGCTTTATGTATGTGTGTGTGTGTGTGTCTTCCAGCTACCGTGATTATGCGTTGGACCTAAGTCAAATCAACCGATATTCTAATTAAATTCATCAGCCTATTCAAGCTGCTTATAAAGAAGCTACTTTGTATTTCTGATGCGGAGCTGGAGGACTATCGGGCATAATACCCCCCCGAGATGTGCCAGGATGTGTGTGTGTGTGTGTGCATGCATGCCTGAGCATGTTTGTGCACTAGTGTGTGTGTGTGTGTGTAACCCTAATAGTTTAATGCAGTGCTATTGATTAGCACTTTAATGTAAGGGCTAATGAATTGTTCTTTTAATACCATTTGCACATCTATTTACAACAGCATCAGTGTGTGCTGCGACGCACATGTTTAAACAGAGGGAGAGAGAGGGAGAGAGAGAGAGAGAGAGAGCGAGAGAGAGAGAGAGAGAGAAGAGAGAGAGAGAGAAAGAGAGAGAGAGAGGGAGAGTAGGAGAGAAAGAGGGAGCACGCTAAATGCAAAGCAGGTAATTTTTTAGCATGTAGCAGAACTTTATTTGACCTTAGTTTTATCTTTAACTTCATCTGAACCTTTACCTTAATGTTTATTTGTTCCCACTATACTCTGACTTCAAGTGGCTGCTATGTTCTGTCCTCTGGCTGCAGGTTTGTGGATGTTGGATTGTTTTTGTCTGAGGTCGGCTGCAGAGCTAAGAGCCGCCCGTGTGTGTAGTTGAAGTGCTGCAGGGGCAGCTGCAGGCCAGCAGAGCTCCTTGTCTGTGCGCTGATGACTGACGTCTCTAATGGAACATTCTGGAGCTGGAGATGGTCTTACATCTAAGAACACGTCCAAGGCCTTTTATCAACATGCCATTAGGAGTCACTAATACATCCATCCATCTCCTGCTCCTCCTGCTGCTCCCTCTATCACCCTCCCTGGCACTCTACATGCCTCTTGTACAAGGCGTCTGGATTGTGTAACCAGCCTGTTTGCCCTGAAATGGTAACCCAGTTAAGGGACCGTTTACTTTCTTCTCCGAGCCCACCATCACTATCAGCGGCCCAACGCCTCCCAGCTCGACCTACACTCCCTGGGTGAAAACCCTTTGTCACCTCGGGGCTTTGAAAGCCCCGGCTCTCACTCCCCAATTGTTTCCACATTTTCTGCATTCCTGAACCAGATAAAGGTCCTGCGTGTTTTGCTGCCTCCCTGCATGGAGCCTCCTTCCCTCTGCCTCCTCTCACAGCACACCCAGAGAGCTCGGGGGGGGTCACCTTGCATGGGCCCACAGGTAAGCGCAGGGTGCAGGGGAGGTGGCGGTGAGCAGCGGGTGGGTGAGGGCACAGGTGGGGAGGATGCAGGAAAGAGGCAAACAATGCCAAGCCAGTGAGACCTCCCACAGTAAAGCAATAAACATGGAGAAACAGACACACACCCAGTTATTAGGTGTACTGGCCTATATAAACCATCTGCTTATGTTAACTACTGCCTGTTTTTGTTTAACATGCGTGCAGACATGAGGCTGCAGTGAACACCTGCAGGACGGGGCGGCAGCATGTGATCTATACGTGACACGTCAATTACAGTAGCTTGTATTTTCCCAGAGGAAAACAGAGATGTTTACATTTGACAGAGCCATCGTATCAATGCATCTGGGGATGTTGTGAGTTATCTGGTCATGCAGAGCCTCTGCAGAGCTTCCCCTGACCTTCCAGGATCCTCTGAGGCCTGTAATTTGGAGCGCCTGACTTGGAACCAGCCCTGGAGCTAATCACCATTTGGTATCTGACAGATTAACCCGCCATAGAAATACAGCCATGCACACACACACACACACACACACACACACACACACACAGCCGCTTGCTTCCTGCCTGCCTACTGCATGATTAACTGGAGATAAGGGAGCACTTCAAACTCCCTGGATTCTCAGGGATATTTAAAGCCCTCATGGAAATTTCCATAGGGAAAAAGGATGGTGTGGCAATGGAAGTGGTCGACAGTGTGCATGCGTGCAGGGAGAGTGATGCACAGTCACTCCCTGTTACTTCCAACAACTGTATATTAGCAGCTAAAGCTCCGGCTCCACTGTGCGGGCTCCAGTGAAGGCCCACTCTGTGTGAAAGGCTCCTGCCTTCGTGTGCATCAGACCGTGGCAGCCTCAGCCTCCAGGAGAGCGGGTTAGCAGAGGGAGCGAGGGGGGGGGGAGAAAGAGAGAGAGAGAGAGAGAGAGAGAGAGAGAGAGAGAGAGAGAGAGAGAGAGAGAGAGAGAGAGAGAGAGAGAGAGACAGAGAGAGAGAGAGAGAGAGGCAGGGAGCAATGCACAGAAGAGTGCTCAGGAAAAAAAACTGCTGCCAGCAGGAGCAGGGTCACGAACACTGAGTAATTTCCAGCCTCCATCGATAAGATACTATTCTTAGTGAAGGGCTTGTGAAAAAAAAACAACATCTGCAGAGCTTTGTTTGAGTGTGAGCAGCTCCAAGTTGCACAGGCAGCGGTATTGTTTAGACCCACAAAACTCTTTCAGTTTTCGTCCTACCTGTGTGAGCAGACCAGGTTGGATCTGCAGGGGCTGGGCACCAGGGGCCTGCGTCACTATGGGGACGGCGTTCTCCATCCGCACAGAGTAACTGGTGTGCTTGGAAGGGGACGCCTGCAGCCCTGTGCACAAATTAAGTACACGCATGGAGGAAGTCAACAAATGAGTACAGCAGGGCCCTCCGCGTCAACAAACAACGTCTTGCTACATCTGCAAACTTCCACATATAACGACATGTACATATAATGAAAGCTGATGTATCTGCATTCAGCAGATGTCAAAACCCTATGTCCAAATATAGCAATGCTACCGAGAAAAACAAAAACAGTAGTCATGGCGATGGAATAAAAAATTGTTAAGGATAATAGAATCAGCCATTCCACCGAAAGAATAAATAAACAGATAGAATAATGCCTTGGAGACCTTCTGTCCTCCCAGTGCATACACAGAGGAGACAAAAGGGGTGTGAGTAAGCATTTTACAAAGATATTAAATTTCCCTTTCAAATGATGAACTGCCTCATCAACTTATCATTAAATCACGGCTGCTCTCTGTCTGTCTGGTGATAGGCTCAAGCCGCAAAACAAAAAGACAAATGCGAGTAAAAGAGGGACTGTCTGGGCCCAGAGACGGAGCTAAAACTGACTGGTCATATATTTATGACATCAGATAAATGCTTAACACAAAGGCTGGTTTTACGTTTAACTCATTTGCAGTTGTCTTGTGTTTTCTCCTCAAATCTCAGGCTGTTCTGTTTCATGTACCCATGACCTTGTGTTTCTCACAGTTCACCACACGGCTCACTTTGGCTAATGCACAGTGACTCGTCAGTTCCCTCTTACCTTGGAAGCCAGGTGGGCAGACGATGAGCGCCTGCTGGAAGGGGTCGGGCCGGGCGGCGCAGAGCTGAGGAGCCCCCGGCTGCAGGGGCATGCTCCTCTGGGCCACCGCTGCCATGGAGGCAGCTGCAGGCTGGTAGAGTGCAGATTGGTAGTTTAGTATGGAGACATCGGGACTTGCAAAGGAAAGGGTGGCATTGTTGGTGGAGGAGGGAGCCAGGTTGGCGGCCTAAAGGAATGACGGGACCAAAATAAAAATCATGAGAGTGGAGGTAGTGACGGGAATGACAGGGAAGTGTAAGCACTCCGAGGAGGGAGAGAGCGGAATGGCAAGCAGGGAAGGAAACAGAAAAAGAACAGAGAGACACAACAACCGCAGGATGGAGAGCAGGGCATCCATCACTGATGAGAGCCGATGGAGGAACGAGGAAATTGAACGAGTGATTTGAACACGTCTTAAAATATGCACATTGTTGATTTGATTAATTAGAGGGAGAGAGGGAAGGTGGGGAGAGATGCAATCAATGCAACAATTCTTAGAATAATCAATCATCAATGAGCAAAATGCCACCAGAGCAAATTCAGACAGAGATGACGTTTTTAATCTACAGTGTTTACAGAGCCTTTATTTAAGATTAGAATAATGTGCCACTTAACAGGAAATGTACACTAAACGTCTATAAAGTGACAATATACTGAATATGAATGTAATGATGCTTAATAAGTCTCAGGGAGCTATTTAAAAACAGTTAACAACAGGAACCTTTCCCCAATTATCACATTTAAATGAGTTTTAAAGACAAGAGGAGCTCATGTTATGATATCTCACATGTCACAGAACCATGAGTCGATATAATGAGCTGCAGCACAATGGGATGTCACAGCTTCACTCCCTCTCTCCAAATCAATACGACTGACAGGAGTAATATTTCACATCCCTATAATTATGAAAGCTTATGTAAGGTAACTCCAGCATGACCATTAATAAGACATGTGGAATACCGAGACCGCCCAGGAAACCTCCCAGAGACAAACAAACGCTTTTTAAGAGATCGTTTGCTCGAGAGAAGTATTTGCTCTCCGCGAGACGCCGTCTAATTTTAGCCCTTTCATTAAGCGTACATAGGGGTGGAGGGAAATACGGAGACAGCGCTTTCATTTTTCATTTGCTCTCTTTAGCGTGCTCAATGCACACCGGGGGGAGGAAACATAATCAATATGGCACTCTGGCATTCATCATAAACAAGTAGAGGAGCAGGGAAACACAAGCGGAAGACGCATTCTGAGCCTCGAAAAACGAGTGGAGCTGAATAAATCAGGAACTTAAGTCTGTCTATATGCTCAGGGAGCCGGGCGGCGGGAAAGACAAGCCGAGGGAAACGCTAATCCATTTAAATCACAGCAAGATGGGGAATTTGGTCGCATGCTACACGGCGTGAGTCGGCTCGATACAGCCGGTGATAAAGAACTCTGTTTACTGAAAAAAGGGGGTGAGGGAGAGAGGGAGGGGGTCGTAACTGAGCGCACTCCTCGAAAAAAAACCTTGACGCGCGGTAGACAGAAGTCAGCAGTTTTGATTCACCGGCTGAACGTGAGTAAAGCACCACAGGCTCAAACCCAGAGAAACGGGAGGAAAGAAGAATACACAAAAAAAGGAGAGAGAGGAGGACAGCAGGGAGAGGAAAGGGAGAAGAGAGGAAGCCTGCAAAAGGGATTCTTAAGGCCTGAAAGCCCCAGAATGCAAGGCAAGCAGGAAGTAGGGGCTTGTCATGTGTGTAATCAGCACTTTGGGACAATCCCACAGGACCTGGGGCACAGACAGAAATGCAGGCAGACAGATATAAAGTACAGGCACCGGGACTGAAAGGGAAACGTGCAGACGGACGGGAGGAACGGGGAAAAGAACGAGAGAACAAAGGGACACGTCTCCGCTCACGGGGCTGAGAAGACGCTCACTCACTGACGCTCGGGTGTTTTTGATCGAGACGCAGTTTGACGCCGTGTTAGCTAACGCATCATTCATATCGTTTCTTAAAGAGGTTGAACTCGGCTTTAATTATCCATCCTGACACATTCTAAACACGTCTATTTGATACTTTTACCTATTAAACATGTATCTTTTATCGAGAGTATCTAATTGCCCACGTTCATTTACCTCCTCACTGTGGAAATGCAGGAAAACCAAAGCATCTATAATTTACACAGTCGACACCTGACAGCGAAAAGGAGTTCATTATCAGTGACTGATGGAGTTTGAGTTCTTTACCTGGCTGTGCACAGTGTTCAGCTGGTTGTTGAAGGTCATGGTGAGGTTGGTGGAGGTGCTGGGGGCCACGTGGGTGATGAAGGGCGTCTTGCTCTGGTTGACCGGGTCGTACATGTTGACACGACGCTTGCAGATCTCCATGTTTTGGAAGCATGACTTCACGCTGCACAGGGGGAGAGAGAGAGAGAGAGCAGGGAGGGAGAAAAATGAGCGTCTTGAGTCTCACGACAGATGTTCGAGATGATAACCATGCAAACAACACGAGCTCGTACTGTGTGCTGTGCGGGAAATCGAGGAGGTGTGACATGGTGACGAAGGGGTGGTTGAGCGTCTCGATGGGGGTGATCCTCTTGTCCGCGTCGATGGTCAGCATCTTGGTCAGCAGGTCGATGAACTCCCTGCGGTCGGCCTTCTCCGCCAGCATCTCGGTCCCCTCCAGGTCCGACGACATGTTCACCTGGACACGCACACACACGGGACAAGACACACAAACACACAAACACGGGATTTCAAGCGGGTGATTGAGCATTCAAGGTCTCTTCGATGTTTGTACAGACGACAGAGAGAAATCGCTCCTGCAGTTCGTTCCCATAGAGAGACCTATTAATACTCCCAAGGCCTCATCAGTTAGGGTGTCAGCTTGTGTGCTGCAGAGCCCGGTGATAACCTTGCACCTTAGTGACATTATAAACATTTGCACTGGTATTCATAGCCGCCGCCTGAAACATCTCCTGGCGCCTTCAGCTGAGATTTTTATCTATTTTCCAAAGATGTGAAAACAAACAAAAAAAAACACGACGCCGATAAATGCTGCCATTAGCCGGGGGTCGTAAAAAAGAAGGCCTTTCACGTAGGACACAATTTCCCCAGTGTGTCTGAAAGAGCTGACACGAGACAACTTAACCTAAATCTGATCTGAGGCAGCTCCGGGAAGCCGATGTGGAATATCACGTTGCCTCATTTCAATTAAGCACTGCAGCTTGGGTTGTGGATAAATACGAGGGAAAGAGGGAAATATTTGTTTTTGATGCAAAAGCACATCGCTGGCAGGAATTGATTTGCTAGGCAGGGAGCTATACCTCTGGGTTCTGGTTTGGCTTTGAGGTTTGTGAAGGAATGCATGTAATGAAGGAAGCAGGACAAGGTCATGATATATCCTGTCTGGGGTTTAAGAGAACAAGCAGGTTGTCAGGCGATGCGAGGACAGGGAAAGGGACGGGGACAGGCGGCTTTGTTTATTGTGACTGCCATGCAGAAGGTAGCCTGTTTTTTCATAAGGACACAGTTCTTATCTGTAGGCCCGCTCCAGGGGCTATCAGATGTGCTGCCCGTCAACGCTGCAAATCTGATTAAATTTTGTCTTTCTCCGTGCAGGTTATTCAGGCTCTGTAACCATTCCTCTCCGCTTGCCATCTCCGCCGGCCACGATAAAGGAATAATCTGCGGAATGAGGCGAGAAATAATCACATTGTCCTCTGCCAGTGGAAGAGATGACTTTGGGGAAATGTACACATGCACGGTTTGGTGGCACATGCAAAGCTGTTTTGGGAGTTGGCAGAAAGGTGCGCCACAACAGTCCGGATAACAGGAAGCTCGCTGTCACTGATTTAATTCAAACGCGTGAATTTACTAAAGAGGAACCACATCTTCATGCTTTTCACATTTCCCAAATCTTAATAGAAAAAGGCTGCATGTGAACACAGGGGCTGCAGCTAACACACGGTCGGCCCCTGCGTGTCTTGCATGTCAACTGCTGTTTACAGAGGAGCAAGGGCAGGGATGGCAGCTGTCGAGCGGGGGGGGGGACAGATCGGGCTGCACCTCGGGAGACGCCGGGCCGTCGTCCTCACGGCACAACACCGTGCACGGATCCATCTGTACAAACTTCATGTCCCCGGTAGGAGGAGGAATAGAAGAAAAGGAAGAGTGCATCGCTGTAAGTGCGTGTAATGAGGGGACGATAAGGTGAGGGACACGCTGCCCCCCCTCCTGCCATGGCTCCGGTGCTATCAGCAGAGATATTGAGGGATTGCAGATGAAAGCGAATCCATTTTCAAGCGGTGTCTCTCCTCTACCTCCATGGTTCCTGAATTTGCTGTAAGACGGTCTCTGATTCACTCAAATTAGATATACTCGTGACTAAAGCCTCCCCACGTTTCCCACGACTGAGAGGAGGTTCATTATCTCTTCCTGGCACCTAGCCCCCTTCTGTCTTGCAGGGCCTTCAGCTAGATCATCCATTATACACGTGAAGACACATGTCCGCAAGGCCTGACTAGTTTATACGGTCATAATAGTGAGATGGGGGAAAAACAGGCAGTTTTTTCTCCCACATTAAGCCGGTGCTGCTCTGCGGCGGCTCCTCTGTGTTTTTGTCGTCAGCCCGGTCTGTCTGCAACGGTGAGAGGAAGATGGGACACAGAGCTTGAAGCGTCGGAGACAGAGATGACCCAGGGGATATCATACCAGTGCAGGTTGGTTTCATTAAACCCTCAGTGAGAGAGTGTGTGTGCGTGTGTGTGTGTGTACGGTAACTGTAAATTCAACAAACCCAGGCAGCTTCCTGTCCCAGCCGACAGCATGTTATTCCAGACAGGCATGACAGCGGCCCTGGGCGCTACTGGACAACCATAATTGTCTCCATAACTTAAGTAGTTTGGTGTGTTGCATACATCCACACAGACAGCTTCAGACCGAGGCGGCTGCTGCTGCCGGCTTTGCAGCGAGGTGATCGTGTTCCAAAGGAAACAATTCACCTGCTTAGCGCTTATCTCCTCGGCGAGTCATTTTTTTTTCGGAGGCAGGACGAAGGAGCGCGATGACAACAGAGTCCCTGTCGAGAAATCCTAAAAGGGGGGGCCTGGGAAAAAGCATTGTAATTTTCCATCACCGCTGCCATATCCGCCAGCAGAACCAGTATTTGGCCGAGGCGAGGGCGAACAAAACAACACTCACTATCGCCCTCACTGTCAGGCACGTCCTATCAAAATGTCAGGGCTGCATGTGAACTTTCCCACCGCCGCGCGTGGAGGGACGAATTCCCACCGAGTCACAGAGGAAAAGTCACATTAGATGAGGCGGAGTTCTGTGACAACGCTCCTCCATATAGACGTCGGCTATATAAGTCACTTCCTGGGGTTTATTATGTAAGATCTCCTAAACAGATTCAGGCAGGTGACGTGCAGGGCCTGCGTGGAGAGAGGCGCTCAACCAGCTGAGTCATGCAGACACAGCGTGGTGCGGGTCCCTTCTGGAATGTGTGCACGTATGTGTTTCCTCCTTTCTGTGTGTGTGTGTGTGTGTGTGTCAGAGATAAACATGTTGTCCCCCTTGCCCTGACCATGCGCCGCAGATGTACAAAGTGAAGACGTAGCCACAACACTTCATTCCTGCCTGAGTAAGAGAGCAAACTGCACTTCTCAAACAAGCTAACCAGCCTCGCCACATGTTCAGCTCAAGTGTCCGCCTGTGACTTATTAGATCGTGGTTAAAGTAGAAATGAAGAGCAGAGGCGGACCAGAGGAGGGGGTTTCAGGGAACAGCTGCTTTCATTTCGCTCTGTGAAACCTCTCTATAGCAGCCGAGCCGAAAGCCGTGGAAAAGGGATAAATATTTTAAAAGGACTTTCACATATTTGATGGATAATTCTCGGGGTGTGATGGATCAGACTGGCCTGAGATCTGAGCAGCCCCAACCCCGGTCAGAGGAAGCTTCATGTGCGAGACAGGTGGATGTGATTGAAGAGAGAAGGGAAGGGAAGAGTCAAGCTCTGTGATTCTGTTAACATCATATACCTGTGCCATGTCGTCCAGACAGTTGAAGATGTACTTTCGAGCCTCCTTCGACTTGATCCCCGTCTCGCCCTCGTGGTCCTCTTGAGTCTGTAGGAGAAAAGAAGCAGATGTTCATCCCAGAGCCCCATCACACACTTCCCCTCTGCTGGAAACGCACTATTTACATTTGGCTCATTACGGCCTCTTGTTGTTGATGTGCAGCAGGACTCGGCTCGCCCTCTGAGCAACCCTGGGGTAGCACACAAACACTCATCTAACAGCCAGGGAGAAGACGGGGGGAGGCTGCACGCGGAGGAGCACACGGACTCACACGGAGCGCGAGTGCACGCTGCGCTACACAACAAAAAAAAACGTTTTGCAGAAAGTTCACGGGGCGATGCATTTACATAAAGTATATAGAAATGAAGATCCAGGAATGAACGCTTTGTGAATCCTTCTCTTTCAAAGGGGGAAACATTTACACAAAACAAATCTGCGCCGACTTCAGAAAACTCTCCTGACTGAACACATGATCGTTTTAATTAGAGTCAGCGAAGCCGTGCAGCTGCTTTTTACATGGAAACACATGGCAAGGTCAGAGTGAAGCTGAGCAATCACTCCTGAGATAAAACGTGGTCACAGGACCGAGCCTTGATGTTTGACTTTCCACCTGAAAATCAAGATGAGTTACATCAGGGGTGAGTTCAGATTAATTATCAGGGCTGATTTGCTTCTCTTTCAATTCCTATTGATTTGTTAAGCTAAGTTTTTTTGCAAGGAATCTGTTTCCAAATATGTGATTTGACAGTTTGATTCTTATTTAGCTTTAAGCACTGAACAATGGGGAGAAGCCGATCCATACACCACTAGATATAATAAAGTAATATTTCCTAAAACAATGAACCTCATACGCCATCATATTGTATTTCAGCAGCAGCATCACTACAAACCCGATGGCGCAGTATTAAAGTAACGCTAACTACATTAGTTCACTACATTAAATCACATTTGTTGACCAATTACGTGATAGACTGCCCCAATTCGAAGGTTCCTCCAAGTGCGGAAAACAAATGTGTGAATCTACCAGGTGGATCCGTCCCAACATTTCCCATGAGTCATTCCACTGTTTTTTAAAAAGAGGTAATGGCGGTGAAAAGCAAGGCTGAAACCATCAGAAGTATTTATCCCTTATTAAGAATCGATCTGTCTTAACACACTATCTATATTTAACTGACAACAACGTGTTTTTAAAAGGCCTCAGGAGACGACTTGCCTTAGTTTTCATTTTAGGATTGAGAAATTCTTGATCTAAGCAAGCCTGTGAAAACCTGTTTACCTGACACCTGCTAAAAGCCTGTGGGCAGCAGACTTGAAAGAATGTTCACCATGCACTTAGTTAATACGTCTTCATTTCACTATCAGCACCTTCAGCTGATGTCAGTGTGGTATGTTCATGGGCCTCATAAGAAGCTCCTAGACGTGGCCTTTCTAACAAAGAGATCAGTCCGAGGCAGAGACACATCGTCGTACCCTGCAGAGATGGATCAGTGTTTTGCAATTTGACACAGTCGAGAAGTTGGCGCGCAAATTCGCAGCGTGACACACACAGTTTTAGTTAATCAGGGTAAAAAAAGAAGAAAGAAAAGACCTCCTCATTGGGTGGCCTATATAGAGGGACGGAGGCAGGGGGTTAGAAAAGACTCCGAGCTAGATTCACCAGGCTGGTTTTCCATTTGCCAAATCCTCTCGCACTGATCCATTTTGCTCTGATTCTCCTCGTGCTGCTTTGTTTCTATCCAGGAGTAGGTCCGTCTGTGGCTCACATGGTGAATCTGGAATATTAACATCAGCTTTTGACCTTCGTCCTACAAAGATGTCTCTGCCTGAGAGACACGTTCATAAAATAACTCATTTTATATTTTTCATATCATAGATACATAAGCATGTGAGATCATGCTGTCATTAAAATTGATTTAAAGAGTAATAAATAAGAGGTTAAAAGTGTTAATATAGAATGCTATTAAATAAGGTTAATTTGATGTGTAATGTAAGTAGTCACATTACACAGAGGTTACATATGTAAGCTTTGCATTATGGGATATACTGTAGCTAACATGGATGCAGAGAAAACACATCTAATCCTAGAATAACCACGTTCTGTATAGTAACTGTATTTCATTGTTTGTGTGTAATATTTGTTTAAGTGACTGTATTTGAACATTTTGATATTATATTTAATTTCGGCACATTTCTGTTGTGCTTACACGTTTGATCAACAGACAATAACTTGAGAGACTATCAGAGAAACTACGGAGAGATGTGTGTCTGAAACCTTTGTTCTTTTATTTTTCTAATGAGGAAAACGGAGTGAGAGAAAAATAAATCTTCAAAAGAAGTCTTGTGCGTTTCGGGGCCATTATCT
The DNA here is from genome assembly GCA_038501795.1 of Pseudopleuronectes americanus. NCBI lineage: Eukaryota > Metazoa > Chordata > Actinopteri > Pleuronectiformes > Pleuronectidae > Pseudopleuronectes > Pseudopleuronectes americanus. Next base: position 4,877,414 of record CM076720.1, read on the forward strand.
CATTGAACCTGGTGCAGCTACAAAAGATGTTTCTCTTGATGCCTCTGGCTGGGAGTCTTTGTGGGCGTGTGTGTGTGTGTGTGTGTGTGTGTGTGTGTGTGTGTGTGTGTGTGTGTGTGTGTGGATGCATCTGTGTCGTTCCAGCTGTACCTTGAGTCTCCAGAGGGGGTAGGTGGAGTCGGGGTCTCTGTTGAAGAACCTGGTGGTCTTCGTCCCTGCACTCAACAGATACTCTGCAGGCAGACCCTGCGTCTGGGAGATGTACCGGATCTTCAAGACAGATGATGGAAAACATGCAGTTACATCACATGCATGACTGAACCATACTTTGCATTTAATTGGAGAAGAACTCTGAGTCCCCCCCCCCACACACACACCACACACACACACCACACCCACTGCAGAACGGCTAAAACTTTAAGAAGGATGTTCTTTTGGCAGTTTGGAAATCTGGACATTAACTAATCCAAACGTATCTGGCTGATATATGCACAGCAGCCGAACACGACCTCGGCTCAGGAGACGGAGATTGATTTGAGACTTGTAAATGAGACACTTTTGCGAAGTTTTCAGACCCCTGTGAAAAACAAAAAAAAAGAAGCTCAGACGTGCTTGTTCAGTGATGGAGCACAACTCGCTGAAGGTTTCCCCACTGAGCCCTCGTCTGACTGATAGAGAGTGGGGAACACGGCGATGTCTTGCTCTGGAGCACAGGGGCTGCGCTAATTGGACAAGTGGCTCTGTGGCATCTGTTCAGATAAACAGGGAGGCTGCGCAGGAATCATCAGGGGCTGTCAGGGGGATTTAGAGAAGCAGCCCAACCTCAGTGAGAGCCGAAAAATACACACACACACAAGTAAACATGATCGCACAGCAGCACAGTTTCGTGGGTAGGGCTAGAACCCCCCCCCAACATATGCAATCATGAGTCGCTCAGGAGCCGGGAGGCGGCAATCATGTGTTACCTGATCGAACTCCGAGGCTCCGGGGTAGAGGGGCCATCCCAGGAAGAGCTCCGCTATCACACAGCCCAGGGACCACATGTCGATGGCCTCGCAGAACGGCAGGCCCAGGATGATCTCTGGAGCTCTGTGGAGAGAGAAATCGAGACAGCGTTGGTTAGTCCCAAACCGAGAAGGGTTGGTGCTTTAGTGAAAACACTGCGTTGACTGACAAAGACACAAAATGTAACGTGAGGCACTTCTGTGAGCCGCCCAGTGGAGTAGGAACAAGTCAGAGGAAGAAGTTATCTCTGCCGAATGTGAGCGTGCCACAATCGCCACAATCCCAGATTTAATCACACAAACACACAGCAAATTAGGTTCACTCCCTTTTTTTTGGTGTTGTTGTTGTTGCACAGACCACAGTTCCGCAGCAAAACAAATGACTGAATTAATTTGCTGCCGCTGAAGGCTCTCATGTCGGCAGTTTCAGAGGTGGCACTTTGCAGAAAACCGATTAGCTCCTGTTTATACAGCCTGTTCAAGGCGGGAACGTTGCCCGCTGTATGAAAGGTGCAAACAAGGCTCCGTGGCGGGAGAGACACAAACACTGTAGTGCTACATGTGAAGCCTCTGATTCTCTGATTTAGAAGTCACGCGTAGAGGCAGCCAAAGCCGGCATAATGGGGCTCTCCTGAACAGCAACATACTGGGATCTCCATGAAGGAAAACCAATGAGCGATCCCAGTCTCAGGTTGTCAACCACAGTTAAAGGTAGAAATGTGTGTGTTGCTGTGTTTCACGAGCCACAGCCTGAGAGCAATGTGGAAGCAATTATGCCGTGAAAAGTAAAACCAACAGAAATATTCTCTTGAGAACTCAATGAGCTTCATCTGGGCTTTTTAATAGTCTGCGTTTGAGGTAATAATGCCTCTGCTTGATTCCCAGACACACACACATGCAGTGATACGCCACGTTAGACCCCTTCAATGGTGGAGGAGCTGAACGTCTATGATTGGATCCAAGAGAGGAAATGTTGCTTCAGTGATTTGAACAGCACTGCTTTCCCCGACCATTCCCAAGTGTCACTCAGCACATTTTATGTCCTGTCAGAAAGACTAATACACTTCTTGTGAACTTGTGTCTCTGATGGGATTTAAAATCAACCAAGAACACAAAAAACTGATCACTTACAATCCAAACCAGTGTCAAGAGGCCGTCATCACTATAATCTTTAAGTTCCTGACAAAATGTATGTATTTTTCACTTTACGTACTCTCCGCAAAGTGAAGCAGGCAAAGCTCTTGCTCTATCTGTAACTTCAATCGAGACTCAATTGATAAAAGCAAAAAATCCTCCTCTATCAGTTAATTACACATTAGCAGCGTGACACACCGATCACAGGAGCTTAGGGCTGATCTTGGAAAGTTTCTTGTTCACAGGCGAGTTCACGATGCTGATACTGTCGCCATGGTAACAAGGCCAGCCCGCCCCCTGCTAAGCCGTGGCCGGCTCTGGCTGGGCTTTGTCGGTCGCAGGATGTTATGGGTGTTTAACAGCCTGCAGGGGGCGATGTTTGAGTGGTCTGAGAGCAGCTGGAGGGTTTGGAGGAGAATAAAATGCTCACACCTCAGCATTTTAAAAAAAAATTCGAACTGAAGCCCACTGCCCCCATATTCCCTGATTCACTGCTTGCAGACGCTAGGTGAAATCAAAAGTGGGCTTATGCGATTCCTGGTGCACTGAGATATGGTTGACATATAGAAGCAGAAGACGGCTACAGGATAGACGATTAGGAGAAATAAAAAACAGAACCAGAAGAAGAGACCGAGAGACGGGAGGTTCACGAGAGGGCAGAGACAGAAATAAAGCAAATGCCGAGGAGCGCCTGTCACACACGCTGGTTATTGGGGTCTCGAGGGCAGCCGGGGGAACAGACACCCAGACAACACTCTAGCAACAGTATCTTAGGGCACCACCAATACAAAGACACCTTCACACACAATGAGCCGCAGCGTCTATCATGGCTCTGCCAAAGAAGCACTGAGGAGTCTGCTCGGAGGAGATAGCAGAGGGAGCAGCGAGGTCTGCTGAAGGAAGGGAGGAGAGGAGATGGACAACAGGAGGGCCGGAGTCAGCGAATATATCCTCTCACAGCCTGTCAGGCAGAGGGAACAATAACAGCTGCACACCTCAGGTACACAAACACACAGATAAGCCGAAACATCAAGAAAGTCATAAAGGAAATCGCTCTTCCAGTGTCTCTCTCACAGTTTGACGGAGACGTGGGCTGGAGTCCAGGTAAACTCCTGGAATTATTCAGCGAGGCCGTCTGTGAGAACGAAAACTTCTGAGTCAGTTGCTGGGGCCATTCTATGTTGTTTTTTTTTCCTATAGTAAAAACTCAGGAGATCGTGAAAGTGAGCCCATGTGAGGAAACAGCAGGATTATGACCAGAGGATTCACCTTGTTGAAGATATCAACGGTGATAGACAAAAAGATTCGAGAGCTTTTGGTGATAAGGGCCGATAGCAGCAGTTGAATATATACCTTATGCTGCCTCTTGCATGCTCTGCCCAGGCACAACCCCTCACCTGAATGCTCCAGGGATTTTTCCTGATATCAAGAGAATGTCTTGACCCAATTGTCCAGACATTTTCCCCGTCTTTGATAAAGGATTCAAGAGCACATGCTCACACACACACACTTAACCTTCCTATTAGCCAGCGTTGCTTTGAAGTCGAGGCCAATTTAGAGTCTTCAGAAACTGAAGTAAAATCACTAAAACACTTTGTTTCCTGAACAAATCCCAATTTGCCGAAGTTAGTGAGGATTATAATCTTCTTCAAGTTGATAACAGATACAGGCAGAAGTGGGACATCTTCATCACAGCAAGTGTTTTTACCTATCCTTTTACTTTTACTTTTATATTTTCAGGATAAAATCAAACCTGTACACTACAGCAGCATTTTATCATCTGCAAAGGAATAACTCATTCTTATACAAAAACAAAGTACAAAACCTCTTATTTGCATAAGTGTGAGCTCAGCAAAACCTTATTTGACTTTAAGAAACCCTAAATATGGATGAGTCATTGCAAGTTTCAGAAGGAAGCGGCTGCTTTCACAACATGAGGGGGCTTTCTGACTCTGCGGCAAGGAAACTTCTCTCCATCAAAATGCATTGTGGAAACGAAAAGCTGCAGGAAACACTTTCATCAGATGGTCTTCTAGAAGCACCGCAACTCCAACCGACACATGCCAGCCACAGGACCTTCCACCCTCCTTTTTTTTAAACCCAGACAACTTCCAACATCAAATAAAAGAAGAGCTAAGTTGCAGCTGATGCAGGTTGGTGTCAGATAAAGGTAGAGACATCAGCAAAACCTACTTTCATTAGAGCACAATTGGCGCACCAGGTGTTCTTCTTTAGAACAACATTCATGCATGTGTGTCTGTAGCTGTGCAACTACGTGTCCTTTGCCCTCGTCTGTGATGGAGAGATTTGCTGGTGTTGATGTTATGCTTGGATCCATTTCTGCCTGAACCTTCCTGGGTTATGCTCCAGTGCTCTACTTAGGCTGTTCTCATGGCTCCTCTGCCTCTCGACCAAGGCTCCTCCAGTGTAACGAAAGGCAGAGAGAGAGAGAGAGTGCGAGAGAGAGCGAGAAGTGAAACAGAGATAGAAAGCGAGAGAGCCAGAGAGCGAAGGAAGGGGGGACGGAAGAAACAGGGAGTTACATCGCTGCACGTGATATGAAACCACAAATGCAAATGTGCCCCTACCAGCACACCGCTGCCATCGCATGCACAGCGGCCCACAGCTGCTGCTGATGCAGGCCTCAGAAACCCTCGCTCCTTTCCTGTCCCCCTTTCCTTCCTAAAGTAGCAGAGCACATATGAGATTAATTCTTAATCTCTTATTAAGTAAAAGCAGCATATGATATAAATCTGGGAAACAAAGACTCGACCAAAGTGCCTTAATATATAAAGATTTTATTTTAGCTTCCAGTGGCTCATGGACTGATAAACGACTTTCTTAAAACCGGAGGAGCTCCAGAATCGAGGGACTTGGATACAGCACCTGAGCGTGCAACATTCAGAAGACACTGCCAAGTTGTGGCCCTTTAGGCTGCCTACCACCTCGGCCATCTCCAGCTGGCATGACCACCACAGACACTGCCACTTGGAGGGTGGAGGTCAGCGTCTTGCTGCAAACCATACAGTACATATGGTGTGGTAAAACACTGGCTGGCCAAATACTTTTTTCTAGATTTCAGTGGTAATCCAACTGCGAAAGTGGCCTCGGTGATCGGGCTGGAGGCTCCGACAGCGCTGGCCCCTGACAAAAGAAAGAGGGCGGCTTGGACGGAGAGGGAACGAGAGAGTGTCTGCATACTGACATCCTCCCAGCTGGCCTGGTCATTGACGAGCCCCGGTCCCCTCGGGAGCCAGAGATGGCACGGCTTATGAATGGGGGCCTTTCTTCTGCCACCCCAGCCCACCCTTATACCTCAGCCCCTTCACCCACCCCCCCTTCTGCCCGGTTCGGCCAGCCCCTGCACCTCACCCTGCTCGGACACCTACCCCCCTCCTCGCGACCCCTCTGCCAGCAAAACCCCTTTGAAACCGCCAAAATCTGGGGCGCAGAGGCCAAGCTACAGCGCTCTCCCCTCCCTGCCCGCCCCTCCGTCCTCTGCTCTGTTGAACCGTTCCTGCGCTCGGCCGGCCTGCCAGCCCAGACACACACACACGCATAAACACACATGCAGATGCACTCAGAGAGACACACACGCAGATGACATCACAGGCTGTGTGCATGTCAGGATGTATCTATCAGGCTGACCTTCCCTTAGCTCGGCTCCAGACGGGAGACTGATGGATCCCTGGAACCCCCTCAGCATGTGCACAACACACACACACACACACACACACAAACACACACACACACGGTCTTGTCTCCATGACTTCAGAGGATATTACATTTACTTGCAATAATTCCGCATAGACTTAGTATAACCTTAACCATAACTACTACATGCCTCTTCTAATCCTAACCATAACTTCACCTTGAAATTTATCGATTTACATTATGGGCTTTGTCCCCATTATTTATGAGGACAACATCCCCATAAGGAAGACAAGTCTCCCTGATGTCAGTGTGTAAAGAGATTAAGGTCCACACAACATGAGAATTACCTCGACCACACACACGGACACACACACACACACACACCACCCCATTTAAAAGACTTCATCATTGGTCCTTGTGTATGTATTACACCATGTATTATTCATACAGGGAGGCAGGCAGTTATAAGCAAAGAGCAGCATGAATACTGGAGGTAACTAAGATCTTATACTGGCTATTTTGAAAGCCCTGGCTGGGAAGAGAGATAGCCGTCCGCTGCGAACAGGAAAAAGCACTTCATAAGAAAAGGGTCTGCCATTAACTTTTTCCCTTTTCCTCCCGTCTCCTCGCCTCTTCCGCTCTCTCCATCCCACGCTTTGCCCTTGCCTAATGTGAAAGGCTCGGGCTGGTGCCGTGAATGACTCCCTTCCCCCCCCTGGGGTATTTCATCTACATATTCATTCCCTCAAAGGTTCCTCCGCAGCCTCTTTGAAGATGCACCATAGAGGAGCACTTTTCTAGTTATATTGCACGGTGGTCGGTGACTGTGTAATCAATGTGTGGAGTTACGTCCCCTGCAGCCCACCTGTGGCTCGCAGGAATCCAACCCACCACAGGACACACACACACACACACACACACACACACACACACACACACACACACACACACACACACACACACACACACACACACACACACACCTCGTAAACCACTCCACCTGATCTCGTTCTGTCAGGGCAGGCATAAGATGCAGCAATCATGTGATCTTTTAAATTTAGAGCGTGGGTGTTCCAGGTGGTTGAGGGGTTGAAGGAGGGAAGAGAGGCGGGGGGGGCGGGGGGGGGGACGTCTTGACAAGGCAAACTTTTTCACAGAGTCCTTGAGAAATGTTGTCTCGCTCGCTAAGCTGTAGCGACATTAGTGCTCAAGGTCCTGAAAACAGGCCTCCCTCTCTCTCTTTATTCACTCTCCAAGAAAGAAAAACGCACAGGGAAAGCGCTGACGAGGCTGCCGCTGCTTCTTCCAGATCGAGTATTAAAATTCTCTGTGCGTCTGCCGATGCAAAAAAACATGAATGAAAGTCTACGGAAAGGAGAGAGGGAGCGAGGATTGTTTCATAAAAAGGTAGGGCATCAACATTCAAAGAAGGAGCCGGTGAAAGACTCATGATGCTGCAAAAAGCAATATGGTAACATTAGTAGTTCAGCTGTTGAGGAGCTGTGATTAACTCCAATGCATCATAGGTGACATGGGTGCCAGATGTGTGTGTGCACCGCAAACAGTATATATTAAGATGGATGACAAGGCTCCACTAGACAGCGGCATGGGACACATTTGACTACCCAGACACGAGAGGCATTGTTTTTTTTGTTGTCCTGACCAAACACGATAACAGATGCAGCGAAAGGAATCAAATTGATAGCCAAACATCATTTAAACATTTCAGCCTACCAATCCGGTTTCCAATAATGTCTTTTGGAGCCAGAGTCGGCACATTAGCGATGAGACAATGGAGACTAGTTTGGTCCATGTCCCATCCACTAACATGGAGAAAGTAGGGTGTATGACCTATACTGCAGCCAGCCACCAGGGGGCCATTGAGATGCTTTGGCTTCACTTTATGGGAGCTCAAGCATTTCTCTATACAATCTATGGTGGACGCTCAAGTGGATTCAACACAAACTGAAGTGCTGTTCTGCACAGGACACTCTGAGAACGGACGTACATTACGTTTGTTCCTTCAGAGGTGCACACTGTTCCCTCTGCCAGTCTCACTATCTCACATTTAACCCCCGCTCTCCTCTCTGAAGGGTTTTATATAACGTCAGTGGGCAGAGAGCCACCCCTGTCACAGTGGCACACATGGCACACGGCGTCCTGCCGCTGCAGCGCAGGCACAGTCAATATTAGCTCACAGGATACGCCGCATTCTCACATGGCATCACCTTATGTCATTACACACAGGCTGTTTTTCAAATGACTGTGTTCACAGCGGCGTTAGATAACGTATCAGATTTACTGTTGGGTAACGCAGAACATCAAACACACATTTTACTGCCCAGGCAATACATTTGCTGCCATGGTGAATTCCCCCCCGCCAGCCCCTTGGACAAGCAGTTTAGTACCTTTTCCCACTCTCTCTTTTTCTTCTCCCTCTGCTCGCAAAAGCTTCCATTAGCAATGCTAACATCCAGAAAAAACAAACAATGGCCGCGCAGCTTAAGTGCAGCTCAGTTGCTCATTTGGACATGTGTGCTGGGCTTCATTGTTCCTGGTTCGTAAGTACCTATTTCCTGTGGTTATTATTATTATTATTATTATTATCCAGCATGTGGCTGATCCTATCACCGACACATCTCATCTCATTTCCACCTGCAGCCAACAGGGTCTCCCCAGCTCCCCTGCACTATACCTCTGTACCCCCAAACCCCCACCGCCTGGTTCAGGGGTCAAAGGGATAGACCCCCTTCGCTGAGGGTGGAGGGGGAAGAGGGAGCAACAACAGAAAGTAGATGAGGGAGGCAAAGACAGAGAGAGGTGGGGTGTGACGGGAACAACAATGGAAGAAGGATGCCCTCACATACACACATGGCGCCTTTTGCCTCTTCTCTCAAAGGACGGAGTGCCGGGAAGGATTTGCAATCGGCGAATGACGGGTATCTGCCATTCAGTGACAGTCTCTGCACAACAGCAGCCTGAAGAGAAGATGTGGGGACGGGACGCCGAGAGGGATCCTCCAGTCTCTGCAGCCCCATTAGGGTAGTGGACTGACAGCCAGACAGTTTTAGGCCAGTTTGCCAGCCACTGGCCAGACTCAGACCCGACCCTGAGGCATGTGCTGCTCTGCCTGGTCAGACTCGAGTCTCCATGAAAATCTGACTTCAGCAGAATCTCCAAAAAATAATAACTCACACATGGGTGATTAATATCGCACCCTGGCAGTAAAAAAGTAAATCTTACATGAGAAGTCAGACAGAAGTAAGTTTCTTGGAAAGTATGAAATCGCCTCTTTTTAGAATGATGCCATCGTAACCTCATACTGTGTGAGACAGTCTCCTCTCTCAACGGGCCCAGGGGGAATATGTGGGTCAAACAGAGAGCTAGCTCAGGGTGGGTGAAGCCAAACTAAAGGCAGACACGCAGACAGACGATAACAGATTCTAACATGCAGTCGCTCTGTCGACCAGCTTAACTAGCTGGCGAGCCCGTCACCACGGCTGAGACACTCACCAGAAGAGACAGGGAGGCAGCGAGACGCACACTGTGCAGACGGGCGCAGGCGGTCAGTCAGGCAGAGGAGATTGTGTCTGCTCGTGGCAGAGGGATGCTGCAACCCAAAGCTTTGATGACTAGGGCAAATTAGAGTGAACGAGGGATTTAGTGAGCTGCTTTTCATCGGAGACTGACATACAATCAAAATAAAAAACATAAGCCAAATAATTTGTCAGGGCAGCCAAAAGCTCAGCATGGCAGTCGTGCAGTGTGCCCAACAATCGGAATATCATCTGCCATCTTAACTATCTGTCTGTCTGTCTCCCTCATGTGTGGTGTGTCTCTGTTTTATTCAGCATGGTTGTTAGTCATTATTGTTGTTTTACTCTCTAGTTTCCTTCGAGCTATTAGCTGTAGCCCGATAAAGTCCGGAGCAAGAAACTCCAAGGCACCGCATCGATACGTCCCATTCTGTTGATTCAGGGTGACTGAGGCTCAGATCAAGTGATGGAGACAGCGGTGGTGGGGAGAGAAAGAGGGGGCACGGGGCAATGTGGTTGCCGGGCTGAGCCGTACATACTGGATATGTGGTAAAACAACAGACGCCAAAAAGTCCATTTGAAATGCAACGCTTCGGAATATATAGCTCGGAGCCATGGGGGCGCCGTCTGACCGTCGTAATGACACATACGTCTCCCTGCCACTCAATACGCACAAACACACACACACAAAATACACATGTGCATACACAGTTTCAATCATAAACGCTGCTCTGGTTGACTAGTTTCTTATTTCTGGGGGCAAGTGAAAGAGCACATGGGGGAGACATTTACAGGGGCAGACTGAAACCCCTGCTGCTACTTACCCCCACCCCAGCAGGCACTGACATACAGTACATGCACTACATTTCTCTACCCACCCCCCTCCCTCTCTCTCTATCACCATCCCTTGTTTGACTACCCTCTTCCTTCCTCCCACCCAGTCGGGCAGTAATACCATCTCCTGCCTAATCAAATTCTGCTGTGTGTGACATGAATCCTCGGTGCCCAAGGCTGCGCCGCCTCATGACAAGCTATAGGGCCACGGAGAGCTGTAACCAAACCTCACCCAGGTCCTATAGAGAAGCTCCCCGGCTCGCTCTAAACATTTTACACGGGGAGAGACCTCCTGGATGTGATTCCCCCAGGCTTCTCTCTGTCTGTCTGCTTGCCTTGCCGTCTGTCTGTCTGTCTCTGTTGTGTATGTGTGTGTGTGTGTGTCTGTTTCAGTGCGTCCCTGCAGGCTCGTGGTTAATTAGAGAGTAAATAGGATAGACTGACTGAGGCTGATCCAGATTGTCTCCCAGATGTGGTCAGGTCTTATGCAGAGACCCCCCCTACCCCCCTGCCACTATTAAAATCATACATGCATTGGGCATGAACGCACACGCACACGCATACACACATACACACAAACACACACACACAGTTGCGTCGTCTCGATGAATTTAGAAGACATTGTATTGATGTGTTTTCATTCCCCGGAGAGTGACCCTAACCTAAACCTATAACTTTACCTTTACCCTAACCCTAACCCTAACCCTAACCCTAACCTTAACCTTAACCTTAACCTTAACCTTAAGCTTAACCTAAACCTTAACCTAAACCTGACTTCATGACAAAAAGTAATGATTTACGTTGTGGAAAATTGCTTTTTGCCCTCAAAAGGACACGTCCCCATAATGGGACCATGAATTCAGATAGCTTTCAATTTTGTGTATTCATTCCCAGGAGATTCATTCTAAACTCAACCACTGTTTTTTTATATATATTTTCTGACAGTAACCTGAACGTTCCCCTAAACATAACCCTGATCCTAAAACATGACTTCACCGTTAAACATGATGATTTACGTTTTAGTGACTTGCTTTCTGCCCCATAAGGAAGACGCGACCCCATAATGTGACTATGTAAACAGATTCAGGGTCCCCATAATGTGTAGTACCCTGACCACACACAGGCTGCTTTGGAATAGTCCATTTTGCTTAAAAAAAAGGAACAAAAAACATGATCATCTGATTGTTTCTCTGTCACATTTGTCCAGTCAGGAGTCACAATAAACAACAAACATAATAAACTTACACTTCACAACAACATCAATATAACAACTGAATACAGGTATATAAAAGATATTTCAAGCCTCTTACTGTGAAATGGACACAATAACTTTTTTTATTCTCCACTTATAAATACGATTTCTAAACGTAACCCAAACCTTAACCTTGGAATTATGATTTATGTCATGGCGACTTGACACAAAGAAGTCCCCATAATGTGACTTTGCAAATAGATTTAGGTTCCTATAACATATGTGATACCTTGACCACACACTCACACACACACACACACACACACTCACTCACACATGTCCTTAACATTGCCCTTCGGGAAAGGTGAAGCCAGTGTGCCGGCCTTGAGTCTTCCCTCCTAAGACCCGTGTCACTCTATCTGCCCCAGCGTGCCGTCAGTCACGCTGCATTCTTCCCCCCGACAACAATTAGAAATGTCATCACGTAGAGACACAACAGCACGATTATTAAGGCTTTGTGGAGGAATGTATGGACAAAACACGCCAGTCTTCCTTTTCCAACACAAATGAAAGGAGAGGGAGAGCGTGGCTGCGTGATGTGTATTTTTATTTTCTTGTAAATAAGGGTTACAGTTTCTTGTGTCATCAACACGCTTGCATAACGACAAAACGGTGTCATGAAGGGGACAGATTGCTTTTGTGTGTCTCAAAGCTTAAACCCTTTAATACACAAGCTTAAGCCGAGAAACTACTACTGGTAATTAAATTTGTGGATATGTGAATGGATTTCTAAACAAAAGATGCTTCTGGTGTTAATTCAATATAAGCAAATAGCATTGATGGTTCTCCTTCAAAACTAACAGTAAATCTGAGCCACACAATTAAATTTAGCTTTTAATCTTTGCTCGTTTGTGTTTCCATGGTGAAACGCACTGTGAATGTGTTTCTCTACAGCAGGCCATAATATGAAAAGGCTTCTTCAAAAACAACCCGTCACATTGACAGGTAATTAATTTGTCCAAGGAACGGTGCCCTGCAGTCATTTGTATGTATAGTCACAGTTAATCACCTCCCAGTGACAATACCCCTGTTCGGTGTTTCCTTCCCTCTGTCACACAGAGAGATAATTTCCCCTCAACCCCCCGCGACTGTACGGTCAACCATGACGAACAATGGAGGCCTGCGCGGCATTTAATACATCGTACAGCGAGGGAAAACAATTACTCTGCGGCTACAATCAATACGGCATTATCCTTTTCATGTAGCCATACTTGAAGATTCAATTATTAAGGAGAAAACGACATTAATATTTCAACTGGCTTCACTCGTGGGAGACGGCAGACAATGATGATTTCATTTCAGTAGAAGTTTTTGACAAAAGTCAAATCTATTGTGATGTGATGTGAGCAGAGCAGGTGAAGCTGAGATTTATGTTTCTGATTAAAAAAGGAGGTTGTGGGTTTTTGTCTAAAAGGCGAGTGACAGCGAGGAGGGTTAATGTCCCAGAGGACGAACATATTACCTATAATAAAGTGGAGGTCTAACACTCAGCAGAGAGCATATATACCTCCACATTGAAATCCACTACATCCTATCTGGATCCACACCAAAGGGCACACACTCATAAATATCAGTTCCGCTAAATATGGCTTTTTAAAAAATCTAAATCCATGAATTATTCCACGAGAAATATGTGAATGAAATGTCCATGTTTTAAATCAGAAAAAAAGGAAGAGGGTTTAAGTTGTGCTTGATTAATAATTTAAACGATTATTTGGTTCGAGATTATATGGATGAAGTAATATTAGTATTTGTAGATGTAAGACAGAAATGCTACAGGTGAGAATGAAAGGAGAGCACATAGAGTTGGTCTGGATCGTCTGCCTTTTATTGTGAAAGTCTTAGGTTTCTCTTTCTCCCTAATAGAATCCTTAAAAGACACACTTAGAGACAAGGTCAAAGGTCGTGTTTACAAGCCAACTGATAAAATGTCCCCAAAAAAAACAAGAGAGAAATGCTCAAACTGATAGCGCCTGAGATCGGAGACTGTTGCTCACAGAGTCTAATGACAGACGAAATTGTTGTTTGGCTCTTTCGCGGATGCAGGCAGATTTTCTTTCAGAGATACGAGGGAATGGATGAAACGAAATGCTGTCATCCTGGTTCGTGTGTGATGAGAAAACATTCCACACAGATATGCACGTCCTGTGACAGATCCAAAACTGATGGTTGCCTTCCTTAACCAGGTCTTTTCCTGTCTTGGCTTACCTTGCCCAGAGGGAAGACCATCCCCTTTCACTTAGCGCACGCACACACAAACACACACACACACACAGACAGACACACAACACAAAGGCATCCAGACAATTTTTACAGAACAAACACAAACTGTGGAACGGCAGCCGCACTGGAGGTGCCTGCTGGAGTCAATGTGAATTTTTAAACCAGTGCTAAACATGACACATTTGCGATTTCTCAGGCAAGAAATCATGTCGCAGTGAAATGTGTGTTCAGAGGAACTCCTCTTGTTTTCTTGCCCTCGCTCTGAGGATGCTGCTGGAGGGAGTCCAAAAGGACACTGTGTGAAACCAACACAGCGCTGACCTCCCAGACACCCCCGACACAGCCAATCAGATCACTTCCCCCTCAGCACACAGGGCACCTATAATTGGTCGGTGGGTGGGAAATGTGAGCTTTGGGACTTCAAGTGGCGGGAAAAGGAAGGGAGGAAGAGGGGAGTGTTGTTACTGCTCCTCATTGCACTTTAAAGCGACCCCTTAAACCCAGGACAGGACAGGAAACCTCCAGAACAAAAGCGAGCTGTCATCTGCTCCTGATCCGTTCTCAGCTGACCGGCGGACCGACCGATCCTTGAGGGAGGCAGCTCGGTGAGATCTGGTCCCGTCTCACATTCCCGACGTCTCCGAGCGAGTTCGAGAAGAGCGTGCCTCGAACAGGAAATGAGTCCGAACGCTGTTCCTCTCTCTGGGACGGTGGGGCCGCAGCTGTGGCTGAGGGAAGGTCGCAAACAACATCTCATGTGTGACAAACGTGCCCATAAGCCGACACACAACCACACACACAGTGAGACAAGAACAAATAAATGCATCCACAGACTGTCTCTTTTCTTTCTTTGGACAAGTAGGAACGGACGTGCACTCACTCACACACACACACACACCCTCCTCACAGACATCACTGCTCACAGCTGCAGGCCCCAAGCCTTCGCTATCTGCATCCGAAACCCAGACTCACATCAACCGCATTCCACAGCCCCGCCCCAACTCCCCAGGGCCAGCTTCACAGCTGGGCACCGGGCTGGGCTGTTCCGTGCCTCGACTTTCACCCATCACCATGGTCGCCTCCCTCCCTCCTCCCTCCCTCCCTTTGCATGCTCACCATCGCACACACTACACAACAGAATGTGTCTCTCTGTCTCCCCTGCATCAGAGGTCCAAGATGTTCACAGGGGAGATACTGTGCTGCTCTTGCCTCCTTTGGCTCATTCACAGTTTAAAAGATAAAGTTAAAACAGAGGAACGAGGAAAAAGGTTGAGTCCACACACCTGCCAAACACAAGCCTAGTCTCCGAATGAGAAATGTGTGTTACAGCATGAAAATGTGTGTTTATTATGGTTCATGCATGTGTGTGTGTCTGTCTGTAAACAGTAAAGGCCGGGCTCTGTTTCATCATTTCAGTAAATGCCACGCAGTATATCAGTCTAACTGCACGCATCTCGGGCCATTTCCATATCTGTAATGGAGAAAGCCCATCTCCCATCAGCGAGCCCGACTAACACACGTGTCTGTACAAATGTGCGCATACACACACACACAAACACACACACACACCTCTCTGATGAGCTGACACAGAAAACCAGATTTATAAAGGGGAGGGTTTAGAAGAGGATAGGCGGAATGTGCGTGGGGGAGTAATTTCAGCAATGGACACAGGTTGTTGTTGACAAAAAACAACAACCCACACACACACACACACACAACGCCCCCCCCCCACAAGCAGCCGTAAAGTACATCACTCTCTTCTAACGGACCTGTTTATTTTAGACCTGTGACACAAAAGCCACAGCGGCGTGCAGACTTATCTCGGCACATCCCTTGAAATGCGGTGCAGCCCCCAAAGAGCTCCCCGGCGCTCCACATGCCACTTTCAATTAGTTCCACAAAGAGAGTCCTCCACTACCAAAAAGGGAAAGATGGGAGCTCATTACCGAATTCCTCTCTACTCTCTCTCGGCTTTAAAATATAGATCAGGGGGGCTATGTCTGACTGCCGGGCCCGGGGATGTGCCACTCACCCAAACCATGCCACACCAGTCCAGAACAGATGAGCGCAGAGTGCCGTCTCCTGGATTAGCCACTCCTCAGGTTTAACAGCCCGTGCAGCTTACCCTCCATCTAACCATTAGCTCTTTGCCTACCCCCTCGTTCTCTCATTTCCTTTCTTTCTCTGCTCCTCTTTTCTATCTCTGTCTGCACTAAACAGGATCCCTGAACTCAGAGCTCTTAGCACTAAAACCCACAAATGGGAAAAATACCAGTGCCAATAATCTGATGAGAGCGCAGGAGAGGAGCAGCGGAGGAAACGTGGATATCATATCGCACGGTGGTGCTATTATAGTAAGCATAGACAAGTTGATAAGGCAAGGCAAATTCATTCAGGTATTCTAATGACACTAAAGCTTAGCACAGGGAGGCTTTTATGGAAATTAGCTGTTGCATAGAAGTTCATTAAGGTGAGGTTTTACACGTTAGAACCCATAAATTAAAAAAGGACTCGAAGTACGAAGGAAATTTGTGCCGCTTATGAAATATTCGGACACAGAGTTACAGTAGTTCTATAAAACACAGCAGCTTTATCCTGTTTTGAGATTAAACAGTCTGGGGATCTATTTCTTATCTGGCCAACACAGAGAACACAGGCGCTGTTGCCATGATGCAGCACTTCTAGTTAATGGTTTCCCCTCAGGACCAGAAACCTGCACGTTCACCATCATCTAGCTGTTAACTCGGTGACTGATAATCTCATTAACTACACACAGGCCTCCGTGCCGCTGTGCGACGCTCAAAGACACCGGATGCTTTTGTGTGGCCGCCGTGTGCGTTACTGGTGTGAGATCTTCATCCGCACACGTTTGTACCTTCAATTAACAGCGTCCATTAGCACCGTCCTCACCGGAGTGCCACCAGCTAGGTTACCAACAGACAGTTAATTAGAAGCTATCGGGGATCGAGCAGAGGAATCACATGACCCACTGACATTTTTGTTGTGGAAAGAAAGAAAATGATTGTATTGGGGCCCCCCCCAGTTTGTCACTTCCTTCCCCTGTCAATCAGCCGCGGAGGTATATCAGACACCGGGGCCTGAGGTTCGGTTGCTAGGCCACAGATTGAGATTTGATGTAGCAAGGGAGGGAAGGGATGGAGGGAGAAGAGGTGGGAAGGGAGGAGCGGGAGGCTGTAATGGCAGAGCGAGGAGAGGGGTATAGGGTCTTGATGGTCTCTCTGATTCGCTCTCTATGCAAATCACAACAATCTCAGGAAATGCCTGGGCCTTAGCTCCGGCTAATTGCCACGGCAATAACAAAGAAGGGGCTTCCTTTGAGCGGGGAGGAAAATTAAACATTAGTTTAGAGTTTTTTTCTTGGAGACCGAGGGATGTTATAATTACCCGGAAACCAACACATCAGCACTTTGCACGCCACGCGTCCCACTCCCGGAGCCTGGCGTAGGAAAACAAATGTATCTCATATTCTGGGAGAGGGGCGTTTGGGGTGTTGTGTGGGAGGGGAGTGGAGGAGTACAAGGAGGGAGGTGGAGCAGTGGGTTCGAGAGAGTAGGGGAGAGTATTGTGAAGGGCATGGAGAGGGATGAGAGCAGAAAGCAGGGGATGGGGGAGGACAGAGATGGAGAGAGATGCCGGGGGGGGATAATGAGGGCAAAGGAGGTGGAGAATGATGGCCCATCTCTCCAAACCACTCCACGCCGGTAGTGAGGCATCTAAATGTACACCCACTCCTCTGGCCTTTCTGCCTCATTATCATCAGGCATGGTACATGGGACACGGGAGAAAAACACAGACCAAGCTCATTTCCCGTCACAGGTCAGCCTAGATGTCACCCCCGGCCATGAGACGAGGACATGCTGCTCGTTGGCCACCTAAGGGTTAAGTCTGCGAGCGCTTCATTAATGTGGGTCGGTGCAGCAGAGCATGTTGCAGGCGAAAAACAAACAAGGCCGGATTCGAGCTGAGATATGCAACCATGGAAACTTAAGGAGACGTCCTTGGATCTCCTCCCCTCTTGGGGGGAGGGAGGCCGAGTCCCTGCCCTGGTCGGGAGCGCTGACATTGAGCCCTGAGCAATGTGATGTGTCCTGGACGGCTGCTTCTATGTTTGATCTATGTCTGAGGGCAGCGGCACGTATCAGCCCAGCCTGTCTAACCTAAATGTTCATCCGAAGGCCCGGTATCACCCTGCAGCCAGACCCTGTCGATCTATAATCTGCGTCTTGCGTAGTCGGCCACACTGCCTGTCTGTCCTCCTGCAGGCCGGCCTGGATTTAGTGTCTGTGTATATGTCTGTCTGACTCTTTATAGGTCAGCTCCCGCTCGCCCAGAGAGTCTGCCTTCGCTCAAACTCTATGGATGCGTGAAGTCACACGAGCCACTGACCATGCCCTGGAAATCTAATCATCCAGCACAGTTGGATGTTTATTCGCGCTCGTACACACAGATGTGCATACAGAAGTGCAAACAGTCAGTCGTGTACACAAACAAAAGGAGTCCCCCCCACCCAGCCACGATAGGGGTAGAAAACAAAGCCCAGCCTGTCACGTGTGCTTGTTAGGATTTGGGCCCAAAAAGCACAGATTGTGTGTTGTATTAGTCACACAAGGCTAAACCCCTATCTCGCTCTATACATCCATTTGAACACACAAACACAAACTTATTTCACTATCCAATTAGGGACCAAACAGTACATTTCCAGGAGCTTTACCTCACCCCTTCCACTAAGAGAGCCCTTATTCCAGCCCTAAATAATGTTCCTTTATAATGAATTTGCCCACATGGGGACAAGAGCTCGACGTTTCAGTCTCCACCAGGAAACTAAAACCAGCCCAACCAACACACACATGCAAATCCCTCTAAAGTCAGCAAGCCAGACTCATAAAACACTCCCTGTTTCATTGGCATGTTGCTATTTCTTCTAGCTCCTACAATAAAATACATGTTTCTACCCCAATTACTTCTCCATGTTTATGTAATGGGGCTTGTTATTTTCGTATTTTTAATACCCCCTCCACTCTCCTCCTCATATAACTGTAAGCCCTGAGAATAACAGCCTTAATAGACCACAGGTCCTCAAGGATTCCTTACTTTGTTACAGAAATCAGTGCTGCAGTGATACAGCCTTTGCGAGCAATCCAGAGCGGTGACATCACGTTAATTACAGAAATTGGAGCAGGACCGGGGCCAAGCATGAGAGAGGTTATGACACAAGGGCAGAGGGAGAGACTGGAGAGTCGCGGCCCAGTGTTCCTCACAGCAGAACACAGGGAGAGACGGAATTACATCACTGTGTGAGAGGTTATGTAAAAACACTGGACTTGCTGTAAGACTCACCACACCCCGAGAAAAAACATTCAGGAAGGAAACAAGTCCTTAGGAGAGAGAGAGGCGCAAAAAGAGATGAAGAGCTGAACTAGAATGTTTCTCTTTCTTTCAATCAAGGAAAGAATCGACCTACTAATTCCATGAATCCCTCTGTCTGTCTATATGTGTCATCACATTAGCTTCACACTGGCATGGTTATTGTTAAAGGTCAAATTTGGTTTGATTTGGATTGGATACGTTCATTTTAATAAACTTTGAATAAACAGGTGACAGGGCCGGATGCAAGCACAGGGCGAGGGGGGGCACTGGCCCAGCTGAACTCTGATTGAACCCTGAAGTACCCTTTAAATATACTACTCACTTACTAACAACACTTAGAATAAATATGACAATTTGCGATGGAAAAAGTGATTCTATGCTATTTTTGAGTAAACAAAGACAAAAAAAATTGAATTCAATGATATGTGACTTAATAAGGAATCGTGCAGTGCTGTTGGTCATATAATTCCGTGTAAATTGAGGCCCCCGTATGGCCCCTAATTTAGAAAAATCCTTGATCCGCCAATGCTACAGGCGACCAGCGCTCTGTAGCAGCAGCAGCTAGGACTCATCACTGTATGTGAAGGTTGTCGATCACAACAATAGGTGCATTCACAGCTATGGCAACATCCAGCAGAGCATACTGAGTCAAGCGTCACTGAACTTAATAGGTGAACAGCTCTTTGTGCAGCAGCAGCAGCGTCATGGTTCCACAGACCGAGTCCTGCAGTGTGTTTCAGAAAGAAGGCAGCAACCATCATTACCACAGGCAAAGCAAACAGCCCATTCCAAACAGGTTTACAATGGACACTGCAGTATGCGCTATAATTCTTCACGGGAATGAAGGGAAAAACTTCACCAGCACTTCTAGAAAAGAAAAAAAAACGATCTCACTGACACCCAGGTTAAAGATATGCCCTGTGTGGTAAAAGAGAGAGACGTGCTGGCAAGCCGGCACTAGAGGGGGGTGTGCGCTCTCCACCTCCTCATCAGTACGCCTAAAAGACCATCCCATATATCCTCAGAAACCCAGAGGGGAGATCAAAGCCTGTGTGATCCAGGGTCTGTTATATCACCCCCGGCCCGGCTCTCCCACTGCAGGGCCTCCTGTTAGGGCGCAGGCAGCAGGGAGCAGAGGAAACACAAAGCACTGACCCGGTCCCATCTAGGCATGCAGCCCTCGCAGGAGCCTTTGCAGAGGATTTCATTTCCCTCTCTCCTGGATCTACATTTACATTCCACTTTGCATGCCATTAATTTCCATTTGACCACACTTGCATGTTTCTACTGGCAACTTGAATAGTCATGAGCTGCAAACACACTTGCCGAATGTGACGCGGAGCCTCGACTACACCAACGAGTTGAATCTTGTTTTATTCATATTTCACATTTAAGGCAAATCGGTGTAACCTACGCGGCAGATCCAATTTGATATTTGTATTTCATTTCAGATTCATGTGGAAAAAATGACAAGCGCAGCCGTCCCCCTTGTTAGAAGCTGATTTAACATCAGCGCTTCCTCCCTCCGACCCCCCCCCTTCACCCTTCCTGTGTGAGACTGGAGATGAAGAGCGGAGACAGGCAGACGATTGGACCCTGTTTTCTCTTCCCTCAGCAGAATGGCATTTCAACAGCCCTGCTATTGACCACATCCACCAGGGGAGGGAGTGTGTCAATGTAACAGAGAGCAGGGGACCATTTTGGACCACTTAACTATAATCAGTAAATGCACCCCCGGTCGCAATTAGCGCGGGGGCCACCCTGAGAGCGTTCGTTTCGCTCACAGCTCTGTCTGCGTTTCAGTTCTGCTCCACGGGAAACCTTGTGATGCAAATAGAAAGTCCTCACACCCCGGTTTAACAACGGGGAAAAAGGAGGCGGGAGGTGTGTCGCTGCACAAACACAATCGCTTTCTTATGTTATCTTTTCGTTTCCCTGTTGTCGCCATGAGCCTGTAAAAGGAAACCTACAAAACTGGGCTCATGTGGGGAGAGAGAGAGAGAGCCGAGGGTCATCATCTGTTGCACACAGGCTCAACATTCGTGGGCGATGATTTGCTCCGGTCAAGGGTAATCCCTCGCTTCAGCTGTCTGCAGTATATCTAAATGAGCTGTTGTGACTTGTCCTCGGATGCTTCGGCAGCAGGCTTTTTGCAATTAGACCCCACAAAATGGCTCCTTTTCATAAATCAAGACTAAGGAGAGCTTGTGAGGGAGAGAGAGAGAGAGAGAGAGAGAGAGGAGAGAGAGAGAGAGAGAGAGAGAGGAGAGAGTGAGAGAGAGAGGAGAGAGAGAGAGAGAGAGAGAGAGAGAAGAGAGGCTTTTGTAGGCTGGAAACAAAGAGGAGACAGAAACGTGACAGGTAGCTGGTGCTATCACACCGAGCCCCTCCAATGCACCGGCGCTCTCCTCCACTCATTTATGATTCAACGCACTTAGTCATCCATTCTTCTCCTCCCGCTCCCCAGAAGAAAAAAGGCAAACAAGAGTGACAGACACAAGCGGACGGACAAACAAACAAACCGAGTGCCTTTTTAACCGATGCTGGCCTTTCTGCTGAACAGGTGCTGTGGATGTGATTGAGACTCACAGGGACGAGTGGAGCACAGAGATGTGCACGTGAGTTCAAGGAGTCTGGTAAATTCTCTGCTCCTGTGGTAACGCTCGCCTTTGACTGATTTCGAGAGCAGCTGAGTCGAGCGGGGGGGGCTTGTGGGTACAGATATTCGACTGAAGGACACACACACACACACACACACACACACAAATAAAGTATCTGACCTTCTCTTAACCATCTGAAAGGAAACAAGTAATTCCATATTTTCCACAATGTAACATAACATCCACATATTCTGCATGAAGACATTAAAATCATTTCAGCTAAATATTTATTTCTCTGTCCCTGAGATTCGATGCATCTCAAAGCCTTGGGGTCTGCAGAGCGTTCTCGAACATGCTCATGTTATGAACAGTTGCATATATATTGAAACTTCCTGCCCTTATGGCCAGCTGTGAGGGATGAGGCTCCGTGATCCGATCATCCTTCTGGATGTGATGATTGAAATGCCAGGCAGATTTGCGTGAGGGACAGAGGTCAGGATAAAGGAAATGGAGAAAGGAAGGGAGGGATGGACATCTGAGAAAAGTGAGGGAGGTTAAGGGGGGGAGGATGACGAGGGGACGGAAGGATGTAAAAAAAAAGAAGCAAAGAGAGTCGAAAGGAGACGAGGGGCAGAGATCACTAATGAATGTTCCCTGCTGTTTTCTCAGCTGTTCTTCTCGGTGCCCTCAGCAGAACTGTATACAAGGCCAGAAACTCTGGGTATGCTAAATGGGCCACCTCTCCCTCTTCCTGACTCTCTCTCTCTCTCTCACTCACACACACACACTGAACGCACCTAAAACTCTCATCTTTGTGTGACTTGAAGCCTCATTGTCACCATGGTGACACTGTGAATAACAGGGGTGGTGTGGGAGTTTGGGCTTGGGTTTGGGGGGGGCAGGCACATGTGGGTGTTGTGTCAAGAGCATGATGCAAATATTGACCCAGGATGAGGAAGTGAGGAGTGAGCTTCTCGACATCGACCTATGTTTGCATTTTAAAACGATTGGTGCATATCATATCTTACAGGGCTGATCACTGCAAAGACACGATAAAGGCTTGAATAAGAAATTATAAAGCGACCCTGGAGCTGCAGTAGAAATGAACCCTGTCTGCAAGGAGAGCGATCACTGGAAGCCGGTAATAATAACATTGTTACGAGTGTATCTACACTTTCTCTGTGCTGCAGCGGCACACAAAACTCACAATGTACACAGCTGGTAGCGGGCTGCAGATGAAAGCCAATTTGGGCTTCTTTGTGTAACCGAGAGCTTCAGTTGGACAACAGGTCCCCGTGGGACAAAGACAGAGAAGAGTGAAGAGACAAAGAGGAAGAGATCGCGAGCGAGAGAGCGAGAGAGCGAACGAGACGGAGAAAAGAGAGGAGAAAAGGCGAGCAGGGCTGAGTGAGAGAGCGAGAGCAAGCGAGTTAGAGAGTGATGGGGTGGGGGGGGGGAGACGCAGCCCTGGCCCACCTGGGCAAACAATAGCAGCGAGATGAGAGCGTGGCTCAAGGGCCCTCCCTGTCCCTGCAGCACACAGCTGTCGGCCGGGCCCCGGTTCAGGTGTTGCACCTTCAGAAAGCAGGCGGAACAATTTGGGAACAAGAGCCTTGGTTACCATGGCGACGGATGCAAAAGCGAGACTCTTTTTAGAAGTCATGTGAAATGAAGCGTGTTAATGTTCCTCATTTATTCTGACAAACACACACACAGGAGTGGGTGGGTGCAGGGGTGGGTTGGGGGGGGTATACAACATTTGTATTCACCCTTAACAGACAACAAGGACATTTTATGTAAATCACTTATGTTACATGTATTTCTTTCATAAATGGGATTTCTGTTGTGTAGTTGATTTGTGTGTTGAAAGCAGCTTTGTGCAGGATCCAGGGCTGCGTGTGGTTCGTCTGCACTGAGTGTGCGGAGCCTTGATTTCTGCTTATAGACTGTCCGAGCTTTCAATGTGACACATTCTGCACATTTTGTGTATCCACTTACACATGAGCTTCATCTGCTCTTAATTAGTGTGAGAAACGACAGTGTATAGAGCTGGTGAATAATTACAGAGTTTGCGTCAAGGATGGTATGTAGTCGATGGCAGATAGAGTGTGTTTGAATGCAGTGTGTGCGTTTGTGCATGTGTGTTTGTGTGGATTTGCCATCATGAAAAGAGGGGAGAGAGAGCGAGGGGGGGGGGAAATACATGTAATTCCCTTTTTGCTGGGTACAAGGACAACAACGCTGTCTTTGTTTAAAGAGAAGCCATCTGTTTGATGATATATACTGTAGATTCTGGCTGTAATTGCACACGGTGTGGTGGTGGTGGTGGGGGTGGTGATGGTGGTGCTGCTGCCTCCCTGACATCCCCGCTGTGTTTAAAGGGGTGACGTGAGTTATGTCCAGTTCACGCTGATAACACACACAGAGTCACTGGGATCCATTCGGTGGTTTGGGAACGTGAACATTGAACAGGTTGTGTGTCGTGGGACAGAATGAAACAACACACACACACACACCTTGTTTGTTTGAGCAGCTTCTGTTCTCATTCACTGTGATTAATATTCATTGTTTTTCCTTTTATTTTCCTCCTTTTTGATCCTAGTATTTCAGCTTTTTCTTCTTTTTCTTCTTCGTCTTCTTATCTACGATCTCGCTGGAACATGTTTTATTTTGTGGGCTGATATATATACGCTCTTCATGCTCTTTGGTGCCTCCCAGCTTGTGCACTCAATAACCGGCTGAACTCCACAGACGATCCGACGCTCCGCGCTCATAAAACACTGGGATTAGTCTTCAAAGCTTAGTGGCCAGGCACACGGGGAAAGTTCATTAGTTTGCTTCTTGCTCTTCTTTGGGAACATTTTTGTTCCGCAGTTTAAATTTACCGATAGAATACAGCTGTCTTCCCTCCTTTGTGGGAGCCTGTCTGCCCCGAAAACAGCCGAGACGCTGCCCCCCACTCTTAATGCTAACCCTTTTAAATATTTAACCAGGATCCAATATAGCAGTAATTATTTTTCCAAACAAATTACGCCTCAGGCCAAAACCGCAGCAATCTGATACACCACAGCGATACATTCTCTGTCACAAGGTGCTATTAGTCATTTTTAATTATTTATCAAGCTTCAGACCCCGTTTCTACTTCAGATTTATTGAATTTTAAGATGTCCCTTCTTAAAACAAACATTTCCTATAAACCATGACTGTGTTATTCATCGTTAAACCTGGTAAAAAAAATATTTTGTTATTTATTTATTGTGTTTTCATTCCCTTAACGAAAGTGAAATACCTTCAAAAAACAACACCTTCCGATCCCCTTGACTTCCATAAACGTGAGCAGAAGTGTCGTGTTTATTAATTGGAATCCAAAAAAAGTCACACAGCAGTGTCGCTTTACGAGTCCACGGAGCGCTGCTGAAAATAGCCTGAGCGATAAGAACAGAGCCTCGTTTAATTCTGCCATCTGCAATGAAAAACAGCAACATTCTTTTCTTTTTTTTTATGGAGCGACAACTGTCACCGTGAACATGAGCTATGTTTAACTGCGCCGCCGAACTTCTTCTATCAAACGGCGTGAACACGTTGTTAGAGAAAAAGGGGTGGGGACATAAAAGCGAGCAGATAAATTTGTCAAAGCGGTAGTTAGGAGGAAAAATCAAGTTATTGTGTCGAGTCAGGGATGATGGTAGATGAGGGGAGAGGGATGGGATGTGATGGGATGGCATAGGATGGGGGGTGGGGGGGGGTTATCAAAGCCAGTTTTTCTGGATGCAGGGGCCCAGCTGGCCGGCGGGGGTGCGACGCAGCGCTCTGCCCATTTGCCCGCCTGCCACAAATTAGCCAAACTATTTACCCTCGTATATGCACGTTAGCAAATTCCTGCAGTTGAGAAAACAAATTCGTCTGTTTTGTTCAGTTGGAAACTTCCATGGACGGCTGCATGGGCCTCTGCACACCAGGCATTCTCTGTCACAGTGGCGGTTAGTCCGAACACACACACACACACACACACAATACAAACACAAAACAGGTCCCTGGCGAGACCCCCCCTCCCCACGCAACCCGTCCTCTCCCCAGCTCGACAGCTATCGCTCGGATCCGTCCCTCCTCTCCACCCTCTGATTGTTTGTCTCTCTCTCTCTTGCACCAGCACTCCCATGACCCGTCTTAAATTGGGAAACTCAGTGTTGCGGTTTGAGGGAGGAGAAGATGGACCCAGGATGCGGAGGTTGAAAACAAAAGGTATTTAATGGAAAAGGGGCTTAAAACAAGCCAAAAAACAAAACACTAACAGGTAAGTTCAGGCGTCACAGCGCACGGAGAACAAGGCACGAGGTGCAGGAGAAGCTGGTCGAGACAGCGGAACAAACCATATCTCACCACGTGTAGAACCAAGCGTGAGGAAACATCTAACAACGAGTACGACCCGACACCAGACAAAGGGAAAACAGAGGCTTAAATACAGAGGAGGGAGGCAGGGCAATGACACACAGGTGAGACACATTAGGATCGGGCAGGACAATCAACAGACAGGAAGTGAGACACGAGAACTGGAAACAGCACAAGGAAGTGAGACTACAAAATAAAACAGGAAATAGAAAACACAGACAGAAAACCATAAACATAAAGTGACCGAGCGTCACAGTACCCCCCCCTCAAGGACCGGATCCCAGACGGTCCATAACCGAGACGGGTGGGAGGAGGGGGGAACCGGAGGAGGGAATCCGGGAGGTGACCAGGGTCTCAGGCCGACGGCTCCGTGGCCGCACCGGGGCTGAACACAGAGGCTCGGGAGGACGCTCAGGGGCTGAGTTCTGAGACTCGGGCGGACGGCATCGTGGCCACTCAGTGACAGAGTACATAGTCTCAGGAAGACGGCACCGTAGCCGCTCAAGGGCCGGGTTCAGAGGCTCGTGGAGGCGGCGCCGTGGCCGCTCAGGGACAGAGTTCAAGGGCTCCGGTGGACGACCCGGAGGCCGGTCAGGAACGAAGCACGGGGGCTCCTCAGGAGGACGGCCCGGAGGCCGGTCAGGGACAAAGTACATAGTCTCAAGCGGAGGGCTCCGTGGCCACTCCGGGGCTGAGCGCAGAGGCTCGGGAGGACGGCGCCGTGGCCACACAAGGGCAGAGTTCTGAGGCTCATGGGGGCGGCGCCGTGGCCGCTCAGGGACAGGAGCAACAGGTGCGCGGAGGACCTCCGACGCGCGAAACACAGGGACGTCAGGTTGGAACCTCCGGCGTGGTGCAGGCACATGGAGCAGGGACTGGAACCAACGCCGGTGTGAGGATCTCCGACGCCGAAACACAGGGGACGTCAGGTTGGAACCTCCGGCGTGGTGCAGGCACTGGAGCAGGGACTGGAGCCAACGCGGGTGTGAGGATCTCCGACGCCGAAACACAGGGGAGTCAGGAAAACCTCCGGCGGGAGCAGGAGCAGGGGCTGGAGCCAACGCCGGTGTGAGGATCTCCGACGCCGAAACACAGGGGACGTCAGTGGACCTCGGCGGGGCAGGTACTGGAGCAGGGACTGGAGCCAACGCCGGTGTGAGGATCTCCGACGCCGAAACACAGGGGACGTCAGGTTGGAACCTCCGGCGCGGAGCAGGCACTGGAGCAGTAGGAGCAGTTACTGGAGCAAGGACTGGAGCCAACGCCGGTGTGAGGATCTCCGACGCCGAAACACAAGGGGACGTCAGGTTGGAACCTCCGGCGTGGTGCAGGCACTGGAGCAGGGACTGGAGCCAACGCCAGTGTGAGGATCTCCGACGCCGAAACACAGGGGATGTCAGACGAAAACCTCCGGCGCGGAGCAGGCACAGGAGCAGGTGCTGGAGCAGGTGCTGGAGCAGCTACTGGAGCAGTTACTGGAGCCATCACGCCGGTGTGAGGATCTCCGACGCCGAAACACAGGGGACGTCAGCCGAGAGCCTCCGGCGCGGAGCAGGCACTGGAGCAGGTACTGGAGCAGTTACTGGAGCAGGGTACTGGAGCCATCACCGGTGTGAGGATCTCCGACGCCGAAACACAAGGGACGTCAGCCGAGAGCCTCCGGCGCGGAGCAGGCACTGGAGCAGTTACTGGAGCAGGGACTGGAGCCAACGCCGGTGTGAGGATCTCCGACGCCGAAACACAAGGGACGTCAGCCGAGAGCCTCCGGCGCGGAGCAGGCACTGGAGCAGCTACTGGAGCAGTTACTGGAGCAGGGACTGGAGCCAGAGCAGGAGCAGCGAGGACCTCCGATGCCAGAACAGGAGTGGCGTCTGCCGGGGCCCACCAGTGTGGGACAGCGACTGGAGAAGGCGCTGTGAGGGCCTCCATCGCCCTCTGGAGGTGGACCCAAACTGGCTTCATATCAATCGGCTCCCAATAAGTCAGCTTCTCCAGAGTGAGGCTTTGGGGTCCTCCCAGAGCCAGGCGGGTTCCCACGAAAGGGTTTGAGCGTCCCCACTCAAGCTCCGACATCAATCAAAATAATAAACTCTTTCAAAAGAAAAACTAACCTCTGCTGGGTCCTTAGTTTGGTCGGGTCGTTCTGTTACGGTTTGAGGGAGGAGAAGATGGACCCAGGATGCGGAGGTTGAAAACAAAAGGTATTTAATGGAAAAGGGGCTTAAAACAAGCCAAAAACAAAACACTAACAGGTAAGTTCAGGCGTCACAGCGCACGGAGAACAAGGCACGAGGTGCAGGAGAAGCTGGTCGAGACAGCGGAACAAACCATATCTCACCACGTGTAGAACCAAGCGTGAGGAAACATCTAACAACGAGTACGACCCGACACCAGACAAAGGGAAAACAGAGGCTTAAATACAGAGGAGGGAGGCAGGGCAATGACACACAGGTGAGACACATTAGGATCGGGCAGGACAATCAACAGACAGGAAGTGAAGATCGAGACAACACACAAGGAAAGTGAGACTACAAAATAAAACAGGAAATAGAAAACACAAGACAGAAAACCATAAACATAAAGTGACCGAGCGTCACACTCAGGGTCCCAAAATGAACATTTCTTTTTTTTCTCCTCCTCCTCTCTTTAGCAATTCCTCACTGTCCTTGCTGCATATTTTCCATCCTGGCGTTAGCTCTTAAATATTCATGTAAGTGGATGAAGGAGGTGAGGGAGAGGGTGAGGGAAGGTGAGAGGAGGGAGGTAGGAAAGAGAGAAGGGGGAAAGAGGGGCAGGAATGAGCACAGGGGGGTGGGGGCTATACCCCGACGCCAGGAGTGGTGGAGGAGGGGGGGCAGATCAGCAGGAGGCCTCATGATTTATTTAGACCCGGGGGCACCTGTGCCAGTCAGCCGCTGATGGCAGCTATCGCCCCTGCTAACCCGCTGGTGCTCGAACTCGGGGAAAAGAAAGACAAATCTGTGGCAAGAGGTAGAATTAATGTGACTGCTGCAGTGAGAGACTTCACCTGTGCAGTTAATGATTTTCAGACTCCAGATATGAAGGAAAAATCCATTGTTCCGTGGTCGTAACCCTTTCAGTCAAGTCTGGCCATTTTAATGACCTCCCACTTTATGATTTATTTTTTAAGTTAGCCCGCGGCGTTATGCAGTAACTCCAACAAACACCTGTAAGTCTTAAACAAGCTCCTACTTGTTGCCGCCCACATTTGCCGTAACCAGCCCCCCCAAAAGCTCGGGTGAGGAAAAAATCCCCATCTCTCAGATAAGCCAATCGATATAAAGAAGAGAGACTCTGCAGCCTTAGTGAGCGTGAGGGGGCGGCTCGCTGCATTTTATCAAGGCGGCTTAATTTCCGTCGGCTTAATATCCTTGGGAAATGTATGGAAATTAAACTGTGAGGGAGAACAAAGACAAGGATCCAGGATGAAAAGATGTGCCGACACACACATACAAATTCACACACAGACACACAAATTCACACACAAGCGCCTGGATAGCCCATCAGATTATACTGACCTGTACTGTCTATCAAAAATGACAGAGTTCACCTTTTTCCTCCCAAGAGTTAAAAAAGTCTCGTTCATTATTCACCAGAAATGACTGCGTGCTGCTGGCGACTGTATATGATCCGATGCATATGCACGGCTGCCGGTGGTTAATTAGCTTAGCTGCTACATGTCTCCTGCTCGCCTCCTCTGTGGAGACACGTGGAGGAGCTGCCCACAGGCAAATTATAAATGAGAAACAGGTTATTAGGATCCTGTCGTGCATACTAAGACGGTCTGACAGGTTGTGAATACAGGGAGAGGTAATTACAATTTTAGGGGTCTTCTCTGTTATATGTAAAGTCCTGGTGGTAGGCAGGGACTACAGCCTCTACAGTCAACAACAACAGCACGGCCCTGAGTGGTCACAAGGTGGATAGAGATGTATAATGAACAAACAAAGAAAGAAAGATAAAAATAACAGCAAGCCACAGACGCCCATTCAGGCTGAACCTAATGAAAGCTCATCTGCATTAGTAATAATCTGCCACTGCTGGAGGGAAAGCGAGCGCTGTACCAGGAACTGATGAGCAACGCAAAACAACGAACGTGTTAACACCCCCGCCCTCTTCTCCCCCATTCTCTTTCCTTCACCCTCTTTCGAGAGGAGAACCTTCCCCCTAAACAACACCTGCACCTTCTAACAGCACCGCGGCCCAAGGAGCAAATCCGCCTTTTTTTTTCATCCCTTTCCATCCCTTCCTCTGGGGCAACCTGATCCCGGTGTTTACCTACCTTCCTCTCCCTCCCCGGCACATACGCTTTAACACACGCTTCACAGAACAGTAACTAATAGCAACCTCATTCATTAAAACACCCCCTTGATGTTTCGCACGGAGGCAGGGTAAATGTGCTGGAACGCCGGCCCTGTCTGTCTGGTTGTGCGACGCGAACAACAGATAGAGAGACAGATAGACAGGTGGAGCAGTGGCTCGTCTTTCACTCCTGCGCCTCAGCCCGTGCTCTGGCATCATCCACCCCGATGGAGACAGATACATATTTCATCAGTTATTAAGGCTAGGGAGTGTCAGAGATCCCCCCCGTAGCATCAGCTGCACCCATCTTTACTGCCAACAAGAATAAAGATATGGCCTCGAAAGGTAGAGTCAGAAAATGCAGCGAGTTCTACAATATGAGATTTTTATGAAGTTTCCAGCCAGATGCATTCAAATCTCCTCCGCCACAGGCCTTTAGCTTCACACTGGTCGCACTAATAGTACACAGGCGGATTACCAATGACATCAACAACCTCCCTCTCAGATCCCATTGACTCATTTTCCTTTCACCCTTCAACGTCTAATAGGCTAATACCTTGGGATATATTAAGCCCCTGATGTACTCAATGTTTCCCGTGCACGTGAGAGTATGAGGTCTGTGAAGTGTGCATGTTAAATAACAGGTACAAGCTGGCAGGTGCTGACACGTGTGCGGCGCAGCTTCAGGCTCCTGACGTGTTCATATTAAGATGTTTAATTAGCAGAGGAAAGTTCTCGGGGTCTGTCGCTGGTAATTGAGCAAGCAGCCACAGTTAGAGAGTATTATCATATGTGTGCGGAGCGGGTGGGGTATGGAAATGTTGGGTGGTAAAAGTGACTATAGTTGTTTCAGGCAGCTGCACACAAATATCTCTTATATATCTTTTCTATAGCTATATTTAAATGACTACTAGTACTTTCAGACTTATGTTGGCGTTCAAAAAGTAGGCCTGAAAAAGATAGCTTGAGACTCTTGTGATTATTTGTTGGAATTTGGTGGATTGTTGATTTATGACAGTTAAGTATGTTTACCCTGAATTCCGAAATTGTAAAAGGCCTGGGCGCAGTTTGACTATCAGTGAGTTACACCCACCCTGTATGTGATGAGGAGGGAATATGCATATTTAGTCCGGTCACCCATCTATGTCCTTGCTTGTAGTGGTACCTTGCCATGCACGCCGCCCTCAAAAGAACCAAAAAGCAAAAAGAAACAACATTCCTGCTCCTCTGAATAATATGCACGTCTCGCTGTGAAAGGTTTTCTTTGGAACAACTTGCCACCAAGGAAAGACTCTCAATGAGAAGTGTTAACAGCATGTGTGAGGACCGTCTGAACTTAGAGCAAGTACCACGAACCAAATACCATTCATCTGGGTCGGATTGGCTTAGAGACAGAAATGGCAGATAGTGATATATGAAGACTTGGGGGGAAAGGACAATCTACACACTGAATGCAGCTAAGCATCTTTTATCGTTATTTTAACGAGCTGAGCCTCTAAGAACAATACTTGATGGAGAGTGGCATATAGTGTGACAAGTTACTCTGCTGGTAATAGTACTTGGGAGTGATATAAAACGAGAGCAGAAGAAATTAGGTGGGATAAGAAAATGATTTCAAGAGACATAGCCTGTCTATACGAGAACTGGAGGTGATTTTAAATCCTTAATATAAAAGACGATTGATCACCATTGGGGCAGCTGATGATTCTGCAGGAGGTTTAAGAAAGGATCTGTTACCACTCACACTATCAGGTAGTCTTGGCCAAACATTGGTACTGACCAAGGTTCCACATCAAATTTCTCCTCCGATTCTCGGGGGGCCTGAATAGGGGTTCAATCGACCGGGAAGTCCTGTAGCCTGAGCCCAGCTTCAGTTGCTCTGAACCAGCCAAGGACCAGAAACTTAGCGGCATGCCCATGCAGACTTATGATAGACTTTAGAGTAAACAGAGCTGGAGACAGAAAACAACCATTCCTAAACGAAGTGGCCCTTAGAAAGCTGCTACACCTCCGCTCCACCACCAGCAGCCACAACAGGGCTGATCCTGCCAGATGGTCTGCCTCAGGAACCTCGACATACACTTAAATAAGGTCCTAACGCATTCCGCCCATTGCATGGCCTTTACCTGATGGGATGAAAAGGAAAAATATGCCACGCTGGGACAAGACAATAATCCCTTTATCTGGCCGAGGGTAAGCTTGACTAGCCGGCTTACCTGTTCCATCATTAGCTGTAGGCAAGAGAAGAGAATGGGCGGAGGGAATGGGAGGGGAAGGAGGATCAAACAAGTAAGACCATGGAGAGGTCACAAGTTGACGTAATCAGGATGTAAACACCGCTGAATAATTAAGAGCAGGCCAGAGAGGCGGTGTACCAGGCTGCAGAGAGATTGAGGTAATAATACATTTAAATAATTGCAGCAAGACTGAGGCCGCAGTCAAGTACAGTTGCACCGAGTGCAGAAGTGCCACAGACGGGCCCGCTTGACAAGGATAGATGAGCTCAGCTGCACCGGCCTTTGTTCGCTCAGCACCGGAGAGAACAAAGTTGAAACTCCGAGCACCCTGAGAGCTACCCTTGCAAATCGCACATCACTTGTTTACCTTGAATACTGGTGTTTTTATTTGCATGAGTCAACCTTGTGTAAAATCCATATATCATTTGCTGGGCTCTTTTACGGCACATGCGACGTCAACGGCATAGCTTTGATGTCCGGGGTGCAAAACAGGCATGTGTGTGGTTGACACACACACCCTTCCCGCAAGATGGACATAATCAGAAGAGAGTGATAATGGCTTTGTAGGTATTTTGTCTCTGATTGGTTTGAAATTACGCTTTCTTCATTCTAAGGAAAAAGAAAAAGGAAACACAAACAGGCTGCTCGGAGGATTCCTCTATGCCAGCATCCCGGCCTCATGTAATTTCAGCTCATCAATCAAAAACAGCAGTTGTTGAGAAAAAACGTGAGTGCACAAGACATAAATATTTTACTTAGCAAGAATCAAAGAAGACAAGAGAATGTGTTTGTGCTATTGTGGAGGATATTGGGTAGCGCAGAACCAGCCGGTCAGAGCTGGCAAACCACTAATCTCTACCTCGTAATAAAGGTGCAGCAGAAACTATCCTCCTATCTTCTCCTCTGAAATCATCAAAGATGGTTTGATGTTGTCCTCTAAGCTTTTGAACTCACCACAAACTCTACCCATAGCTCAAGTTTGTTTGCTGCCCAAACTGCATGTGATGTGGAGACACCCACGTAGTGCCCGTGTCCCATGAGTTCATTCTTTGAATTGAAACGCAAGACTTGCCTCATTCCTCACAAGAAATCCCAGGGAAGCGAACACACACACATTCTTCACATTGTGCATGCATGTCATCGGAGTTCAGGAAACCTTGTGACACACACACACACACACACATCACCCCCGGTGCCTCAAACCAGGGTCACCAAGTCCCTGGTCGAGGGTTTGGTGGCTGGTTCTGTAATTTTCTGGTCAATGTCAGCCTTTCTTTCCCCTCCTCCGCTGCCAAGAGGAAATGGAGGGATGATCTCTCCGCTCCTCTCCTCCACTCGTCACTCCCCGAGAAAACAAACAGGAACATTTTATGGCCTGCTTGTTGACCTACCGCCCAGGAGCAACAACAACAGGCTACTCGTGGTATTTACCTCAGGATGAGCTACTTAAACTGATATAACAGCACTGCCCTGTTGACATGGACGAGCCAATTCCCATACAGAGATCTTTATATAGGTTTTGGAGCCCGAGAGCGTGGAGCGTCTGAAACGCAGTAAAGCTCAATAAAATAACACACCTGTCAGATGTGATAAAACGTCCTGATGTTGTGAATACGGCGGTTTGAATCCATTACAGCTCACTCTACTGTAAATTGCCACCTTCGTATATTCACAGGAACAATGGCCGTCAGTGTGGAATACTTTAAAGGGCTAATGACAAACTGTAAAAGCAACAAAATCAGACTCTTCTATCAACAAAATCCACTAAATGGGGACCGCAGGCCTCTGCACTATGCACAGATGCAGAGCCACCACCTGGCATGTGAGTGGGTATGTGTTTACATGTGTGGTACCGTGGCTCTCGCTCACACACACACACACACACACAGACACACACACTCACACAAAGACACATACACACACCTGTTCTTCCCTCAGCGCTGGCCCCGGCACCAGGCCCGAGCCCCAAACAAAGCTTCCCTCTGTCGCGACACGATTCGCACAGCTCGCCCAACACGGCCTCCGCTGAAACCTAAACACACTGTTTGCTATGGGCCGAAAAGTGACTGTTTAAGAAGCACTGGGAGAAGAAAGAAAAAAGGCCTTCCCAGAGAGTCATCTGGTTATAATGCAGGGCCCGCTGGTGTGGATTACAGGCACATATTACAGGAGAACTCGGGCTGACCCCTCATCTCTATCCTGGGGGAAATGGGAGCCAGCCATGGTGATGGGGGGCTGAGGGTACTGGGGCCTGGGGGAGCAGAGGGGTGAATAAAGCCTGTGGGCAGGCTGCCACCCAACATGATCGGTGCCCTTCTCCAAAGAGGGAGTTTTTTCTCTGAGATCCTTCCAAAAAACCCTCTATTGAAAGCAGGAAAAAACACGTTCTTCCCCTGAGACCCTCAGTGATACTAAAAAAATGTCATAGATTCAAATATTTCCTGTGGTCTGTCTGCAGCTTTACGAGCGCTGCAGCAGGTTGTGAGGTAACAGAGCTTCTATAATGATCTCAGAAACAATAAAACATGCTTGTTTCATCACATTAAACACAATAAGCAGCTGGCTATTCAGAAAAGTGTTTTACTGCCCTCTCCCACATTGCAAGGGGAGGGCACACTAGCAGGAAAACCAGAACTGGAGTGAAGAGAGAGAACTTCAGCGGCAGCTCATAAGGTTGGCAGCGAGTCTGGGTGTGTGGCCAAATAATCAGCTCAACTATGAAAACATTCCTAATAGAGCAGCAACAAATCAGACAAGATGTGCAGCAGACAATGATCATCCAAACAGAACAAATAGGAGCAAACAAAGGGATGTGTGTCTGGTTTCTTCTCTTTATGCTATTTCTTCTTTGCATCTGCTTTCATAAAATAACTCACACCAAACTAATTATATAAAAGTTGCAGCTCTTACCTGTAGTATCTGGACTGCAGGTACGTGGAGCACACTGCTTTGGACACGTGGCTGGCCGAGCCGAAGTCAATGACTTTGACCCTGTAGGGCTGTCGAGACGGGTCCACGAGCATGATGTTCTCTGGCTTCAGGTCAGCGTGGATCAGCCCCAGGCTCTTCAGCTTCATCAGTGCTGAGGCCACCTGCTGGAGCACGGGTCTGATGTATTTGAGCGGCAGCGGGCTGAACTTGTTCTGCTTGAGGAAGTCGTACAGGTTCTGCTCCAGCATCTCAAATACCAGGCACGTGTGGTTCTTGTGCTGGAAGCACTCGTAGGCCCTCACAAAGTTGTAGTCGTCTGCACTCTCCGTGCTGAGACGCGCCAGGATGCTCACTTCGATCTGACCCTGCCGTGCGTAAGACGGGTGGTTTTTTAAGATCTTGATTGCCACGATCTCGTTGGTGCCCCTCTTCCAGCATTTTACCACCTGTCCAAAGGTTCCCCGCCCCAAGAATTCCAGGACTTCGTAGGTGTTGGTCATGGAGCAGAGCACTTCATGTTGCACCAGCTGGTAGTCCCCCTCGTTGTTGGAGCCGCTGTTTTTGGACGTAGCTGTGGAGGTGGCGGTGGCCGCTGTAGCCACCGTGGCTCCACTGGCTGCTCCGTTCTGGATCATTGGTGGACCGTGTTCCTCAATGATCTGCACACTGCTGTTGTTGTCAAGCTCCTCGCTCTTGCGTTTAAGCCCGCATCGCTGGTAGGTGTCGAGGAGAGTGACCGTACTGCGGCGCGTCAGGTTGTGAACACCAACCCCGCTACCCACACCACTGCCGCCGCCACCTCCGCTGCTGTTGCTGCTGCTGCCTCCACCCCCGCTGCCCAGCAGAGACCCCAAGGCCCCCGAAGTGCTGCTGGCTGAGGCGACCACGATGTGGCCCGCACTGGCTGGGAAGATGAGCGCCTGCTCGTAGGGCAGGGTGGAGCTGGCAACCTGCAGGGAGCTGTTGATGCAGAAGGGCCCACTGGTGGTCGACACGTTCTTGCTGCTGTTGTGGCTGTAGACTTTGCTGTGTGTGCCGTACCCTGTCATATCCCAGTTACAACTCTGCTCCACCTTCAGTTTCTTCACGCTAAAGAAGGCACTTGACTGGAGAGTGTGAGGGGAGAACACTTGCACTTGCGAGGCCATACCTGTGACAAAGGGGGAACAGAGGGGAGGGGCGTAGACAGGAGGGGAATGAAAGTGAGAGGTTAGGAATTTGAGAGTGTCTGAAACACGAGTGGTGGCTACAAGCTTTAAATAAAGACAGCTTGGGTCAGAGCAGGTCATTAAAACACCAAGCGTATAGTGTGATGTGTCAGTATGTTAATCTCTTGAACTTTTCACCATCATTATAAATAAGAGCCAGTCAATAACCTAGAAAATGTCAGCAAGCATTTGTAACTTTGTGGAAACTATTTTTACAATAACGCATCAGATTCCACATCATTATAACGGCAGGGAAAGGGATATTTTTTATGAAATGTAATACATGCTTATATAACGTAAATAAATGCCAGAATGTTAAGCAAAAAGATAAGCAGATTGAGATTGAGCAGGGCTCATGCAAACCACTGGTTTCGTGAAGAGGAAATACCATTTCCCCACTGTTCCCATCTGCAGCAAAGTAAATAGGCTGAGTGCAGAAAGAATACCCTTTCATGGGACACTCCACTGAGACCGAGGTGCAACACAAGATCGTACACAAAAAACATGCCCACAAAAGCGTCTCGAGGAATGATTGCAATATCCTTCCCGACAACACAAACCACCCCTTGCATTTATTGGTACACAATCACTCACTATGGGGAAGGTGGTGGAAGAAATCTTGCTCTATGAATCTATGAAAACCGGAGAGGGGCACTGAACTCTCTCTCAACTACAAGACAACAAAACAAAAGCAAAACTGCAGCGAGGCTGTGCTCTGAACTCCTGGGAACGAGCTGCCTCAGAATAAGCAAAAGCTTCTCCAAGCAAACAACTGCCCCAAAATAGTCCCTTTCTTTATCTCTGTCTCTTTTACAAACAGGCTTGTTTGTGACATTGAAATGATTATTACAGCACAAGGCAAATTATATGAGACTTGTAGTGCTGCTATGTTTAAACAGTTTCCAGTAAACCCAAAATTAGTTTACTGCTAACAAAGTAAGAGCTTCCACCTGGCCGTGCTACCGCCCACACACACAATTAGGGCCTCGCTGTTGATCAACTGATGCATGATTCAAAGAATGTTACGGTCGCAGCATGCGCACCCAACACTAACAAATACCATGCATGCAAACAGCCCTTTAACGTTGTCGGCTGGCGCAGGAATTGCAGCTTTTGTGTGTTTAATGGACATCTTGAAACCTGGGAAGTTTTGTCCAGCTCAGGGATAATTAGAGGACCATTTCCCACCAAGATGCGAGCGAGAGCTTCCATAATTGTGGGCTCCATTCTACGGACAGAGAGCAGAGAGGAGGGTACGTGCCCCGTCACTTTGTCATTATTAGCCCTTTAAGTGGTGATGATGATTAATTCAGTAGGACGCTGGCAGCTCTCCAGCACACTCTGCTTTATTTTTGCTTTTTCATTTCCTTTCAATTCTCCTGACCTCTCTTTCTTCTCCGGTTGAGAATTTTTATTTCCTTCCCTTTTGCTCGGACTCACAGTTATCTGTGTGGTCATCTGGTCTTAGCCCTAATGCTGCAGGATTGGAGATACAGCGCGCATTAGAAGGCTCACTGTGAGCTTGGTGGGTGCGGTAGAGAAGTTGATTTAACGCAGCACTCCATGCCTCCTGCAGCTCCTATCTGAGCCTCATCCTTGATATCTGCACAAATATCCTCCAAATCATTAAGATGTGGTGTTTTTTTGTGTTACTCCCCACACCTATCTTATTACTTCATGTCCCCCGACCCCCCGTAGGTCTGGCTGGTCCAGAGAGGTAATGAAGAACGTCCGCTAGGCTATTAGGGGCAAGGCTCTCTGCTAATCACATAAGCCCTGAAGGCCAGATGTCACTCCTTGGATTACCAATTCCTGTGCCTGGACTTTACGCTAAAAATAATTTGAATGATGGGTTGCGTCACTGAGCGGCGTCGACAATGTGCGACTGAAAGCCTGACGGGATAATCACAGGCACCGACTGATGGGACGTAAAGATGGATGGATGAACCCAGGGTCCGGTCTCTCTTCTTATGGAAAATTCCAGCTTTGCATATCCCCCACCAGCAGACTGTGCATATAGCCCGGGAATTTTTTTATATTTATTTTTACGAGGCCAAATCGAGGCTAGCTGCTTTTTGCATTACCATACATGAACTCCTCATCAACCCCGATCCTAGTCAGTCATTGACTCTCTATCCGTTTTAACACTGTGTTGAAAGAGTTCTATGACATAAACTGTGATGTATAACCGGAAAGATCTTTAGAAATGCATAGAGAAACTCGGCTCTGACTTCTGCACAACTGGTTTTGCCTGTGCACAACACAGATAGGTGATTAAATCAAACCACAAGCAGGAGTACAAATGTCTGGAATGTTATCTCATGACAACACACACAGACAACAATGTGACCAACTATACATCGTTTGGGAAAGCGGCTCCGGTCGCCGTGAATCACTCCTCACCCGAAACTGAAAGCCAAACATGCTCCTGATGTAGAATCTGAACAAACAACACTCTCCACACAGCCGTTAGAAACAGCACAGTGCAAAAGACCTTCCCTTGAAAATGCCCTCTTGAAGTTTATTTGAATTTCGGAAAACTCTAAGCCAAGTGCAAAACTGTAAAGGGCCATTGTTGTACTTTTACAATGCCGGAATGCCTTCAGTAGCCAAGGCTTTCCATTTAGCATAACTAAAGGAACACTGCAACTCTCACCCGCTGCAATTAAGCAAACCACAGAGGTATTTTCCCCTGTTTAGAGGCAGCATGTTGAAATGGTAATAGTCAATGTTTTGGGAGAGATTACTTCTCTGTCAGGGGTTTGTTAATCTTCTTTTTGGGAGGATCAGGGCCGATCTGCATGCAACGTGAGGCTGAGAGACGGACTGAAAAGGAGGGACGGGGGACGGAGCGCTGAGAGGTGGGGACATGAGTGGCCCTCGCATTCTCGCCTGTGACCTGCTTCTGTGTTTGCTCTCTTTTATTAAACCAGTTATTTATACTCCCGCTGACAACATGACAAGAGAGTATTGATGAGGACGCCTTTAGACGCCGCCAAACCTGCCAAGTAGCCTTTTGTAATTACAAATAGTCTTTTAATATGAGACCTGCTTGTCATTCAACGCATCCGTGTCGGTTCCCCGAGTTCTCTTCTTCTTTGTGAGAATCTGAAGTTTCCTGATCTCTTTGCACCGTGAGGGCATGACCGCAGTAAATTCAGACCCAATACGTTTAAAAATATATCAATCGATAATCCAGAGAGCAACTGTTCCGTGGCCAGCCTGCACCGGAAAGGTCTGAGTGGATAGATACAGTACCGAGACCCCAGCTGTCACCTAGGAGACAGTGCAGAGACAGCATTCAGGTCTGTCTGGTCGATGTCCCCTGGCCTGGATATATTTGGATTACTTCCCGAGGCCTAATGGCTGCCGACACCGATGGAGACACTATGATGACCCCTCCTCCTCCCTGGCTGGTCTGCAGCACTGCCCCAGTGTGTGTGTGTGTGTGTGTGTGTGTGTGGGGGGGGGGTATGAAATGAAATGGCTGATGAAATAACTTCTGACCGTCTAGACAAAGCATTATGTCACCCCCTCGCTACTGTTTGCATGTGTACGTCGATGGGTGGGTGGGGGGTGGGGGCATTTTACAATACTGTTCTCACCTCCAGCCCTTTTCCTGTGCGTCATGACATATGGAGAAGACCAAAAGCTGACACAGCATCTCACATATGAAGAACGCAGGAGATTATCCTGAACATCCAGGGTGAGGGTCGGCTCCTGAGTAGAGTAGGAGGCAGTGTATTTGTTTAAAAGGTGTTTGGTTCCAATCACCAAAAGCTCTCGAATGTCTTAGGCTTTTCAATTTGACATCTTCGTCTGCGACATCTACGTCTTTTTCATTCTGATATATTTGTGTTCTCTTTTCAGTTTCGCATCCATCGGGTGTTAGAAATGTCATCAACACAGCCACCGTCTCTCTATGTGAATTTTGAAGACATTTTTCTTGACCGCTTGCAGGACAGGTTTTTTGGAAAGTGTCCAGAACTTAATTTTGGGAGTTCTGTGCATGTTGAAAAGCAGCATAATATAAAGAGAGTCCTCATTTTTTTTACGGTTTTAGTCCACCAGAAAAGCTTCAGTTCTGTTTGTCATATAATCCTAATCTCTGGAAATCCAATTGGAGGAATGGATGCTATTATTCTACATAAATATTACCGATATATGATACATTAGATTCATGTCAGTCCAACCTCTCCTATAAGGGAACATCTGGTTTAACTGGGGCCCTAACATAAACTGCACTTTTTTTATTTTGTACTAATCAAACCATTCTTCCGCCCTGATCCCTGTGCAAAGCCTCATCTTCAACTTTTCTCTTTAATTTCTAACCACTCTGTTCAGGCAATCTCTTTTTTTAGTGCAATGTCATTTTTGCATAAGTTAACGACAGAACCACCGGTTTGAAAAAACCTGTCGTGGAATCGGTGACGGTGACTTCGGGGGAATAAACGCAGCAGTGAACACACCACTGAACTGGAACACATTGTTGACACACAGCAGCCGAGCCTGGTGTTCCCGCCTCCTGCCTGAGCTCGGCCCTGCAGTGGAGGGGGAGCTGGAGCTTGACACTGAATATTCTCCCTCACCCACGGCCACTATTGACCATCCTGTCGGCCTTTTTAGATCTCCCTCTCTCATCTCTGCTTATTTATAGCATAATGCATCAGACGAGCTCGCGGGGAGACACACTGTCATGCAGGCTGCCGCTCCACCGGCCCTTCTGCTCGTCCTGACCACGACACTTGACCAGTTGTCTCTCTTTCACCCACACACACAAAAAGAGGACAAGCATCCATCGAGCAACGTGAAAGCTGTTTGACAGACGTGCTGCTCGGAAACTCGCTGGGTTTGTAAATCAGCAACACGCCTGCTGTAAATGTGACAGTACCTCATCTCTCCCCCTTCCTGGAAACAAACAGCCAAAGATACAACATGTTGTGTTAGCTGTGAGATAACATGTTTGGTCAGCGCTTGTCCTAATGTTCTTGCATAGATACATAAGCCATTGCACAAACGTCCGCCTGCGGGGTGAACACTGGATACAAAGAGTTGAATACAGCTACACAAACTGGCGTGACAACACAACTCTGAATATATTATTGATTTATGGATTTGACCAGGGCGATGATAATTTTGTGTAAGAGATTCAGTGTGAGCGTTTTCCACTCTCAAGTATAAGCTGCCGAATCCGGTTCCCCGGGGCATCTGTCAGCAGATAAGGAGGCCGAGGGGTCTCACGTTGTAAGTGTGCTCATAAAAAAGCGGCTGGTGCGAGGAGAAACATGTGCCTTGTTTATAGTGCCAGGTCAGCCTAACCAGGCACTGAACCAAGACGCAGGGTGAGGAGAAAGAGGAGCGGGGAGATGAGGGGGGGCGAGGAGGAGGAGGAGGAGGGGCCGGCCCGAGTGGCTCTGCTGCTTGAGCTGGATTTCTTATTAATCAAATCACGAGTGGAGCAAGTGCACAAAGCACAGCGCCCCAACTTCCTCCCCCGCCGGACGGAGGGGAAGAAAGAAAGTTCAGAAGGAGGAGAGAGAGAGAGAGAATGAGAGAGAGAGAGAGAGAGAGAGAGAGAGAGAGAGAGAGAGAGAGAGAGAGAGAGAGAGAGAGAGAGAGAGAGAGAGAGAGTGTGAGAGAGAGAGAGAGAGCCTGTCAATACATGCCCCCTTTCAGCAGCAGAGGAAAAACAGCGAATGTGAAACGGAAAAAGAGTTTGTGTTTCTCTGCAGACGTCTCGCGTGTGGCATCAAAAAAACGTGAGCGGGAGGGGGGGGTTGGAGTTGAGAAAATGTGCCTAACCATAAACCAGTAGCACCTGTTAACTGGTGACATCCACTGCATGCATCTATATGGTTTGGAAACACGCCGCCGGGGGCCACGCAGGGACACGCACCTGATAAGCAGCTGTGCTCTCCAGACTCCTTATCATTTTACACACACGGCGAGAAAACGCCCCCTCCGCACCACACCACACTTCCTCTTATGTCACAGGGATCAACGATGACAGCCGGACACAATGTACTGTAATGAGATTAGAGTTCGAGACACAGCAACCCGACGGGGGGGTGGGGACGTACAGATGAGAAACCATTGTTCATGTGGGAGCGATTGATTTGAGAGGGGACGGAGCGGTATGGATTTTGCTTGATTGTGTTGTGTTATAAGCGTCAGAGGTAGTGGGGGATGTGAATATGGGCCTTGTTTTGCCACGTGTGCATCGCAACCTTATGTTTTGGTGGTATAGACAACACAAACAGACACACACAAAAAAGAGCCAGGTTTCCCTCGGCCGCCTATAAACTTTTATGTTCTGTCTAACTCTGAGATAACAAAAGGCCCCGGAGCAGAATGAGGTTTGTGAACCTTTCAGAGACGGAGACTGTAATTGTGTTTCTAAAGGATCCAACCTCTTCCTGGACAAACAAATACAATTATGGTCTCGGAATAAATGAATAACTGACAGAGAAAAACAAAACAAAACAAACAAGGGGAATTAAAGAAAAAACAAGAAAGTTTACAGAACTAAAAAATAATCGATGTTTTTAATTTTGCACGATCCCTGATTATTTAAATATGGGTATTACTAATATGTTTTGACAGGTTCTCGCTTCAGAATTGTATTAACTCCACAAGTCTTTACTCATTTCCACATTTTTGGAATATGAGCTCTATCTGAAGTTGGTGAACTAATAATTTTAATTGCGTAAAAGTAAGAATAAGAGACTTGAATGTTTCGCGGGAGCGATCACTGGGAGCGAAGGCAGAGGCCGTCGCAGGGAGAAGACGTCCACTGGAGGGAAACTGTTCTGAGGAGACGAGAATCATCCCCCTGCCCGGTCCCGTGGAACCGACTACAAAGCTTCGGGGTTTGGGTGTGTTCTCCAACTCACGGGTCAAAGTCTGCTGCTGCATATGATGCATATAATAATATCCGACAGGGACAGCTGGAGTCGTGCGTGCCTCGCTCCACACGCTCACCTTGATCAAAGATGCACAGAAACATCCCACGCACTGGATTTGTGAAGTAACCGCACAGACATGCAAGCATTACAGCCTCACGTGTAAGTGTGTGTGTGTACGTGTGTGTGTGTACTTTGCGAGCACTGGTGCTTTGCAGGACTTCCTCAAGTATTTGTGAGAGCTCCAGCATCTTAAAAACATGCGAGGAGCTATCGGCCCAAAACACACACACACACACACACACACACACACACACACACACACCCTGAGGGATTAATCCAAAGCTCCACCCCTACAAAGCCAGCTATGAACCCCATCAACAGAGGAACCAGTCCAACCTGACCAGGGACCAAACACAGCTGTGAAATGAGTTGCCAGGAAGCATTTTTAAATGCATTGTGTTGTTCTTGTTTTGTCTTGTGCACAATATGTGAAACAAAGTGCCTGTCGGGGGGGGGCACAGGGTGTTTCTGACCGACGAGCCAGTCAGTGTGTTGGATGACGACAAGCGGCTCAACGGCTCGAAGGACGACAAACAACAACACACAAACTTCCATCAATCTCCGAGCTCTTCATGACCCCACACGTCTGCCTCCATCTGCCCCACGTGTGTTCCCCCCCTCTCTATCTTCCACACTATCAGATACAAACTGCGGATGGTGCACGTGCCTGCCCAGGTGACAGGGGGCAGTGTGATATATCAGTTCTGCAGCTCTGGGCCTATCAGAGCCATAGATCAGACTAATCTCAACCACTGATGCCTTTTGTTTCTCTCTCTCTCTCTCTCTCCCACAACAACACAGCAACCTGAACTCCTGCATTCATACTGCAGGTGACTCACCCGTGTCCGTGCTCTCCCAAGCAGGCCCACCGCCGCGCTATATATTCAAACGGCTTTTAAAAGATTATCCCGCGCCACCCAAACATGTGCGCACATACAAATTTAGAAAGGCTGTACTGTATGTTTCCTTAATCCAACTGACGGAGTGTCATAAACACGGCTGCTGAGCCCTTCAGGCCCCAGAGCTGAGGTAATAAATATGGGTACACCCAGCTCAGCTCCGTGTTTGATTCAGTGTGAAGATCATGGCGATTATATTTACAGAGTCCTCAG
Source organism: Pseudopleuronectes americanus (assembly GCA_038501795.1). Taxonomy (NCBI): domain Eukaryota; kingdom Metazoa; phylum Chordata; class Actinopteri; order Pleuronectiformes; family Pleuronectidae; genus Pseudopleuronectes; species Pseudopleuronectes americanus. The sequence continues at coordinate 4,922,204 of CM076720.1, forward strand.
TCACAAATAGCAGCTCAAACCCAGACAGGATGTGGTCATTCTGAACATCCATTTAACAGCCAATACGCTGAGTGGCCCCTGCACGGGGAACTGTCCACGTTTGGACTGGCTCACAGAAGAGAGAAGCTCCTTCAGACAGAGGATAACAGCTGTGGGCTTTACAAAAGAAGATCCAGTCATTTAATTTGAGTGTGATGTTTCTGCAGGTTCAGGTGAGAATCTTTAAACGGAAGAAAAAGATGAAGTGTGATCTTGAACTGCTTTCAGACATGCACTGCACTCCGGATATTATTCCTGAAACTTTCCGGAGAACTCAAATATTTGCGTCAGTTGCTCCAGATACGCTTTCAAGACCTTTATTTCAGTCACTTCGCAAGTAAAATGTCCGAAAATGTCCAGAGCCCATCAGAGATACAGCAGGAAATAGTCTCAGAGAAAACTAATATTTATGTTAGAATAAAAAAGAGTAGCCATACACTGAAGACAAAGATATTAACTTGGAAAGATGATGAGATTTGAGCGTTTTCAATGATAAGGGTCAACGCCAGGGTCGATGTGCTATAAACAACAACATGTGGTCTCCGGACATTTGATTGTTTTTAATGTGTCTGACTCGGACAACAGCATTCTGCATTCCTCACATGTGGAATGTAAATTCTTCTGTAACATGATTTACTGTCAATAAAGATATAAAAACAAATAGTCTGTCGGTTGTTGTGTGCAGGCTATTAATAATGGAATTTGAATGGGTTCCATGTTACTGAGATTAATGCCACGTATCTGTGAGTTCAGAACTCGACCCCGTGTCTGCATCACCCATGAGGTTTAAAAACAACCCGGCCCGGACTGCTCCAGAGCAGCGAGGGATTGAAGACCAGGTCCTCATCATCCCTGAAAGGTCAACTCTTGGCCTTTTTTTTTCTGAGCCAGCTCCTCTGAACGTGATGGCGTGGAGGCAGCGAGCGTGTTTGTGTGTGAGAGCAGCTGCTGGGCGGCGTCAGGGGGAAGCCGAGGAGACGGGCGCCTCGCCGAAACACCGCCGCTCCCCGATGTAAGAGGAGAGACAGGTTGAAGGAGGCAATAACACCGGCACCTTCGAAAGCCCTCTTAAGGCAGTGACCCCCACCCCTCCAAGAACTAACCTCCCACCACCCACACATACATAAGCACCCCCCCTGACCTCTGGCATTGCCCCTGAGGCCCATGGGCCTCCAGAAGAAGGTATTCCCCCCTCCACCCCTCCACCCCTCCACCCTGGCTTCACCTCCTCCCCCCTCCTGCTTGTTCCTGCTTTACTTCTGCAGCCTCTGTCGTTCCCCCGTCTCACTGCCATTCTGCCGTCTCTCAGGCTGAATGGAGGGGTCACTTCAAAAGGCTGCCAGAGAGACTGCTGCCGGGCCATGAGGTGCCTGAGGCTTTGAAGTGTTGAGTGGATCCAAAAGGTGCACAGCCCGGCTTTTCATTTATTTTATTTTTTAATGCTTAATGCTGAAATGCGTTTGAGGGCACAGAAATATAAACGGGTAGTGCAATTACTCTTAGTGAATTCTGTTTAATGTGTTGGCCCTGAATGCAGAAATAATAATAAATGTCATGATTAGTTCTGTTTTTAAACAAAAAGTTCTTCAGAGCTCAGCAAACTGCTGCTATGAATCAATAAAAATAAGATGAATGAATAAAAAACACTTATTAGATCTGTCGGAATTAAATAATGCTAATGTTAACCTACATATTTATTAAAGATTTATCAAGGTTCAAAGAATCCGTCACTTAAGATGCAGCTGAATGACAAGTTGTATTTATATGAATGTCACCTAAGATTGGTCATGTATGTATTTGTATTTATTGACGTATGTGTATATATATATATGAATATCAACATATATAGGTCTACATATAAACTTTTTATCTTTTTATATATTTTCTTATGTTGTAACCATGTTTATCAGTACTGACAAAGAAGTAATTGTCTCTTTATACATGAATATTAAACAGCTCCAGAGACAATTATATCTCATTTAATGACTCTTCAGACCTCTAAGAGATTCCTCTCAGCTCTTATCTATTTCTATCATCACGCTTCGTCACTTCCACCTCCTCCCTCCCCTCTTCTATTGATGTGTAAACGTCCTGGTTTACTGAAAACGTTTCGGGGGGGGGTTCACAGGGGGAATACAGAATTCCTCAGAGAACCCGATCTGAAGCAGATTAGGTGGAAAACAAATCGCTTGAGTAGGAAGGGACCACTTTCGGTAACACTGACCATCACATTGTATTTCTGTTTCATGGAAGCGAAGGGGATGCGTCACAACAGCTGCTTTTGAGGTTAAAGAATAGAAAGAGATGCAACCAATGGAGGAGGACGACAAAAGATTTAGAAAACTCTAGGTGAGAAAGAATATGTCCAGGGGAGGAAGAGGGAGAAGGGCCAAAGCTGCTCATTCCCATGCCTGTTGACTCCTTTGGACTGACCTATAGTCCCGGTCTGTTGCTGCCTCCTTTCTCTGTCCTGTGCCTTTTGCCTCCCGGCGCTGGACAGAAATGGTCTCGAGCGCTCGTCTGAGCTTTGAAGTTCTTGGTTATCAGCCAAGCGTGGCGCTGTACCTGCAGCCATCTGTGAAGGGGGCCGCCAGCAGCCGCCCATCGCTCCACTTCCCTTCCATGACCGAGAGGGGCCGGAGCCAGGAGTGGTGATGGGGCTGGCAGCGCTCACCGGTCCACGCTGGCTGGCCGTGCATGCTAGAGCCAATAGCCGTGTCCGCACATACCTCAGTGCCCTAATCTCACCCTGTAACTCAGCTCACTGCTCGTTTTAATATTGGTCTGTAAACACTCACCCCTCAAGGTCCTAACCTGTCTTTTCCCCCTCAGCAGCGGAGGGAGAACGTGGAGGTTATGAAAGGATTGATTAAAAACAGCAAATCATTATTCACTCCTTGCTTTGCGTAGTATGAAGAGACGGTTAGGATCTTTTGTTCAACTAAAGTGGCCGTGAGTGTGGTAGTTGCCCCTCAGCAGTCGCGCCTCACATCATCTGTTTGTCTTTGCATCACAATCAACGCTTTTGTTCAACTTTTGTTATGACCTTGTGTGCGTGCGTTTGCTACCTGAGGTAAAGTTGAAAGGTCAAAACCGGCCAGTGATAAATGTGGCATGGCCCGCTCTCTTCCAGAGAGTGCGATGTCAAACAGACAGGGTTTGGTGGGGAACATTATCACACACAACAGAATTAAGACCTGGGACAAATGTGCACCCAAAACAAGCCGGTGGTTTGGGTTTCGGGGGGTTAGTGACGGGACGAGGCAATAAGACAAGCCTGGGGCTGGGCGGGGGGGGGGACTGAGTGGGGCGGGAAGCCGTGGGGGAGCCTGAAAGGGTTTGGGTGGGGGAGTGGGTGGGGGGGGTCATGATTAGGGAGAACAAAAAAGCTACAGTAGCCAGACCTCTTCTCAGACCATCCTCCAATTACACACACACACACAAACACACACAAACACACACACACACATACGTAGGGGCTTCCAATCTGGCCATCAGGCTGTTGCAGAAGTGTCACATGGGCGCCATGTGTGCCGGCCAATGGCCTCTCGGCTTATCAACAAACAGAGCAGGATGGAAGGACAGATAAGCGATAGATGTGGGGGGGTGGGGCAGCGAAGCGCATGCACGGCGGGCGGGGGATCTGTGGGGGTCACCGGCGGATGATGAGATCGCAAAGTGAGCATGGAATATATGGCATGTGAGCAAAATGCAGATTATGCTAACGCTGCACTGTGCAATGTTATTCACATGTAAAACAACAGGAATTGACGCCCTCAGCATATAAAGTGCTCTTTATGCTCCGGGAATCTCGGTGTAATTATTGCTTAACAGGCCCGAGTTAACAAAAGGCCTTATTAACTCTCTGCTGCGTGGAAGTAAAGTTACATCTGAACCATTGCTTTGAACCGCGGCGAGTCATAAGGTGTAAAGATTCACTGCATTCTTCTAACAGATGCTGCTATCATCCTCGCGGTGGAGAGGTCACTACATAACTTAACTCATGAGAGGAGATCAGACTTTTTTTTTCTCTCTCTCACATTCACTTGCTCGGCGAACTCTTTTTCTGTGTAATACGCCAACTCACTGAGAGCCAGAAAGAGCAGCAAGTGCATTTAGAAAACAAATGATGCAGTCAGAATGTCAGTCATTGAAGCTGCTTTCAGACGTGCACGCAACTCAGATTAATCTCCTGATATTCTCTGGGTTGTACGCGAGAACACAAACATCGGAATCAGAGGCTTCAGAGTTTCTCCGGAGTTTCCCCCGCCAGCCCCGAAGTAAAAACCTCTGGATAATGTCCGAATGAGACAATTGGTGAATACAGTAGAAGATTGATGACATTTCGAGCAAATGTAAATGAGGTATGAGAGTTGTTGGAGATAAGGGCCGACGCTGGTGTGTGCTGTAAATAAAAACATGTGATATCCTGCGTCAGCACATTCCCCCATCCGTCCTCTGAAACATCCACGTCTCTGTGTTGTTGTGCCTGACCTGGAGAATATCCTACTGTGTTGTTAATGTGTGAAATGTAAACTCCAAAGAAAGATCGGACCCGATTGTGCAGACATTCTCTGAAGTGTTCCACGTCTGAAAATGGACCTAAACTACTCTGCATTGATCTTGTTGCCCACAGCCTAGGGTCAAGCGTTAAATGCCGTTACATGAGAAATTGCCCCCCCCCCATACCAAACGCCAGCTCCAGCCTTCCTCTAACAGAGCCTGGAGTTGTTTCACTGCTGGTCAGAGCCGGAGGCAGCTGTTCCTCACAAGCCGACACCGAGCCCAGTGTGAAACAACAGCGACGGAGGGAGAGAAATAAAGGGCCCTTCACACATGCATGACAACCAACACGGAAATGCCTTGTGTAAGCAGTCGGCAGGGTCGAGGCTCTGTTCTCCTCGTCTTCCCTTTAACTGAAAACCAGCTAATGTCAGCAACTGATGTGTTCTCCCACTTCAAGGACCTCAGAGCCGCTCTGAAACATATGGCAGAAGCACTGAAATGGGAGAAAATGAGATCGGCTCAGTCCCCTTGCATCCTCAATTGAATTTCCTCCGCTAAAGAAAAAATGACAGGAGTCATGAAGAGTGATGTGCTGCAGCCGGTTTGACTCGGGAGAAATTTGCTGAAAACCCCCGTACATGAAAAGTTGAGCCTGTTGAAGTAGCCGGAGTATTGTATTCAAGGCCGGGCCTCCTGTGTCAGGACCGGCCTCTGCTAACCTGTCATTTCAGTTCAGGCTGAGGCTCTCCCCTCCCTCTCCTCTCCCCATCTGCTTCCAAAACCCTTAGATCACACCTGTAAACTATTTCAGCACATCAGAGAGCTCACATATTCCTGTCTTCTGCTGTTACACACACACACACACACACACACACACACACACACACACCTCATCTCGCACAAAACTCACATTCTATCTCCCTCCAAAGCTTCGGCTTTCTCAACTAAATGCTTCGACAAATCAATAGCGCAAAGAATTCCCCAACACTGGATTTTACTTTCTTTCTTTCTTTTTTTTTCACAGATAGGAAGCTTTGAATAATGCAAGAAGCCATACTTGTAAAGACAGCTTATCCATTTTCATTACCTTTTTGGGAGCGAAGCGCCGTCCTAACAAGTCGTGAGGTGACACGTCGAGTCAACAAACAGATCAAACCTCACACTGAGCCAACGTGAGAGATGAGAAATAAACATTCACAATGGCACCTTCGAGGATTTGTGGAGTGAAGCCTGTTCTTTTCCTGCGAGTTATTTAGCCATCACTTCCTCTCTTAGCGGCTGTTTATCCATCCTCCCTCCCGGGGCCTTCCCCTTCACCGCCGTGGACAGTGAAGAGCTAAACACTCTGCTTGTCATAACAGGCAGGAAGAGAGAGACCCTCCTCGGCTCCCCTGACTCTGTCACCGGGTGTGGCCCTTGCCTTGGCCCCTGAGCCGCCCCAGGGTTCTTCCTGCAATTCTAATCAAAGTTTAAAAAGCTGCAACCTTGGCCTCTGAGCCTGAGCCTCGGCCTGCGAGGAAGATATCAATCAGGCAGCGCCAAACAAGCGAGAGGGAGGGGAGGGGGAGGGCGGTGACACACGGGGAGTTCGAGGGCAGATTCTGAGAAAGTCTTTCTGTGTGTGTGTCAGAGGAGTCACTTCCTCTAAACAAGAACACGGTGCTTTCCTCAGACCTGGAAACAACAAGGTGATTTAAAGTTGCATTAACTCATAATGACCGTGTGGAAGGATGAAACATTAATCTCCCTGTGATGCTGCAGCGCCTGTCACCAACACCACCAGCACCACCATCAGCAGCAGCTTCTGAGTCACACTCTGTCTATTTTTCCAGGCAGGAATGAATGAATCCTCTCTGGAATAGCACTGGTTGACCTCTGAGGGGCATCTGCAAATGAAGTTGCCTTCCTGCCCATTTCTGCAGCTGCCTGGTCCCCTCTACAAATGGGCGATGGCACATGTGTGTACTGGCTCACATGCATGCACGAGCACACCACAGCACCCATAACTCTAGCCGGGGAGCGAGTGGGCAGGCAGACAGGCAGGGTTTGACAGTGTCTGAATATTAGCTTTTCCACAGCTGGGGGCTGCTGGACCTGCTCTGTTCATCAGACATCCATCAAGGTGTCAGGTCGGGTTATGAGAACAGGCTCCCAGGGTGATCAGACTGCTGCCCGGCCTGCCAGCAGCTCTGCCTGATGGCCCTCTGCCTGGGCCAACAAGCACTGAAGGTAAACACCAGAAGGAAGAAGCAAAAGAAAAGGAAGAAAATGACTGAAGCAAGCAAAATGACCACAATCAGATGTCCTGAAAACCTCTATGTTTAAAGGAATTCTTCACGTTCTCCCCAAATAACTCAGCTTTCAACTATCAGGGAAAATAGACAAACATATAGATTTAAGTTATTAGTTGCCCCGTATAGCCGAGGGAGAGTAATCACCATAATTGCCGGTCTCATTCTAAACGAAGAACTCCCACCCCCCCCCACCTAAAGCCTATTTTTCCATGGGGGACGACGGTCATTTCCATGGCTGCTCCACAAAACAGGCCCCTCCAACACTGAGGAGGACAGGCAGGGTAATTAATTTCCCCCGCCACCTCTTTCTCTTCCCGTCTCCTCCTCTCCGCGGTGAAGGGAAAAGCCGGGGAATGTAATTTACACTAATTACCTTTTGCATAGGAGTCTCATTTCAACTTTCTTTTTCATGTGGCGGCAGCGGCGGCGGCGGCACTGTCTCCAGCAGATGCCTCTAAGCCTCAACACCCCTGATGAGAAAAGAAAAGAAAGACCACTCCAATATTCCTACAGGGATGCATGCAGGCACCGTCTTGATACTTTAGATTCTATAGTACGCCATCACACAACCCTATTATCCCCATAAGGAGCCACTTCTGCTGATATTCCTAATGTCACTTTTAAACTGTTACTTCTCAGTGTTTTCCTTTACAAGTAGTGATTTCTGAGCAGATACAGAAAGGGGGGGGGGTTCCCTTTGAAACCAGCAGAGGGACTGTAGAGCAGAAACAGGAGGCATGAGACATGAGGCTGCTCAGAAAAATAAATATTGGAAAACGTGAAGGGTCAGCGTTTACTTTGTGCTGCATTCCGGTTTGCAGAGCAGGTTTACACCACAGACTGGTGTGGACCAGGTCAACATGCTAACCCTTTGTATACTATACAAACAGTTAAGCCCATATGTGCTATTATGCATATGTCAGGAGGAGAGCATCCCCACAGGGGTACAGTACTTGTGAATGATACATTACTACTGACTGCAGCTGGATGCGAATACAAAGAACGTAGCATGCAACTGCAGGGTATTTATCACACTAATGCACGTGTGCAATCACACTAGTCCACCTATAGCTGATTTAGTTGTGTAGTTGCATTGTGTAGAGTATTGACAGACATCGATCACGCACGGATTATAATGGGTCGTCTGCATTGTTGTACATTATGAGGCACCGTGCAGCGACAATCCAAAGGGAACGCATTGTGTGTGTGTGTGTGTGTCTGTGTGTATGTGTGTGTGTGTGTGTGTGTGTGTTGCTGTTAGAGAATGAAAATCTATACGACAGCAAACAATTTGCACTAGAGGAGGCATCCTCTCTATTGGATTAGTCACAGGCACAATGCTGCAGCGGTGGCGAATGTGCCGAAGCCTCTTTTCTATCTCTGTCTTCCCGGAAGAGGAATAATAATAAATGACAATAAACAGGGGAATCAATGCAAACAACGTAGTGACACATGCAAAGTCAGTTGATTCCGCTGAGAAATAACAAGGAGGTTGGAAGAAAGCGAGTGAACGGAGCCGAGACTCCGAGCGATCGCTCTCCGACCTTCTTTCATTCCCTCTCCCTCTTCTTCTCCTCCTTCCCCCGGGCTGAGCTGTAATTTCCACCAGGACCAAACATTGTACAGGTGTGTGTGTGTGACTCTGTGCGTGTGAGAATAGATCAGTGTGTGTTTTTAAACCCAGCCTCGTATTTGACCTTATTATCCAGGAGAATTTGCAGTGTGTTTTTCCGCGCTGCTGTAACGAGCACGGCTCCAGACTGGCACCGCGATCCAGACGCACGCAGCTGCGCGGGGAGGGTGGGGGGGGGGCTGACAGCACACATGTGGAGGATTGATACTAAATAACATGTTTCCTGCGTGTTGCGGGGTTAAAAGGGGGAGAAGGTGCAACGCATCAGCCGCAGTTGAGTCGTATCGCACGGGTACAGTAGAGCCTGACGCACGGAGCGGGCAGGAGGAAAAGGGGGTGGGGGGGGATGCAAACAGCAGGTCTTACCTTCGTATACAGGGGCCATCGGTGCAAGGGTTTCTGTTATACATGGCCAAAGAGAAAGCGAGGTCTCCGCTCAAAACTCAATAAAAATCTGCCATCTTGAAACAGCGCCGTGGTCTCCTGCATCACTGGCCCGGCTCATTAGTGAGGAAACGGCTCATAATTCATATCCACTCGTCCACGTCCCGACGACAAGCAGGAGAAGAAGAAGAAGAAGAGGAGGAAGAAGAGGAGCAGGCAGACAAAATCAAAAAAAGGGAAGATGCGGGTCCTCTCCTGTGTGTGTCTGTGTGTGTGTGTGAGTGTGATCCTGGAGGCTGCGGAGCCACGATGACAGGTTTACTTCAGCTCGTGTGCGACATGTCTGTGGACTGAGAGGAGTCGCTGCAAAAGTTGCAGTGGCTCCGGAGCGCAGCGAGTTTAGTGCGAAGTCAACCAGTCGAGCCCCGATGGAGTCGATGTATGGACGAAGAGGAGGAGGAGGAGGAGGAGGGTGCATCATCATCCAGGATATACATAATAATAATAATAATAATAATAATAATAATAATTACTTAATCATAACAATGATGATAATGAGAATAAAATAAATAAATAAATTCTTATAGTTGTAATGATGATAATAAAATAAAAAGCAGAGAATACTACTATCGTTGCTACTACTACTACTACTAGTAATAATATTTATACTTATACAAATAGTACTTTAATACTACTACACCAACAACAGCTACTACTACTACTACCAATAATAACATCTAAATACTCCTACTATAGCTACTGCTACTACTAGTAATAATAATAGTAATACCTTACTACTACTACAATCACCACTACTGGTATTTATACTTTTATATTATTTATATAACAGTAATAATAATAACAACAGTAATAATAATAAAACTAGTAATAATAATAACAATAGTAATAACCATGACACTTAAATACTACTAGAACTCTTCATCATCATCATAACAATCACCATACTATTATCATCATTAACATTTGTATATTTGTTTTTTAACAAGGTTGCATTTTACACAAATAATTAAATAAAGAAGCACTTCTAAATTGGCTCTTATTTGTTGTTGAGTGCATATTTAATTCATTGAAAAGTCATGAATCTGATGTTAAATTAGTTTTTAACAAAGTACTATCTGTTCAATTATCAAAACTAATGTCAAATATGACTGTTGAATGAAATTAACTATTCCATAATGTTCAGATTTCCTTTTTTTTTATTGTGCCTACTCAAAGATGTTTGAAAACGTCTGCCTGTATGAATAATAACTGTGACAATAACCACAGGGCTACTTTAGAAAACTGCATATGTCAGAGTACTTAGAGGCAGCCGGATGTAAACAGTCCCTGTCTGCAAAAGTTAATGATAAATTCAATAACGCTTCGTTCTCCTGTGTCATTCTTCGGACACGATGCGACCTGAGGCCGAGGAGCAGCAGCCGTGCAAAGTGCATCTGCGTCGGATGATATCCGCGATCCACTGCTCCTGCCTGAGCGCTCCTACTGTAGGCTCCAGTATGACGACATGAGATTTGCACAGAATGAAGTGGAGCGGAATCGGATTACACACGAGCTCACACAAATGTGAGTAATCTGTCATTTACCAGCGACCCTAAAATGCACCCACAGCAACATGCGCAGCAGCATCTAAATTAAACATGTCGGCATGTGGGCGTCCGTTAATACAGCAGGACTCTGGAGCACAGCGGTGTCATAACATACAGTCTACCAAGTATAATCTCTAAAACACACTTGCAACAATGCAGGTAGAGAAAACATTAAAAAAGTAGTTGATGATAAAAAAAACCAATGATTTTATCCCCAAAGTCCAAAAAAAACAATGATTAATGCTTCATCATGTGCAGATCGTGTTCTTTGAGCCGTGCAGCTTTGCAGAGTTATGCAACTCCTCATTGAGTTTAATGTCACAGGGCCCGAAGCCTGCATCATATAGGCTGCAGCCCACATCTGTATGATGTGATGATGTAACTGCAGGACAGGCTGTGAACTAGGCCCCACAGAGCAGCACAGCAGATTTGTTTAGCATTAAAACACCAAGTGGACTCGTCGCATATTCTCCCATCAGCAGAGCATTGTTAATTCATGCTACTTCCTTAAAAAAACATTGGAATGTTCCTGATGGGATTTGCTGTATACTCAACACAGGAGCCTGTTCTATGCTGTGTATGACATAATAACATGGGGGAGCCTATTCAATATTGAGACTATCCAGAGTTTACATATAAGACACACTACAGGTTTTTGGTCCTTAATTATTCATAACCTACCATAATGTGGTAAAGTGGTTTTATATGATACTCTAACAGGGATATTATAGTTTGTCTGTGGGAATATTGTAAGGGAACAATTATGCAAGGAAAAAGTTGAATAACTTCATTTTGAATATGCATTTTTTTTAGATAGTCAAATACTTACTATTTTAAGCAATAGATTTTCAGTCGTTGAATTCCGGGTGAAGACCAGGCCATTGTGTTGAGGTCTTGCCAATACACGTGCTCTTCCATTAGAGAGTCAGTCTCGGCTGTCAATCATGACATTTCCCCAATTTTTTTAGCATTTACCAACTAATATAAAACATATTTACTGGATAAATGAAAATTTGGACATTAATCAATGTGATAAAAATGACATAAAACCCAAAATGTATTCAACGTTTACTTGGACTTTTTAGTTTCTTCTGTTCACGTTCAAATGGACGAGGTGGAGTTTATGATCTATACTCCAGCCAGCCACTAGGGGGTGATCAAGATGAGTCGGCCTCACTTTTGGGAAGGTGCCATGTTGTCCATCTTTGTTGTATTATCTTGAACAGAGCAGCAGGTTGTGTATAGGGCTATTGTGGGGGTTACACAATAAATAACCCATGTGTGTGTGGTACTTACACGCCATAGGTCGTCGTCGTCCCATAGTCAAACAGCAAGCTTGAAGATGGCGAAACACAGAAATGATGAATTAAATCATTTACTTGTTTCCTGCAAATTTGATCAGAAATGTCTGATTAATTGTGTATGACCAAATAGATGTAGTGCTTGTTGTGCTTCCCCCAGGCCTTTCTGTGCAATTATGAAAATGATCAAAAGGAGCAGTGAGTTCATCCGTCCCCTCGTCTTCAATTTTTCCTAACAATCCAGTTATTCCAATCAGAATGTTTTCATTTATAAAAAAATATTTCTATGCGATATATTCCTAGAAGTGGCGATGCAGCTTTACCCAGTTTGATCAATTTATTTAAATCACAAATTTGTAGATTAAAGGCATGAACACAGGTTAATTACAGTTTTTCACTGCAGAGCCGCTCTGCCTGTGAGCCATGAAAGAGAACTCGCTCACTCTCAGAACCTGACGCTGCAAAAGGCATTTTCCCAACAGCTTGGGAAATAAATTAAAGGTTTAAATTCACCTTTCACTTCCCACCAAGTGTTTTATGTGAAACTGGGGACTTTTACAAAAATGAGTCTGACATTTGGTGAAGCTTTCCCAAACGGACAACCTGTTTCCCATGTTCCAGTTACTGCAAGAAATGATGTGCAAATATACAAGTGTACCCGACAAATACCACTTAAACCAACTGTGTTTGCCGAGCATTTATAAGCAACTACAGAGTTTAAATTGTCTTCACATTTCCATGTTGATCATTGTTATTTGATATATATTTCTAAGTCCTTGTTTGGTCCTTGGAAACTTTTAAACTCCGTCTTTAATTCTTGATGCGTTTTTAGAAAGTACATTTACTTTAAGTACATTGTTCATGTATCTTTACTATACTTACTACTCCACTATGTTTTCACAAATCATTGTTACATGTCTACCTGAGTTTTTTAAAAGTGATCGATAACAAGAGGGGATTTGATTCACTCATCCAATCAGAGTGAGGAGATAATGTCAGACCCCGCCTCCTTCAACAAGAGCAAATCCAGAGACTACAGGCTACACTCAGCGTGTACTTATACTCCTAATACTTTACGTGTATTCAAAAGCAAGTTCTTACGCTCACTCAAATATAACATTTTATTTGGTACATTTAATATTACTTTCGGATATTTGTGTCTATTTATTTATACCTGAGCTTAAGTGAAATATTTGAGTGCCTCCTCCACCACTAAACTCTGCATCAACAACAGCCTCCTGTAAATATTTGTTTTCATTCTCTGATATACGAGGCCATATTTCTTGGCGAGTAAAGACTATAAACTGTTATTAAGCACCAAAGAACACATTCAGCAGATAGAACTAAAACCTGTGTAATTATAGAGACTTACAGTGTATATTTACTCTCCAGTGAGTTCTACTGAGTATTAATGCAGCTGTTTGTGTCGACACAGGATGGAGCACAGCCTGCAGAGGTAGAGGACACACACACAAACACACACACACACACACACACACACACACACACACACACACACACACACACACACTTTACCACATGGCCTGAGTTAAACTGAAGTGAAGTTCAAACACAATATGAAAATAAATTAAACGCATAAAACATTCATAGCGCCAGATGAGAACAAAATGAAATGATGTACACAATATGTAATATATCTCAGCTCTATTATTATACAGCCATTGCTTATACTTGCACTTCTTTAGTGTAGACGCAGCCACTCTTTCATTCTCTTCTAGTGCCTTGTTCAGTTGTTAGTTATATGCAAAACTAAGTCACTGAACCGTCCAGGGTGTAGCCTGCCTCTCGCCCAATGTCCCCCCCCCCAACCACCCTGCTTCAACACATAAGCAGTACAGATGTTGGTTGGTTGGTTAGTTGGATGGTTTTGATGGTTGGTTGGATGGTTGAGGGGATGCTCGGATGGATGGACGGTCAAGGAGTTTCTTCTTTTTCCTCTCTACTTGTCCTGTATCTGTGGAAAACATGCTTGGTTCTTAGGGAGCATAACGTCTGTATAGCACCAAAATAGAGTGTGTGTGTGTGTGTGTGTGTGTGTGTGTGTGTGTGTGTGTGTGTGTGTGTGTGTGTGTGTGTGTGTGTGTGTGTGTGTGTGTGTTGCTGCTTCCCTCCACTGTTTAGTCCCACTGGTCTAATTATTACTTCACACGTATCAGAATCATGGTCCTTTTCGTGGTTCACTGACATGGAGATGACATCATTGACTTTAAAATGGATATTTCCATGGGAAAGTCTCTTTTACCCAGAACCCAACATGCCTGGACAAGAGCTCATAGTTAATAAAATGATGCGCATGATTTGGACAAGATGAAGTAAAGGCAGAAGTGACAGAAATGAGCGAGATGTGAGTCTTATAATTCACTCAAAAACGTAAATATCGATATAAGAGAAAGTTCTTTAAAAACCAGACAAATTAATGAGGAAAATATAAAACAATAAAAATTCCATTGTTTTCCAGTTTTGTGTTAAATCAGTGTTGTGGTTCTTGTATATGCACGAGTTGTGTGTTTCCCGATTGTGACAACTGTCGGTTTAACAGGCATCTCGGCAGTAAATTTGTCTGAATGATTTTGGCATTGACCAGATTTGTGATTGAGCTACGGCATTTCTCTAACAACAAACAAGCCGCATAAATCACAACCCGTGGCTGTAAACGATTATCCCATATGCTTCACTCGCACCAAGGCACGAGGTTCTGTTTTTCCACCACGGAGCAATTTGCCATGCCTTGTAAAAAATCTAGAGCTCCCCGAACAGCTCCTCTTTCCTTTTTGATTTGATCTTCTCAAGTGTTTCAGCATTATATGTTTCTCAAAATGTTCTTTGTATGTGATGCAAGGTCCTGTCTTGTCTCTCTGTGTGCCTTTGTATTTTTAGAGCTGCTTGTTCTTGTTCTTGCTGCTGCTGCTCAGCCTGTGACGGGGGGGCTGTGGATGTTCCTGAGAGGTTTCTCACTGACATGGTGTTACAGAGGAAGGGACGGCCATGGTCTCCTGGGTCACAGTGGAGGGGACGGGCGAGAGCTCCAACGGGCTTCGGAGAAAAGCTGCGGTGGAACAAATAATTGAAAGGTTGCCTTGGAAACCAACCAACTAATCTGCATCAGGACAAATCAGCCTCTTCACGGCCTCGAAAGAAAGATGCAGTTACTGTCTTCATTTCAATGGAAGCGGGTCAGTTGTTAGACGTGGTACGAGGAATAATCTTCAAATACAAAAAGCTGAGTCATCACACAATCATTACAGTCAGTGTGAAGATGTCATCACGTCCAGTATAAACAGCTCTGTCAGTTTTTCTTTTTCTGTCACAGGAACACTTTGCTTTACAACCTGCTCCTTTCTTGTCTCACTCGTCTCGATCTGTCAGTTATTCTTGTCGCACACAAGCGGGTAAAACAACTTTTCCACTGCTCCCTCCATCTTTATGTTCCAGGAGACATGATCAGCTGTGTGTGACTGAGGGTTTCTTCCATCATGGAGGCTGCGATCGATTTCCCAATGCATTTATTGTCGAGGCCAGTGACTTGCATGTGAGCAGGGGTGTTTCCAAGGGATTCCTGGGGCCCTGGGCAAAAGGCTTGCAAAAGGAACCTGAGGGGCCTTATATCAACTCAATAAAGCATGAAAGCAATTCATGGTTCATACCAAACCATATAGGTTCATTGGTTGTGTTGTCAAGCAGCCTAGGGGACTCGTTAGCAGGTTTCCGATCATGGTGTCGCTGCAATTACTTGTTCGTACCCGATCATAGAATTGAAGAGGGTTTCTCACAAAAAAAAATGTCATAGCTAGGGACTCACGTAATCAGCTTTCTTGGGGCCCCAGGAAATTTTCAGCTTGGGGCCCCAGGTTATTGAAAGCTTTGCCTCCCCAGTTGTGATGCCTCTGCTTCGGCAACAATGTGTTCACCCACCAGTCTCAGCTGGTTTTGCCAATCCAGCTGAGACCAGTTCAAGGTGGTTGCTTCTATTCCAAAGCTGGGTTCAGACAACAGGAGTTTTTAAAAACCAAGCTGATTTGGAAATGTGGTTTCATCACGGACAACAGGAGAATCTTCTGAGATATTCTTCTTTATAATCTTCCACACGCCCCCACACCACAAGATTAGAATATATTGACGCCTTAAACACCTCAGGATATTATTCAGATTATTGCTCCTGAGGCAGCGACACACCACCTCACGTCTCTTGTGACTTCAAGGGGAAGCAGATGTAAACAAAACAGAGAGAGCGTAGAGCGACACCGTGCCGTTAATAAACAAGAGGAAAAGGCTCTACGAGTCTGGAGGAGAATATGGTCGGAGAGATGCCGTCAACACAGGGTTATTATAGTTCTGATATCAGCAGCACGTCAGCTGATGTTAGTCTCAGAATGATTCTGTGGACAGGTCGGGTCGATTCTGGGGGAGGAGACCCTATCTGGGTTAAATCAGCCCAAAGGCTCTGCAGTCAGGGACACTAGTGACCCGATTCTAAGTTGAGATCACGGATTTTGGGTTAGGGTTAGGGTTAGTGGACGACATTTATCCAGTCCTAGCCCTTACATAAACAAGGATATTTAAAGTAGGATCAATATACTGCTTCTAAATCTTTAAATCAGCTTGATTCCGTTGAAGATCGAGGGTTTTCAGTGATTTAATTTGTCACCAGCGACTCAGCAGAACTTTTTTACGATCACAGATCATCAAAGGCATTTCATTTTGTTTTCACAACCCAGTTCAAAATGTTCCCGTAAACACAAATTGTGCAACATTAAAACTTCCTGCACACACACAACACGACCAATGACGTGGACTTCAGTGGAAATCATAGTGAAACTCAACACAGTTACTCTCTGACTAATCAACAGGACTTATTACAGAAACCAAAGCATAAACATCACGTAGACGATCGTGGGGCTTGAGGGTTGATTGTTCAAATTAAAGGGACATTTCACTTCACACAGTAAAGGTCAGTTTCGTCGTCACAGGGGAGTAAGAATTGTGTTATGTCGTATGTGGCTCTGGAGGGAACTGGACAAAAATAACCTTGATGATGCCATTAGGGTCACTGGTGACACTGAGTCAGAGTCGAGGCGGAGTTCCAGATGAGCTGGAGACTTTAAATATTTCACAGCGATCCTGCGGTAGGAACCGGGGGCATGGAGTTTGAAATGATGAGGGCATTTATCAGGCAGGGGAGGTCTAATGAAAGATGCTATTGAGCTGCATCGTGGGAATTGTTCATTCATCTTTCTTTCATGTGATGGACTACAAGTCAGGATATGTCGGCCTCTGCATCCTTGTTGTAATCTATCTCTTGCACTCCCCCCACATTATGGAAAAACAATAATACATCTTTGGAGTGTTTGAATCAGGGCTGCATTGCCTGACCATGAATTTAAATGTCCAAAAAACACAATGGTTATAGTAAGTAGTTGTCAATTGTTGGGAAGTCTTTAACCGTGTTTCAACAAACATTAACCAGAATTAGCGTTTTCCATTCGGCCTCGGCGCGATTGATCAGACAACTGAAAAAAGAGAAGAGAAGCAGCACACGCAGCCCCTCCTGTGCTCTGCCCTTTTGTTTTATGAGAAGTGTTTAATGCTACAACAAACCTGATTTGCAAGCGGACGCCCCGTGTATGATCAAGAGACACCTGCTTTCAGATCCCCTGTCGTGGGATGAACATTGCCCACCATGAGGCAGCACTTTTTCAACTGTAAAGTGCTTTTCATTTAATTTAAAAGAATTTTCCTTACATATATAATTCCCTTTTGTGCTGTTTGTTGATGAGTGCCTAGGTCTC
The DNA here is from genome assembly GCA_038501795.1 of Pseudopleuronectes americanus. NCBI lineage: Eukaryota > Metazoa > Chordata > Actinopteri > Pleuronectiformes > Pleuronectidae > Pseudopleuronectes > Pseudopleuronectes americanus. Next base: position 4,939,775 of record CM076720.1, read on the forward strand.
TACACGTGGGTATGTTTGCACGTGCAGGCAACACAGAGAAACAGAGAAACAGAGAAACAGAGAAACAGAGAAACAGAGAAACAGAAACAGAAACTGTGGCCACAACGTGTAAATTCACGTCGGCTGGCGGAGCTTCTGTGGAAGTGAAGTAATTGACAAAAGGGAAGATTTATATGCTACAGAACATGTGTGCTTACATGCTTATGAAAAACACTATGAAAGCAGCTGTGCTGCCAAGATTGAAAGTGACAGGGTTCAGGGAAGTCATAGAAGGCCAGAGACAAACAGATTCAAACGCCCACACTAAAAACTAAAGGTTGTGTCCTTGAAACACAGCCTGTCAGTGGTTTCTCAAAGTGCTGTTGGTCCATGCACCGGCCGTTTCTTTCCAGTCTAACTTACTGAATAGCACATGCTGTGCATGCCCTGGGAAATCAAAGAGCCTCCCCTCGTTTCCACTGAAAGAATGTTTCTCCTCTTCCATTTCCTTGAGATGAATGCTCTCACGGTCTTCATGCCAAAGCCATCAAAGAGCGTTAATGATCGTTATCTCAAAATGGCTTTAATGCTCAGCTAATCCAGTTTAGTATAAACACACACACATACACACAAACACACACACAAACAGATTTAGGTTGGGGCATTTTTTTTTGCAGCAAGGAAAAAAACATGTCCTCCACCCCCGGGGGTGCTTAGGTTCAGCAGTCCAGAGTGTGGCAGACAGACTGGGTTTCACACTCCTCTGCTTGGAAGGCTTGAACCTCTGGTGAACCCTTCTGTGGCCAAGGCAGAGCAATGACTGACTGACTGATTGACTGACCCCACCTCCTGCAGCCCCGCACAGTGGTGAGGACGGTGCCTGCAGCAAGGACGTCTTCTCCATAACGTACAGCTTTGATTCAACATAAAAGATCTGTAGTTTATGGCAACTGAGGTTTTAACCACACGTGTTGAGTCCTTTGCTGCAACCGTCACCTGGTTTATAAAGAACGAGATCTGGTACAAGGCTCTGTTTATAGAGGCCATCTGACAACGGGACCCCAGATAACCTTAAACACAACAGGCTACATATCCTGTTTTACCGGGTGACACAGGCATTTGTTGCTCTTAAAATAGAAGAGGGAGCTGAAGCCTCTGCAGCTCAGGGCGGTGCACGGTTTGGTCGGCGTGGCACATGTGTCTTCCCACAGCGAGGCCTTATAATAAGGAAGCTGATAGCATGATGAATGTTGTCTGAAATACAATGCCCCATGGCACTGTGACTATACCACTGTAATCTCTCCTCTCCTCTCCTCCTCCCTCCTCCTAATGTTCTAATGGTAGTTAATCACTTGAGCTCTCCAGTAACTACAGCAGGGTCCGTTCAGAGTTCCACGGCTGCCAGTGGAACTGATGACATGTTCTCAGATGATCTCACGACGAGCAAGCTTCAAACTGTTTTGTTAATCCGAGCGGCTCCTCTCTCGCTCATGGACAAAGTGACTCACGGGTCAGAAAGACAAAGATGATGCTGATGGTGCCTCCAACTATTAAGATATAAGGTTACAAAACATGACTTCACAGGAGCTATTTTGCGAGAGGTCTATTCCCAGTTTTCCCAGATAGGATGCTTCCCCTGCTGGGAACGAGCAGCTGGAAGCCTCCGAGTCCTCCGAGTCCTCGGTGGTGATAAAACGCTCAATGTCCTGTCCAGATTGTTCAGGAATGTCGGAAAGAGGAGTCCAGCGATCCATATGTTCTTTTTCCACATGGCGCAGCTATCTGGACTCTTCAGATCACATCCACACCGATGTGTTTCTCTAGAACTGGCCGTACAGTCTGCCTGAAGGGAATTAAGTCTATAAATCACAGCTGAGTTAGTCATTCAAATCAGCGACGGGACCATGTAGAGATATTCAGCCGCAAATCTGAATCGACTGATCGCTGACGTGAGAAGTTGCACAATGTTGTTGTTCACGAGTGAATTATCGTTGTGTGCAGAGGTTTGTTAGAGAATATTTATTTGTGTCTGCGTCTCTCTATCCAGAGGATTTAATCGAGCATCTTTTCAGAAACCAGTCCAGTGCCTGTTTGGAACAGGCTCCTTGCTGTGGCCTGTGGTGACGCTGGTTGCAGCTTCCTCTCTGAAATTGTAAAAGTGACCTGTAATGATTGATTCATGTCGAGTCAAGGCAGGATGCAGGACTCAGTTCACAGAACCTGCCGAAACTGCAGCTGTTCACCTGATCATTCAAAGTTTGGTGAACCCCGGCTAGCAGAACCCCAAACTGAATCAGTTTGTGTTGCTATAGTTGTGTTCATTCCCATTGTTGTGCACATGAGAACGTCAGTTATCTGGATGAGTCTGCGCCACCGCTTCTGTAGAGGGCCAGTCAACTGTTTTTAAAGTTTATTAGTATTGTCCAAATCGCACAAAGTCTGACACTGGTCTTCCGTGGGCCTTATACACACCAAATGTGAAGCTGTTAAGATGAACGATTCTCTTGATACACAAGCCACAATAAGAGGTTTCTGGAATTATTGGGTTAGGGTTATTTGCTCAGCAACATGTGATACAGCACAGACCACAGCTGAAGCTAGAACAGGAAAAAGTGATACAGAATCCTCTTTCATCTTTATGTATTGCGGAATTAGCTATCTAACTTTAACTGGCTACACGTGTTCATTTCCTCATTCACTTCTATGTCCAGTGAATAAATAAAAGCATTGGGGGAAAATCATTTGTTTATCATAGTATATAAAGTCTATAAAATATATGTTTGAAAATTGCACAAAATACCTTGTGTTGGGGGGATTTGATATTCCTTATATATAAGTTCAGTTATATTGGCAACAAAACCACTTCGAGTGAGATTAAATTCATGGTTGAAAGATAAAAACATGAAGAGGATTGGCCCGCAGCGCCAGTGGCAAACAACCTTCACTGTACTTTGTGCATTTGCACCGAAAGTGTTGAAGATAAATCAATAATTCAGAGCAGTAATTGTAGGAGACAGGTCTGCAAACATTCTGCTTTCTGTTTTACAGACCGGCTGCGCACAATCAGCCGGCTGGAAAATCAAAGAATCTCTTTAGAATAAAAGGGGAACCTTGAGTATTTCCTTTAATTATTCCTTTTATTTTGCATAGACGTGTTGTTTTCCGGCACAGTTAGAAGGAGATAAGAAAAAAACTAATAGAGAGGCTTATATTGTCTTGTGCATTTTAATTTCCTCTCATTTGCAGCAGTTCTTTTTGAAATCTTGCTGTAAGACAAATATGAACAGATAATCATGTGAAGCTTTTAGAGGAAAAAATCAAGTCTGTCCTCCTCATGTTTAGAACAATATCTTCACATCTGCATGTGTGTGTCACTCCATGTGTGCATTGCAGTCATTGAGCTAAAGAGGAGGAGCTGCCAGACTTTACAGCCTCTGTCATAATCAGGATTTCTCTTTGCTCACTGGGGCCGGGACTCGGCAGCTTCTGTTTAAGTGTCATAAGACGGCGCATCATAAAGTGAACCACTGCTTCCACACACACACACACACACACACACACACACACACACACACACACACACACACACACACACACACACACACACTTACACAACACACGTGTGGATCACCGTGATAGTGGACATATGTGCTGAGTTGGCAGCTCCATTGCCCTTTCACTTTATACGTGCAGTGTGCTGTCACTGGCTGACCTGGCATCTGCTCAGTGTTTAATTGGGGCTCAGAGGACGACTCTTATGTATCATGCGATCAAATCTCTGCACGCGTTTCCTGCACAGTTTGCAATCTTCCCTTGATGAGTAATGGTCACTAAATGCCAATGTTATATTGATAAATTGGATTCCTATTCGAGGCCACAAGGGTAACTCAGGAGGTTTCGGGAGATTCACATGAAAACATCGGTCAAAAACCACGAAAATAATTATTGAAGGAATTACAACCAAAGCCCAAACATTAATCCTACACCAATCAAACAAGATGACACAGAAATGCTTGTTTTATCATGTGTGCATGATAGAGAAAAAATGGTGAGGAGTGTTATATATCAAAATACAGAGAGTGTGGAGCTTCTGGGAGCAGAGTTTCCCTTAGTCTCCCCACTATGCTAAGTGGCCTGTGCATGAAAACACTGGGAATAATGGGCCCAGGTGTAAAATGGTGAAACCACACCAACTGGGCATCTGCAACACAAAACACTGGGCTATTGTGGAATAGTCCATTTTGCTCAGGAGGGTTCCAAGCTTAATAAGAGCTGTTTGGATTCTCTAAATGAAAAGGAAAGGAGCTTCAGTGCTTCCTCACTTCTTCCCTTTACAACAGGAAACATGGATAATCCTTTATGAAGGGAAAGGAAACATCTTAGTTGCACACCCACATTCATATTTAGAGACTTTTTTATTCTCCTGACACAATCCAGAACTGATGAAAATCTTCACATGATCCCCTGAGCTCCTGATTTCTTCTGTGTCACATCTGTCCCCTCAGGAATCATGTGGAACAACAAGCGTATTGGATTTATAGTTCATAATATCCTCATCAAAACTCAACACAAATATAAAAAAAGCCATTTCAACCCCAACAATTTGTGGAAAGGGTTATATGAGGTTTTCTCTGGGTATATTTCTCATGTTTTTTTTTATTTCAACATTTCTGTTGCTGTTACTTCCTGTGAGTAACTGATGGTTAAATAATCCCTCTGTATAAACTAAAACCAAATTCACTCGTGACATGTCATTATGCTGTGGACTGTAGACACACAGCCACCAGCAATGACAGTAAGTGAAGTCAGATTCTCCTTTCCTAACTCCTAACGGCCTCTCCTTCACATCTGTCCTCCACCTCAAGAAATCAGAAGAGAAGGATATTTTAGTTTTTCCTCGACAGACACTTATTAAATGATAGAATGGACCTGTATAAAGAAACAAGCGGATCTGACAGAGAACAGCCTAGTATCAGCTCCCTCTCTATTCCCGTCTCTCTCCATTCCTCTTTCTAAATATTTCTCTTTTCTAACAACATCGACATCCATCAAAAGATGGAGGCACTCAGAGCCTCCATAGCAACAGGAAGACGTTCGGCCCCCCCTCAGAGATTGTCTGTTAATCTCTCGCCCCGGTCTCTCTCTCTTGCCTTTACGACGGCGCTGACGTCAAAGGGCCGGGGGCCGGTGTTATTGTTTCTCGAGGACTGAAGTGCCTCAGATGTGGGATTCACACCAGCGCAGCGCTTCCTGTCGAGGTCGAGAATAGCCCGTCCTCGTGCCTTTGAGCCTGGCATTCACCTACAGCTCTGTTGGTGAGGGCCGGCTGCGTGACAAGAAACCCGGGCCACCCCGTGTGTGTTGTTGTTGAGGTGGATGATGTGCTCTGCGGGGAAGGGATGCACAGTGTTATGTATGTGTGTGTGTGTGTATGTGTGTGTGTGTGTGTGTGTGCTTGTGGACAAAGGCATCAGAGATGGCACAGGTAGGGGGGGATCCATGTGATCCACAGCAGGCGGACAGGCTATGGATTAAGGGTCACATGTACCTTTTGTGTTGCTATAGGAAGGCAGAAGTGCAGTGCGTTGCTCGTCTTTCCGTTTCCTGGACCAGGCCCGTGACACACTCGCCTCCTCGGTGCATAATCCCTGACACACACACACACACACACGACTTAATAAATCACCAGCGTTACATTTTTCTCCTCTGGTTTCTCCTGTTCGCCTTCTCCACTGTGCTCTGTCATCTGTCTTCTTTCTTTTAGAGGAAAAACATTCCCCCTCTTTCTCCTGCCTCAGTGGTTCATTTTTGTCTCGTATTGTTTGTGGAGGCTCAATGGAGCGTCACTCACTGGCCCCTCGACAGATTCCAGACTCCACACACTGCAGCTGTGGCTATAGAATACACATCGGAGCTGGCACAGCGTCGCTCCAAATCACTTGCTCTGCTTTCAGCGGTTAAATAATGGTCTTAGGGAAGAGTTAATAGCAATAGTGGGAGGCCGATGTGATGAACACACAGTTTTTTTCCGTTGCACAGCTCAGGTTGGCCCTCGGTCCCTGGGTTAACAGGGACCAGGGAGTGATATGTTGTCTTAATGGAAATGAAGGCTGCTCAAGGGGAGGACATTACCGTGATTTCCTCCATGTGTGATGTTTTTGAAGGGAGTGATTGCGGTCATTATTTTTCTCCCATGGGCTTTCTGCTGTTGCATGTTTGGAAGGGGAGAGAGAAAGGGAGTTAGAGTAGTGAATAGGTTACAGTCAGCCTTTTGTTTAACGGCGTCGCCTGACACACACAAGAAGACAAGAAGCAGCACAATGCAGATCAATGCACACACACACACACACACACACACGTTTCCCTTCCTCCTTCTGATTCTTCCCCTTTTTTTCCAGCTTTCTCTCCTCCGTGTTCTGTTCATCGTCACTGTGCAGAGACGGAAAGAGACAAAGTCCGGAAACGTTCCCTTTCATTTATTTGTTTCAATGCACTTCCGGCGCGCGCGGCGTTGCGCTAAGAAGAGATTGTTTCATTAGGAGAATATTCATGGCTGGGGAGCGCTCAGGCTCAGTTATTGATGCAGCTCATTGGCTTTTTGTGAGGCACAATGGGTTCTCTTGATTGATTGTGCCAGACGACCGATGATGTGACACAGAGGAATGCCAGACATGTACAACTATGAGGTTACACACACACACACACACACACACATACACACATATATACTGTATAAGAACACGTCTCCGTAATGAAGACAGCTCTGCGACAGTAATGAACAACATCTCGTCCTCTATCCCGAGCAGATTGGACTCTTCTTAGGTAAAGCAATTAGTATTCATGCTCGGCTGGCAATTGAATAATAGCTGAGAGTCCCACTCGATCCCCGGTGGGGTTTTTGACGATAAAGGGGTTTGGGTTTTTCCGGGTGAGCAGATTTTTTTTGGAACTCCACGCTCGCCGGCTGGATGTGCCAAGCTCGTCTCATCTGATCTGGTTTCCCAGAAGTTTCCCAGGACTGAAGTCATGTTCAATTCACGAGGTGCTGAGATCAACGCCCTGTTTGGTCTCTGTTGTTCATGTTTTTTTTTCCGGGGGGAAACATTGCCTCCTGCAACTCACCAGATTTGGTGAAAGGCGAAACCGGATTCTTTTGGCTTGTGACTCCGCGTTGTGCCATAGCTTATTAATCAGAGGAGTGTTCTGCTCTCTCTGATAAGCCTGTGGTTGTGTATTTACGTGCGTGTGTGTGTGTGAGTATGTGGTGCGACAGTGTGACCACTAGCCAGAATGAGGGGAATCGTGGGCTGAGCAAATACAGACAAACAACACACGTTTGTCTGCTTGTGACAAGAAGCTTCATTTCAAAGTGAGCACCTTGTGGCTCCCTGCAGCCCGGGGGTCCGTCTGTCCCTCCTTGTTGTGCATGTGTGTGTGTGTGTGTGTGTGTGTGTGTGTGTGTGTGTTTGCTTGTGCCCCATGAATGTTCATCATCTGGGGAGCTTACCCAGCTGTGCACAAATCAATGGTCATGTATCGATGCCGTTTTTTTTTATGAGGCACTTAACAATAAAAAAGCAATAAGCTATGACATGGATAATCCGGTGGGGCATCGCAGACATTTCAAAGCAATTATAACAGCTCTGCTCCGCTCTCTGTGATTTACACACACGTGCCCGTAGTCTCAGTGAGCTCTTTGATACTGAACAGTGTTTCAGAGGAAGTGAGCGGAGGATTTAACAGAACTGTTTGTCTTCCTCCACCTGCACCACCTTCTCCCCCCTTGTCAGGGTTTTAACTGATATTAAGCTGAAGTGATATCGTTAATAAAAGGGAGGGACTCTGCTTCTCCCCGGAGCCTGAAGTGAGTTTCACCCTGTCACACATCACTCTGCACAGCCCGTCACAGCAGATATACTAACTTCACCGCTAATATATATTAAAAAAAAACAAGTGATTGTGTGTGGGTTGATGAAGTTGTTTGTGGATTTGCCTACAGCTCTCGCCTACCCACCCATCCTAATGCCGGATTATTCATGAAGTGCAACTGCAGAGAATTATTGTGAACTGAATGTAATTAAACAGCTCCGCAAAATGGCCTCGTGTGGGTGAGATGCAAAACAACAAAACCCTGTTTGATTAAAAGATGTTTTGAGATTGTTTCCCGGGTCATGCAGCATGTTGTCACTCTATCCTTTGTTGTATTAATATTGTCTTTAATACTGTGCTGGTGCATCTTTCATATCCGCACATTTTCTTATATTTATTTCTACATTAAATGGTAGAATGGTATAGGATCTTTTTGTGGGAGCAGTATCTTTGCCCGAGGACACTTCAGCCTACAGAATGGGGAAGTCTGAAACCTTCCAGTTAGAGGTCTGATTCTAACACTTATCGTTGTGGTCATTTCTCACACATACAGAATCTGTCCCTCCTCTGCTGAATCTGGCTCGTTTTTTAACTTTGACAGGTTTATGTTTGTGTTGTTTCTGACCGGGCGCATGTGGAGATGTGTGTGACGTCACACAACCCCCCTCCTCACACAGCATGCCACCATATACCTCCTCATCCCTTCCTCCCTCTCTCCCTCCTCCGCTAACCACGTGTCCCCTGTCTCCTCTCAAACTTCATACTCCTCTCTTCACGTGGTCTTGTCCTTTTCGACACATAATACATGCTCTCTGATCTTTTTCTTTATCACTTCACACAACTCCAACCCCCTCCCATTATCCCCTTCACTGATGTAGTCATAAAAGATTTCGAAAGGTTGCAGTCACTTATTGAATCTGTCACGCAGCCATAAGTCGACATATAAACTGCGGTGCTGTATCACAGGTTGAGTCTCTCCTCAGCAAAGAGAGATCTGCTCCAGCCTTGAACCACACGGGGCTGCCGAGTCAGAGCTGAAAACTATTCTCGGTTAATCATTTCACACCTCATTCATGAGCGGTGTCGTGTGGCTCGGTTTCCTGTTGTGTGCAACCGACTGAAAAACAAAACGTCAGAAATAACAACGTGTATATTAAGCCTCTCGTCAGTTTGTTTAAGAAATAAAGATTGATGAGAATTGGTCATCGGCAAAGTATAGTTTCATCATTGTGACGATAGCATGTGACCAGGAGGGATGGACATAGAACCACCTGAACTCTATTAACCTTGGTTTATACAGGGCTTACATCCCAGTGCAGCACCACCCGCCCCACACACCCCACCACCACCACCACCACCACCAATTTAAGTGTATTGTGCTAAAGGAGTAGATGTAGCTCCCAGCGGCTTCTCCCTCATCCCTCCCTTAGTCCTTCCACTCGCCTGCTTTGTGGGAGTGGAGGAGATGCATCTCCCAGAGAGGCTCGTTGCTCATATCTCACTCGCTCTCTCTCTCCAGTAAGAAAGGAGTGTCTCTCTCTCACTCCCTCCGTCTCTCTCTCCCTCTCTCTCTGCGTTCCACCCAATATTCCTCAGTCTCTCCACCCCCCCCCACTCCTGTTGCCTTGTTTTGAGGGAGAGAGAGAGCATACGAGAGAGAGTAAGAGAGAGAGAGACACTGGCTCCCAGAGGCAGACTGCTCATCCCTCAATAACTCCAGCAGGCTCCCTGCGGTGCTGAGCCCTGTCCTCTACCACTCAATTACTCCCCTCCATAAAGACGTACAGATGGGCTGGGGTGCATATGTGCATGCACACACACACACACTCACACACACAAACACACACACACACACACACACACACACACACACAACACACACACACACACACACACACACACACACACACACATGCCCTGATCAGCCAGGGAAGCTCCCTCACAGGTATCTCGGTGCCCTTCCTCCTCTCACAGCTCACGGATCGGGAGGAAGGCAAGACCTTTTTTTTGCCTGTATTTAAAGAATTTAAATGTAAAATATTCATCTTTTCTCCATTTCTCCATATTGTTTTCTTTTCTCCTCTCTCTCTCTTACAGTGGCTTTCTCCCATCCACAGGCGGTTAATGAGAGCACAGCACACTTGGCTCACCTGCCTCTGTTCAGCAGAAAACAGCTCAGAGCCTCACAATGACTCCCACCCACTACATCAAAATCACCAATAAAGGCTTTCAAATACACACTCTCCCCGCACACACTACATTCAACACACACACACACAAACACACACAAACACACACACATATTCTTTTTTACCAATTAAATTCAAGGTTTAAAAAAAAAGGAGTTCAGCAGAGGTTGCATTTGTTTTGCGTGAATTTGTGATTCTTGCTCCAAATTGTATTGCAAATTTTGATAAACAAGTCAATAACACAAGTGTGTAGTGGCTTTTTGCGTTAAACTGACAGATGTGTTATTTGGGCCATTCAACACAAACAGTAAAAAAACATTGATACCCTTGTGTCTGCAGGTCTGACTCCAGTGCAGCAGCAGGATATCTGGAGCTGACGGTTGTAAATCATCAGTGGTTTGGATCAGTCTCAGATCTTGTCATTCAAAACTCCAGCTCTCAGCCACTCGCTGCACAGAGGTCTCCTCTGAGACAGCTTCGACTACAACACTCCCATCTGCACGGAGCCAGTCAGGCACACACTCTTACCTCATGTCTGTGTGTGAGCTCTGTTTGTCACAGATAGAACCCGAGTGTGTGTGCGTTTTCACCTATTATCCTGCATTAAATGGTGATTTCCAGTGTGTGAGTTCTCATTTCTCCATTTGTGTATTCATCACATCACATAACAACATCCAGCCTTGTTTGTTTTTTAACTGTAGCTGTTTGTTTTCGGCCTCATGTTTGTTCATTTTCTCAAATCCAAGTCAAGCATGGCACATGTGTTCTGCTCGAATCAAGGAAACAAAGCATCTCTCTCTCTCTCTCTTTCTCTCTCTTTCTCTCTCTCTCTCTCACACACACACACACCCTGCCTCCTCTCGTCTCTGCAGCACGCACACACACACACACACAAAAACCCTAACACACACAGACCCTCTCTGCCACGGCAACAAGGGAAACAAACATCGTTTCTCACCCAGTCTTACGCTCACTTTAGACGCCGACCGCTGTGTCACTCAAAGCCACAGAATATAATCTATTGAACACAATAGCAGCTTAGTGTCAGACGCGGCACAACGGTAAACTGTGTTTGCTGCATTATAGCATGTAGCCGGGGTTTAATAATGAGCCGTCCTGCTGAGAGAATCCTACATCATTTTTACATCAACACACCAAAGTCTGCATATTGTTTTTCTCACTTTATCTTATTTGCTTGTTCCCTCAGGTTCCGGGGGGATATTTGGAGCACTGGGTTCCATAAATATGCAAGAGATGGAGAACGAACCAAAAATAAGCTGGTTTAATGTAGTTTTTTTGTTGTCATCAATTAAAGAGCACGTGAGGGAACGTTAGCTCCAGCTGGAATTAAAAAGCCAACACTGTACATCACACCTCTGTCCATTTTGTTCTGAGCCCACTGGCACTTTAGGATCTTTTCCTTTACCCTTAGCTCGGTCTTTAGACTTGAATTAGTCCTCTTATTTCGTTGAGGGGCAAAAGGAAAATCTGCCTCTATCTGGGCCCGACCTATAGGCTTCTTGTTGGGCCTCCCCTGATGTCAGATCATGTTTGCATTGTCTAGGTGGTCTCCTTCCCAGGGTGGTCTTTGGTTTGCGATTCTGGTCCAAATCTAAGGACCTGCCCAAGTCATTGTTTCCACCAACGTCGGATCTATAGCGCCACACTCTGGCTCTTAGTCTCCTTGTTTAGTTCTGCATCCGTCATGGAAAGTGTTGATCTTGTTCATGTCACATTTTACTATGGGATAGTGTTCCAAGCCATAAAGAAGAGCAGATTTGAGGATTTGACTCGACCCTCATGAGGCCAAACGTTGTTTCTAACCCTAACCTGGTCAAGGTCAGAGGTCGGTGGTGAATTGGGGGTTAGACGTGAATTTATGATGGTTAAGGTCACGGGTTTGGATTTGGTATAACGCTTTCCACCCTGCACAATAAATGGAAGAGTATGCATAGTCATAATAAGAATATCTGCACAAACCTGTGTGTGTGAGTGTGTGTGTGTTTGTGTGCGTGTGCACGTGCTTGTGAGATGCATGCGGGAGCCCTGTCTGTCAATTCTGACACATACAGTTATAATTATCACGCTGTCATTAATGTGACTCGGTGTGAGTGCCTGGCAGGCTGCTTTATTGCCCGGCTTAATCTATGACTGGTTCACATCTCATTATTAATATGGTAATGGATCTCCTTGAAGAGATTAGGGGATGGAGTGGTTGGTGTCTGACAGTAAAAGCTATTTTAGATTTTTAGAATCAGAGAAGGGGGGGCCCGGGGTTGGGTTAAGGCCGGGGGGGGCCGGGGGGTGGTGCTGGAGACGAGTCCTGCCATTAAATGTAGAGAGTGTCTGTCTTTTTTTATATCTGCAGCGCCTTTTTTGTTATTTTTGGTAATAACTCGCACATTTCTGCTGTGCGAGTGCGTATTATATGTGTGAGCTGGTGGCTTCAGTCTTTATTTGCTGTCTGTAAAAGCCATGAACACGCTTCCTCCTCCCGGCCCACAGCGAGGAACCCCATCTGGTAATCGTCCTTTCATCGGTCAAGACGTCCACGTCCTCCACCACCTGACCTCCTCTATTTTCTTTCTCTTTCGTTCTCCTCGGGGCGAATCATAAGAAAGCTGACACACAGACAGACACCAGACAGATGAGGCGTTTTATATGACGACGGTTCAACGGGCCCATTTGAGCACATATGTCTGCTCTCAAATTAAATCCAATCAAGCTGCAATCAAATTTCACAAACTCCGATAAATTCTCTAAATATCCTTTTTAGTTTTTTTTTCCGTAAATGATTCCCTGGGAAATAAGTGAAAATGTCAAACCACACTGAATCCTTCCAGCAACTTTTGTGGTAATTCCTCCGGTAGTTTTTATAAACAGACCAACAATCAAATGGAGAAAGGTGAAAACACAACGTCCTCTGCTGAGATAATAACGTCCTGCCATATCCCATCATGCCCCTCAAAACATGTCCTGTGCAGACGTCCTCCCTTCACGTCCAAGGTCTTCTGTATCAGCAGAATCTTTGACGACGTATATGAATAATGCATGGAGAGGTTCCAGGAGTCCTGTGGTTGGTGGAGGTGCCGGTGGCCACCATACACCACTGTCCGTCTCCTGCCAACACCTCCATGTTTCTGCAGGTACAGTAGCATCAGACTAAGGAAGGTTTGATCTAATCTCCAACATCTGCTCCACATTTCAAACCAACTTTTGAATCCAAGTTTTTTTTCCTCTGGCTTTTTTCTCCTTTGTCTTCACCAGAGCTTCTCACCCATTCTAAAATCACTTAACTCCATGACTGACACACACACACACACACACACACAGTGTCACCCCCCCAAGGTGAGAGAAATCTTGCCACTAACATATTACTGCACTTCATTAGATTTGTTCATTAAAGAAGGCTCACGAGTAATGACTTTTTTCACCACGTGACCGCCGAGTAGATTACAGTATTGATAATTGCATTAGTTTTATGATGAATATGTAAAAAGTGGAAACGGAGAGGGGGCGTGTTTAATATCACAGAATTAATAACGTTTGATTTCTCCTCAGCCTCGATTTCTTCCGCGGTGTAAATTAGGATGTTTTTTTGTTTTTTTTTATTTCCGCGCTGTGTGTTTCTTCTCTTTTTACTGAAGGGATTATCAGCTGGAATATAGAAAATATGTCTCCACTGAAAGAGTAATATTCAGGCTGTTATCACAGCAGCTATGAGAGAAAGCAATAACAGAGAAAGATAAGCAGATGAAAGGGAAAGACGCCCTAACACATATGCATATATATATATATATTCTCACTGCATTAAAGGGCTGCAGGATTTGACGGCAGGTGGATTTGTGTCTGCAGAGCAAACCCTCCTGTGATTCAGGGATCGATGCTCACTGGGCCAGACAGAGTCCACACGGTTCCTCTGTGGATCCACTGGAGACATTTCAATAATCTCGGTTGTGACAGGAATATTTCCCCCCCTCACTCTTTTACTAAGTTTTCATTTGTGCGGCATGAAGAGCATTTGTATTATAAATTAAACAAGTTGAAAAAGACAAAGAAAATTGTGTTAATTGTGGCAGAAGTACAAAAGACCCGGTATTTAGTCTGATGGGACAGGGACCGTCACAAGCTCTATATATGTTAATTCATATATTTATACTTGAGTCATTTAATCTCCTCTATTGAATTTAAAATATCAGATCTGTCATTGTTATATCTACTGTAAATAAAGCAAAATCCAACAGAGGAAAATAATGCTTTTAAAGATAAGAATTATTATTAAAAGCATATGTGATAAGAATAATAAACCGCCTATATTACGCTGTTAATTTCATTATTTCTTAACAATTCATATTTTATGTGTTTGTCTGGAATGTCAGTAAAAATAATCTAAATTAAAATATGAAATAAAACATGACTTTCGTTTTTGTTGTGTAGTTTTTAAAACCTTTTTGCAACAAACAAAGGGCAAAAATATGTGTGTGTGTCTGCATAACAGAAGGAGGAGGACTGGTTCTTTACTGGTCTTCCCTGTTCACGCTGTTTTCTCTCGACTAAAGTCAAAACAAAGTGGAAAACAAATCTTTATCATCCTTTTGCTACGGTGCATTTTTCATACAACATGAATAAATCTTTTGTTCCTCAATGCACGTTCAGCATCACAACCTGCGTCTGAACCCCCATTGAGGCTGTTCTGCTTTTGTTTCTGCTGCGTGCCCCTCAACACGGGGCGAAATGCAAATAGAACATCTAAATAAGAAGCTGTGACCCAGAGTCCAGACGCAACTGAGGGAAAAGGCACTAAATGGAGGAGCCTTGTTGGCAGGGGTTGTGTTGGAAAAAAGAAAAGAAGCAGAGAGAGCCCTCTCGCTGTGTGACGGCAGTGAGAAGCTGTGGCAGTGACAGACTGGGAAGGTGTTGCTCCTCTACAGTTTCTAAGTCTATCGCTCCGAGAGGAGGAAACACATAACCCATCCATCTGGCCTTTATGTGCGATGCTTCCATTTGGCCCGTCTCTTTCAAATACACAAATATAAGAATATACAGTATTTAGACACAGGAAAGCGTCTCAGGCTCAGGCTGCGATTCTTTATGTTCATCAAACAAGACGGGGATGAGAGAGGACAACAACATGCAGGTGGAAAGTCGTTTCAAATCCAAATAGAGCAATGGCGTCTCTACAGCACAGCGAGAAGGCGTTTCATGTCATTTGAAGCAAACCTGCATCAAAAAACAAGTGAATTTAGAGCTTTTAGCCTCATTTAGCAAAATTATCGCAACAGGACTAAATTACTTTTTCTTTTTTCTGCAGTGTGGGTTGACGCTGCCTCTAAATGACTACCCACCCCCTCTGTTCCCTGAATACCCAGCAGTACATTAGCTGGAGAGCTACTATTACAGAGCTCTGGATCCACAGAGAAGCGATGGAGAGCTGAGTGGTACAGTAAAGCCCCCACAGGTTTAATGGCACCGACTTCTTTCACCACTTTGCCGGTTTCGTTGCCAGCTCTCCCCAGGAACACCAAGGTCACACTAAAGCACCGGACACAGCAGCTTCCACGTGTGTGTGTCTGTTTGTGTGTGTGTGTGTGTGTGTGTGTGTGTGTTCCTCTACAAAAGGAAAAGGAGAATCATTAGCAGACAAAAAAGGTCTCCCTCTCTCTCTCCCTCCCTCTCTCTCTCTCTCTCTCTGGCCCTCTCCTGTTCTCCCTCGAACCTAAATATGGCCGAGAGTGAGGGTCTCGCCATCCTCAAACAGAAATGGAAGTGTCTAATCCCCCTCGGTAAAAGAAATTCCAATAGGACAAACTTCAGATCATTCTGCGTTGCACAGAGTCAAGAGTGCCGTATTGATCCGCTCTGTCTGTGATGAATCCACAATTAGAGGCACGGCAGGCGGCTGGGGAGTCTGTCCTCTGTTTGATCGAGCCTGCCCTCCTTGCCTTCACGGCTACAGTATGTGGATGAAACATTAAACAGGACGAAGGGGGCTGTGTGTGTGTGTGTGTGTGAGTGTGTGTACGTGTGTGTTTGTGTGTGTGTCAGCTGTGTCCGACAGGAGCCTGCTCTCGCCTGACAGCAGCAGAGAGAGGAAGGAGCTTATGAAGGAGAAGAAATCCAGGTATCGTCGATCAATTTGCAAAGATGGTCGCTGACATTACAGACAAGCAAAGGGCTGAAAAACAAAGGGGACCGAGGAGGCAGTTGGAGCGAGGTGCTGCTGTTTGAGTAGATGGGTTCACTTCTCTTTGCATCAGTGAAATAAAGGAAAGGACCAAATCAAAGATAAAAAAAAGAAGGAGATTGCCAGGAGTCGTGGGGAAAATGGAGAAAAGCTTTATTTTGGATGATGTAGTGCTGCAACATAAAGTTAATACGTGTGGGTAAGATGGTTGGGGGGTCAGTCTGTAGGAATGCAGGCGCAGAGAGAGAGACAGCATCCTGCCAACTGGGTCTGCAGCTTAATTAACTCTAAAGCAGGCGAGCTGCCCCGTCGCCTTGCATATCAACGACCTGAGCGCTTTCTAAGCACCTTGGCAGACAAGAGCTCCTTTGTGGGGTCCATTCAGCCGGGGCCCGGTGGGGTCCGAGGAGCTCCCCTCTGCTTGTCTCTCCCTCTTCCCCGGCAGATCGGGTATACATGCACCGGAGTCCTTCACGTCAGTATCTGAATGGAGACGTGGTTCTGGTTCAGTTGGAGGAGAGGAGCTGGGGCCTGGATTTGCCCGTTTCCTGTGTGTCTAAATTGCAGGAAAGATGTGTAGTTAGTTGTGATGTTTGTCGTGATAATCAGACAGTTTGGGGTTGTGATGATGTCGTTTTTGCTTCTGGTTGTGAATTTGCAGCCTCAGTGGATTCTCTGTTGATCTGTTCTTATCTGTGAGAGGGTCAGTGCCTCCTCGTGCGAAGATTCCTGCACTAATGCAAAGCAGTGCCACTCAGCCTCATCTCGACTAACCACTGACCTCTAGTGGCTGGGGATGGAATCAGCCGCTGATCCTAAATTAATTAAACCCTTTTGTAATTAGGATGAAAATGGAGGTGATGGTGAAGGGGGCTCGAGTTTACCTTTTAACATCAGGAGTCTGGATAGTAATGGTTCTTTATAATTAAAAGTTACACTGAAGGTGCATTTAATGCTGTTTATTCTCATTATGTTTAATCAGAGAAGGACACATGACACCTGTGGTATAAGTGTTTCTCCTCTGGTTGTCTCTAATGGTCATATTTGTTTGTGTGTCTCGGGGTCGCTTCCTGATTATGGGATGCACACGTACACGCAGGCACGATCACTCAGAGACGCACACCTCTCCTCGAGCAGCAGGGCAGAGGTCAGGCCTGATATATTCTGCTGAGAGCTCGCCCATGATCTGTGATGAGAGCAAGTGGGATTATTAAATTTGGACCTGCTGGCTCCTTCAGGCTGGTTTGTGCTGGCTGACCTTGAGTTGCTGGCTGGAGGCTAACGCACAATGAAGGCCTGGGTCTGCGGTGGTTGGCCAGTCAGCAGACTTATTGACTACATGCGTGTCTGCAGGGAGGTCTGGTGGGCTGGCCGGCTGCCTGTTTGCTGTTGCCTTTTCACCAGCTGACTGACTGGGAGACCGACTGATAAGCTGCTGGTTTGTTGGTAGTGAAGCGGCTGACTGGCGAGTCTGATGGTTGGCTGCACAGATGGCTTTGTCCTTCCTTATTCACCTTTATCGCCATGAAGAGTATTCTGTTCAAATACATTTTATCAAACTAATCTAGTTGTAATCTCAAATATCTGGATAATACCAATAAATATCAGAGCATTTTCAGCATGTTTTAAATATGTTAATTTATCTTTTTTGACTTCATTTTTTACTTAATTTGCTGCTTTGACTGAATTCCATTTTATTTATAAGAAAAGAAGTATCCAAATGTATTAACGCATTAGTTTGAGACCCCTCACTTAAGGTATTGAACTTTTTCTCTCTTTAAAAAACAGTTTTTCTGATCAGTTCTTTGTCAAAGAGCCGATTCCAACCAAAACCAGTGACCTGAACGTGATGGGAGAGGAGAAACTAAACGTCTGATTTACCTACTCTGGGACCATCATTTAAAATAAGCTGCTGAGCCTTCAGTGTCTCTCCCTTCACCTCTATTCTCAATTTGCCTAAGTCAGGCAGAATATTACACACAGACAGGTTTGCTATGAGAAGGATAAAAAAAGAAAATTCCACCTGAAGAGCTCAGTACGAGTCTTAAAAATAGTCCTCTTTTGAGACAGGGCCACGAGATCAGGTAATAAAGCAGGAGCCGCCTGGAGGCCTCTGATATGTCTGTTGAAGCCAATCGGCTCACAGTGAACTCCAGGCTCTCGGGGGACATGCGGTCATATGTGTTGGAATAGACACAATTTCCAATTCTGCTATAGAGGCTCTGCCAAATTTTCCAATATCTCAGAACCAAAATCGACTTCCCACGAAATTATTGAATTCTTAGAAACGCTGGTTTCTTTTACGTGTTTTTAATAATAATCTATCTCATGTTATTCAGCTGTTTTCCAAGGTCTTCTTCACTATTTGTGCTTTCATGCTTTATCGCTGATCTTAATTAAACACAGTGGAAAGTGTGCACAAGCACAGTGAATGATGATTCATCTACAGATTCTGAATCCAGCCTGTAAAACATATTGGAAAACAATGTTGTATTGATTCCATTTTCGTCACAGTGTGCAGTGAGAAGTATTTATGTACAAAGTGGAAAACTGCTGTGTGCAAGAAGCAGAGAACTTGATTAACTTTATGGTAAGAAATATAGAGTTTTATTCAAAATCATAACAAGGCGAGAATCTCACCAAACCGAATGCATTTTAAATGTGTCTTAAATGTATGTACATGTCCTTCTGTTTGCTCTCTGAATACTTGTGAGGTATCCCAGCGTATAGTAAGTGGCACTCCGCCCTGACAGCCTCCCAGTGGGGCCGTCGGTATTAAAGTGCCACACTCTCCGATGCTTTGCCTGATCAGTGACGGGGGTTTGATAAGAAGGAGTGCTTATAAAAGGAAGATTTCTTTCTTAAGAAAAACACACACACTCTTCCACCCGCTGCAGAGGCTGAAGAGAGAGAACAGAGGAACCACAGCATGGTCGGGAGGAATAAGCGCAGCAAATTGGGTTTTGCCGGAGCTGGATTTGATGCCAAGACTGAGTGAACTGAGTCAGAATTCAGGGATATATGCCAAAAGAAATTACTACAGCTCTCAGTGAGCGTAATCCTGCGCTCAAGTGTGCGTTTCCTTTTCTTTTCACGGCGAGAGCAGCTCATGGCGTCTTTATTGAACTTCTGCTATCTGTTGGCGTACACCGCCGCATCAGCTGTCAAAGTATAAGTACTTCAGTTCTTTTAAACAACTCTTTCAAGAAAGTTTATTTTCCATTTTCTTAAGGATTTATACTTTATAAATGTTGATAAACACAATTAGTTCTACTGTTAGAGCTACACAGAGAGGGGGACAGGAGGGTAAAATCCACAGTGAGTCTGTGATAAAAACAAACTCTCGCTGAGATTTGCTCCTGCAGTAACAGTATAAAGGCCTAGTATCATAAATAGCAATTAAATATAATGAGGGGGAATGTGTGTGGAACGGTGAAGCACTCTCGCCTCAAAGAAAGAAGGTTCCTGGTTCAAATCCTGGTTCAGCCTGCAGGGTCCTTCTGTGATAAGGTCTTTCTGTGTTTGTGGGGGTTTCTCCAGATATTTCAGATTCCGACCACAGTCCGAACCCATGCAGCCTGAGGTGAGGTTGACTGGAGCCTCTTAATTGATTGTAGGTGTAAATGTGAGTCTGAGTGGTTGTTTGTCTCTGTACGGTGGCCTTGTGATGGCGATCTGTCCAGGATGTAAACCCCCAACCCCTTGTGCAATGTCAGCTGGGATTGGCAGCTGCCCTGCAACCATCAAAGGACAAGCAGTAGAGATGATGATATACAAAACCCTTATAAACTCTCCATTACCATGTTCAGCAACTCACATGTACACAGTAAACCTAAGGCAGCTTTATGTGCATCCTAACTGTGTCCACAACACCTATAGGAATAACCTATATCAGTTATACTCGGATGTTCTGAGAACTGTCAGAGCTCAGCAGACGAAGACGATTTGATCCATAATTTGTGTGTGTGTGTGTGTGTGTGTGTGTTTGTGTGTGTGTGGCCGACCACCAGCAGAAAGAGGGCAGCGGCTGCAGGAGGCCCGTGGATGAGCACGCTTGTCTAAATCAGACCTGACAGCCTCGCTGCTCGTCTGGAAGTGTGAATACAGACAGTCGTGTAAGACGGCTAAATATCAGCTCAGCCTCTGAAGCCTTCTGAGATGGATCCACTCCTGAGCAGCTCCTCCAAAACCTTTTTATAAAATCCCTGCAGTCAGTTATCTTCACACCTCGGCTGTGGAAATTATGCTTTTTAACGCCGTCGCGTTTAATTGTTACCACAGTTTGTGAGAGAAGTATTTTATGTGCAATTATCACTTCAGTAATAAAAAGGTTTTAATTACGTTCAATTTCCAGCTCTTCTTACCCTCAGCTTGATTTTCTATGTGAAATTGATTCTCGTTTAAAAGAATCCTGAGAAGTAAAGCATTAGTTCTCCTGCTTAATGTGACAGGGTTCATGTGAGCGAGAGCAAACTGTTGATTGTGTCACAACTGTATTTCTAGACGTCATGTAACTGAGAGTTGCAGAATGTGTGTCTATCTTTGAATGAGGCGTTAACTCAGAGACGTCAGGATCTGTCATGTTTGTACTGAGGCTGTGTCATTAATGAAATCTTTCTATGATTCATTCCTCCAGGTTTCTGTCGTTTTTCTGAAATCATAAATAAACACATTACTTGTGCTTTAACGTGTTTCTCACAAGGTTCTGTGCCTCAGAACGACTGATTGTTATTTGCTTTGCTTTTCAAATATTATAATTCATCCACCCTTTCGTAAATGTTAAATTAAACATGCCTACTCTATAATAAAATAATATGGTTATCATTTTCCGCCTTAAGATTGTTTCATTTCTGCAGGTGTAGTCAAAATGATGCCTCGGAAAACTTGTCACAGTGAAAGGCTCTAAATTTCTAGGTCTTAAAAAATTGTAAGAGCAACAGAAACGGAACAACGGCAACAGCACAAAATATCTGCTCTCAGCAGTTTCTTTAAGAAAGGCCTCAGATCGGTCAGAAGTACAGTGTGTGTGTGTGTGTGTGTGTGTGTGTGTGTGTGTGTGCGTTTCCTCAGACTCTACTTGTATTTCAAGTACCGGCTTCTGTTCAGTCCACGGAGCAGATCAGCAGCGTTACGGCGCCGGTGTTCTTCTCCAAAACCGCTCGACAGAAACAGTTGAAGAGCTTGAAACCTGTTCTGTCCACATCGTCTGATTGGAGGATTTATTTCCGACCATTACCAGAACTGTTGATTGAAAATTAACACCAACTTCCCTCACTGACTATCCAGGCGTGTGAAGGTGAGAAAGTCAACTTCACTCTCTTCATTTATAACTCATATATTTGTGTAAGTATGGGGGGGGGGTATATAATTGGGTATATATAATTACCTGAAACCATCAGATTCAAAAGCTGAAAAAATGCCTTTCTCTCAAAAGCCTTGAAGTAAATAAGTATCACTTCCTTATTTTCTCATACAATCCTGAGTGAAGCCCTGTATTTTTTCTATCAAAGCATGTGTGTGTATGTGTGTGTGTGTGTGAGAGAGATTATTGTGAAAGGATGATGTGTGTTTTCCGTAAAAGCTCATGCTCGGTGATTTCGTGACAGTCTTCGGGGCTTTGGTTTCCTCATCCTCAGATCCCACGGCTGAACCTAATACAGGGGAGTGGTGCATAGAGGGAAAGAGGGCGAGGAATCGAGCAAAGTGGGGCAGTGCAGGGTGTGGGGGGGAGCAGGACGGAGGAGAAGAAGTGATTTACCAGGCACAAGAGGACACAAGTGAGACACAAAGAGACAAAACAAACATGAGGAGAAGGGAAAAGAAAATGGAACCGGAATGACACAACTCCCCCAGGGCCCAACGTTCCCCTTATGAAACCATGTGTAAACTCACTGGTGCCAGATTGTTATTTGGATCTGCGACAAATTTCACACACATAAATATCAGTCATGGAAACATGTCAGATTTTTTTAATTAAGATCCATAAATTATTCTCAGAGACATCAACAAGAATACTGAAAAATGTACTGTATCGCAATGTGAAATTCCTGGATCCACCCACTGAATATGCACTAAAATGTAATGGTGAGTATTTTTTCTTGATCCTGCGAGTGGCACTTGGTCGAGAACACACCTCTGTTGTCACACACTCGTAGATGTCGATTTGAGAATGAACTGAACGGAAAAGTGCCCGATTTTTCTCATCAAGATCCATGAATTGTTAACTGGGCAAAACAGTGAAAATCACAATATTAAAGAATGAATGTAATGGGTTCTTTTCAGTCAGTCCAGATCCCGCTACAAGCAAAAACAACAGGGGTGAAAACATAATCTCCTTAGCAGAGGCAATAACACAGAATCATCTGCATACAACAGTGGGACTACGAGAGAAGAGCTGGGCTGCACGTCGGCGCGATGAAAATGCAGAACAGGGGAGATCCACGCCGAGCCAAGGAGAGATCGGGGGGGGCAGATTAGTCTCCCATGATGCCACAGACACAGCTAATTATACGCTGAGACACACATCAGACGGGGGGGTTCAGAGGTCACAAGGCCACCCTGGCTTTCATCATCCTGTATATTGGCTCTGGGCTGTACAGTGTCTGTGAAATGTCAAAGGGAGAATGGGGTGGGGTGGGGGGGTGCAGGCTGGAGGGAAAATCAATTCACTTTGGAAACACTGCTGGCTCCTGCACTTTGTTTTCCCTGCAAACAAGCCTCAGCCTCTCACCAACACACACACACACACACACACACACACACACACACACACACACACACACACAAACACAGACACACAAAGCATGACACAGACCTGTTTTGACATTTTACCTGAAATGAATCTCTTTGAACTGTGCTTTCAGCTGTGGGAACTGTGGGAGGAAATCATCTGCTTTAATTTGTAGTAAATGAAACACTCCAGGAGCTGGAGGCTGCAGGGGCCGGTTCTCTTGAATCCTGCAGTAGATCCAGGCCTCAGGGTTTCTTTACTATGAGCATACGCAGATCTCTTTTTAAAACCACTTCTATAAAACATCAGATTCATGTTAAATCATACGCTGGGAGGACATTTGACGTTTTTGTGCCAGTTTCCAAACATTCATTGCATTGCGGCTTTTTTCTTCTTCTTGAATCAAACAGCAGCTTTAATATATTATATTATTCATCATGTATTAAATTCTCCAGTGGTTGGTGCGTTAACACTGATCTGGTTGAGCCAAGTGACGCTATCCACTTTGATATAGAAATGAAAATGCTCCTCGTCCATGCTTTACTTCTGCAGCTGACAGATTCAACTTGAGTCACACAGACAAGGAGTGAAGCTTTGTTAGATATTGTGTTGTTGTTGAGCTCTCCTGTGTATGTGTACCCACAGATTTTTACCAATCACAGCAGACATCCATGTAGTGATCACACCGAGGATGTGCCTGCGTGCTGGTGTAACACCTGTAACACGTGGAAGAGGTAATCTTTCCCTGAGAGATCTGTGCCACTGATCCCGGGGGGTTAGTATTCTATCAACATCTGGGGTTCTCTCTGAGATATCCTGGACACAAGCTCTCGAGGTGAGTCTGCTCCAGGTTTTCTAGGTTCACTGGATTCACAAGATTCAGATGGAGCTTGTTCAGTAGAGCTCGAGAAAGAGGAGTGAGACATCAAGCCACACACTGAGCACAAATATAGAGTGAAATAAATTGAATTACAAACATCTGGGAGGATTAACAGAAACCTTTCAAATGTCCATACAAAATGTTTCTAATGTATCCTCAGAGATATTTTTGTGATCTGTGCGTGCTACTCCTTTAAGTTAAATCAGATGAGTTCCTTACTTGTAAAGGTTGTTTAAACTTAGCAGTAGTTTCCTAATGTCGCTTTAAGATATTTGAAAAAAGTAGTAATAATAAGTACAAATAGAATATAGTTCTCCTCATTGGATTTCCATGTACTTTTCCTCCTATCGTCCTTTGAACGGCGGCATCATTCAAACGCCAGACTCGAGAAGGAGCAAGTTGGTGATGATGATGATGACGAAGAAGAAGAAGAAGCTTGTTGCTGATTCGGAGAAATCCTCCCATCCTACGTAAACTACATACAGCTTCAGGTGATGCATTTAATGAACATCTGTAACTGTGTAAACTACACAAAATAGCCTGCATGGGTTAGCTTCATTCACCGAACTTCAAAAGAAAACAAATTCAAATAGAAGAAACACATGCAAAGACACATGTACTGCAAAATGGCACAAATTGCGTGAACCTATAGTTCAATGCTTTGTGAAGTTCCATCACCAAAGCATTGAACTACAGCCTGTTTCAATGGCGGCAACACACAATAGCATCATAACACAAGTTTATATATGCTTAATTCCTTTGAGGAACAAACACTTCAAAATGATATGTGTATTATTGGAATTTGATCTACTCGTTCCAAACAGATCTCACAGATCTCACAGAGCTCTTTCCAGAGAAGACCAGCTGCTGTTGGAAGGTGTCGGGGCGACCGTGTAGTTTGGATCCTCCCCCGGTTCAGCTCCACTGGTGTATCTCCGTCTCCGTGGACCCGGCTCTGGAGGGATTGAAGGTTTAGCGATGATGAGACTCACTGGACTGGTCGGAAATAACACAACAGGACAGGCCCTCTAACTCTTCCGTCTATTGACAAGATGATTTGTCCGTCTCCGGTGTTGGAGCTTTGGAATAACGACCCCCAGGGCTTTCAGTGGAAGACGGGGGATGATAGAGGGGGCAGCAGAGGTGTGATGGCTGGATGGAGGTGTGGACATTTTCTATTTTCCAGGGTCCCGATTCTTTCCTGTAATGTTGACCCAAGTTGGAAGGAGAGGAGCGTCCTGGGGAAGCCTTTATTTCATCCACCATGATGAATGGATAGAAGTGACTTCTCTCTTTCTTTATGCCTCACCTTCACCTTTTCCTTGACCAACCTCTCTCCTCTTCCTCTCTTTCTTTCTTCTACTCCCCATCAAGCCTTTTATTTACCTGCTTTCCTTCTCTCTTGTCTCCATCGCTCTCACTCCGAATCCTCTGTATTCTTTTCTTTCATCTCTCATCCCAGCTTTCCAACACCCATAAATATTCATCCTAGCACAATTTATTTTGGTAATGTGATTCTTATGTGCTCATTATGCTCGTCTGTCATGTTCATTCACATCCACACCAGCTGCTTCCCTTCAGCGTTCATGCTTTGATTGCATCCTGTTTGATACGTTGCTTCCTGATTCAGAATTCTGACCTTTAGTCTCTTAGAGGTCGACCCACGAATCTGCATCCGGTGCCTTCTCTGCTGCTGCAAGACTTTATGAAACAAGCAGAGTGACCATGCTAACTCATTCCCAGTCCCGTCGTCCCATTGTGGACAGAAAACATGTTGATCCTTGAAGTTAATGCACAAACAAAAGTGTGGACCAGAGCTGCACGTAAATGTACAGGTTGTGAAGTGACATTGTGTTTTCAGGTTGTTTGATCCATTCTCAGGAAACACAATCTCAGGAACGCCATCAGGGGATTTCTTCAAACGAACTTTCCCTTTGACGCAAGGAGGGACTGATTTGACTTTGTGTAGCTTTGATAAGGTAAGAAAAGGTGGCCAATGATACATCGCTCCTGTAATATTACTGAGATGATTAAACCTTGAGCTGGTAATTCAAGTTTTAATGATGCTTTTTGAACCTTGGTGCACGTGAGTCACAAGGCAGTGATTTCATTTGCTTTCACTCTCCCTCTCTCTCTCTCTCTCCTCTCTCTCTCTCTCTCTCTCTCTCTCTCTCTCTCTCTCTCCTCTCTCTCTCTCTCTCTCTCTCTCTCTCTCTCTCTCTCTCTCTCCCTCTCCTTGACTGCTGCAGAGGCTCCATATGACAGAGTGCCCCATTGGACAGGGCTCCTTTTCAACCTGGAACATAACAGTGAGGGTCTATTGCTGTCTGTGCTTCGGAAGCACTCATCCACTCTTCATGTTAACTCCCCCCCACCCCCTCTTTCTCATTGTGACTGAAAGATAAGTGGTGCTGATCACCACACATCTTTGTAACCAAGCCGTCTAACTGCTTTCTTATTTTGCTCATCAAATATACTGCATCTATGAGTTTGGATTTATATAGCGGGAGGGGGAGGGGGCGGGGGGGGGCGTAATGATAATATACTGTAGATACTAGGGAAGATGGTAACAACCTTTAACCTTGAATAGAATCCTTCTTTCTTTTTAGCCTCTATTGTTTCCGGACAAGATTATTTCGCCGTAAAATAGAAAGAGGGCCAAGCACATTTGCTCGTGTGAACTGAGCTGAAGTCTATAATTACCCAAGAGACGTAGGGGGAGAGGAGAGAGAGGTGGTCATTTAGATGGGATGTTAATTGTAATTACCATCCTGGTGGGATGTCACCATAGCAACCTTCGCCACCGTTTGGCCTGACCACGGAGGATGTGCACGTCGTGATGAGTGTGTGTGTGACAAAAGGCAGATAGAAGGACGAACTGTTGTGTCTCCTCTTTCCCCGTCTCCTCCATCCTTCACATTTCGCCCTTTCGCCTCTCGATCTTTTATCTCATGTTGCTCCTTCACCCCCGTCTCCCATTCACTTCTTGCTTTTCTCCTCCCCTCATCCCTCCCTCACTCACGCTGACCCAATGTTTTGCTTCCTGCTCCACTGCCTCCTCCTCTCATCTCAGTCATTAATCATCCTCACGTAGTTCATGGACACAGTGTACTAACTTGGTTTCTGTTTACGCCATATCAAGCAAAGGCTCCTCTATTTTCCACTTTGAGCACATATAGCACTGTGGGAACGTGTGTGTGTGGTTGTGTGTGTCTGTGTGTGTGTGTGTGTGTGTATGTGTGTGTTTTAGCTTGTGGAGAGCAGGACTCAGGTGGAGAACTGTACCTGTGATTCACGCAAAGCCACATAGCTCACAGGGGAACGAGGCATTCTAGCAGCTCAGTTCAATAGGAGTTAATAACTATTGACGGATTCTTGCTTTTTCATAATCTTGTTTTTCTCTCGATCTGAAGTTGTGTGTGTGTGTTTGTACATATTTGTATTTCTGATGTTGTAATCAGGAAAGGCGTCATCTTTGTTAACTTTGTAAAGCGGATTAATGACACCACCTATTATAGCTTGGTCTGAAACCCTATCCCCTGCCAACACCCACCCACCCACACCCCCACACACACACACACACACACACACACTGATCCAAGTTTTAACATGGGAGACTGATTTCAGTTGCAGTTATAAAAAGCATCTTTAATGGACCTTACAGACTCGGCCGAACAAACATTTGACTCGTGCGTGTGTTATCTCGGTGCCCAGCAGAGTTTCCGTTTGCTGTTGTGTTTTCGCTGTGGAGGACGGAGCAGCCGCAGACCATTACTGGGTGACTGTATGGAGCTGCAGTGCACACTGGGTAGACTGGGTGAGTTTTCAGTGATATGTACTATGTTAGCTTTTCTACATGTTGTAGCTGAATGTTATACTTTCTGTACTGTAGAGTGTTTGCTTGTTTATCCAACTTAAGCCAGTTTTACATTTTATGGTAAATAAAAAAGGATAGCTCAGAAAAAGAATTAATAATAATAATAACACTTATAATAATAATACTAATTTGTACAAAAAAGCTAAAGCTAAGATAATTGTTATAAAGCAAAAAGACACAAGAGGTCAATGATTTTCTCTCTTTCCACAAAATGCCTTTAAGTAAACTATAATAGTGACAATATAGGAGAAATATTCGACAAGGACTAAGTTATTTACACAAATTAAACTCAAACTCTGCATGCTCAACCCTGATTCATTACATTTATAGAGCAGATGGATAAATTAAGATGACCCCCAATAGTCTACTGGGTAATACGAACTGGGAGATAAAAGCCTTCCTGACA